>WAAE01024598.1:0-146241 GCA_013400495.1 Nicator chloris
AGTATTTCGAAAGTGCAGTCACAACAGACATCAAAGCAATCATAAATGAATTACTGGGTTAATTTTTAATCACAGTCTTCCTTAATACCTATAAGAGCACTAAATATATAGAAACACAAATTTAGCATGGTTACATTCTGACTTTTTGATTTCTACAGTTTCTTATATATAAGTTGACTGCTAGTCATCATCTCTCTCTGTTCTCTATCCATGACTGTGATGGAATTGGGTGAAATGAAGGTCAGAGGAAGCTTAAGAGGCATTTAAGTTTTCTCTCATCTTGACAGGGATTTCATCCCTCTACATTGCACATACTTCAAAGTTACTGGAGACACATTAGTAGCTATTTCTATGGCTTGTATTTGTTTACAAGGATTTAAAGGAAAACACCAGTTATAAACCAGCATAAGCAGCACTTAAGAGACACCAAATTCAGAACTTAACACTTTATGCAACTAAAAGGACTACTGACTGCATATGTCAGTAAGCACCAAAGACAATTAACCCTGAGTTAGCAATAACTAGGACCCACAAGACAACGGATTACAAATGAAAGACTAACAACAGCGGCAAAAAGATGGTGTAGCTTACATTTTATCCAGACCTTGTGATCTTTTGTGATCTTACAGGAGGAATGAACCAAGTCTAATACTAAGGATAAAGAATCAACTATACATTAATAGCACTGCATGGTGAAATTATGTTACCTGTGTAACTCATCGTTAAGAGCTACACTGCAGTACCGTAGGAAAAAAGAACCCTATTATTAAATGCATTAAGATGCTAAGACTATTGTTGAATGTGTATCCACATTCTCAGCAGCTTCCAGTACTATCCCCAGCACTTAGCACAGTACTTTGACACTGTTGCTTAAACAGCTGCTGGAAAAGTTCAAAACTCAGTAACACACCAAGAAATCAGAGTCCTGAAAACTTCCTGCTGATATCCACGCTAATTAAAACAACCAAAGACACACAAACAAAAAACCAAACAAAACCAAAAAAAGGGAAAAAGGAAAGACAAGATATACAAACAAGAAGGCTGGAAAAATACTTAAATCACACAGAAGCTCAAACAATACACGCAGCCAAGTCATTTGACAAACTTAAGCAGAAGGGTGTATATCACTCTACAACCAACTTCCAGTTGCCATCAAATCTATACCTTACTAGAAGTACAGCCTGTATTTTTTAACAGACTGTGGTCCCATCTACCTAGCAGTAAGTTAATCTCTAAGTCTAAACTTAGAGATTCTCTGCTGTCTGTTTTAGCAATTTATAAAATGGTACTTCTCCACTACACTCAAAAGAACATATTATTCAAAAGTATGTAAACAGATGAACAAGATACCCCTTAAATTTAATTAAAACAACTATAAAGCCATTTTCTGAGAATTTATTTGAGGAAAAAAAAAGCATCAGTGGTGGGTGCATATGTTGCTCTTTGAAGACTACAGTAAGCTCCAAAACTGTGTTAAATTCCCAAACCATAATGATAAATAAATCCCCTCAACTACTTTACTTCTTAGTCTGTTCTTCTAGTGTAGTCTCAAAATTCTATACCCACTTCAGTCTGTACAATACCTACAAGTCCCAGCAAGGAAGGCTAATTACAAAGAATAGTTTGCTTTGGTAGCCATTCTCTGTTGAACAAAAAAAAAAGTTACATTTACTGTTCTGCACCATCACTAACCCTGCACTGCAAGAAAAAACAGAAACTGGGACGAGAACTTCAAGCCTGAATGCCTACCATTCTTAAATTTCCCTCCTGATTGTCAAAGGTCATCAATATAGGAAGCCTCATCAACACCTCAAAATAGCATAATAAAGCATTAAACATGAGGAACAAACATCTAACAAAACCCAGTGGAGAAGAGTAGAAAAAAGCCTCAGGAGTCATTTCTGGTACACAATAATGCCAAAATAATTTAAAGGAAGTATAATCAAAGTAATTGTTTGATGAAAGAAACAGTAAAAAAGTTTACTGTGACTTTCCTGTTTTACCAAAACATGTTAAAGATCTTACTTTTGCAAGTATAAAAAACTTCATAAAATTGAACAAGTTGCCATTATTAAAGCATAATGATGTGTTTCAATATGAGTATCATTCTTCATCTCTGCACAGCACCAAAATCAGAAGTCCTCATTTAGTAGGCACTAGCAAGTCACTTAGTCCATAAGGTAACCAACAGTGACAGAACACCTAAACTACCACAGGCTCTACCACTTGCACGTATGGCATCATTACAATCCCTGCCTGCCAAACATAACCTCTGAATATCTCTCTCGGGAAAGTCAATTCAGCTTCACTGGAAGATGGAGATTTTTGCATATAACTGCAACCACAAACCAAATCCTGCTTCCAACACTGACAATGCACAATAGGTGTTTGGAGGCTTGCACAAAATGAGCTGATAAGGATTTCTACACCACTGACTGTAGCACAATTACTATCTTTGTAAGCAAATTCCAAAGGCGGACAAAGAGTTAAAGTGTTCCCAGACATTAAAGCCAGAAGGATGATCAGGTGCTCCAATTTGATACCATAATTATGCTGCACTTCCATCATGCAATTCCTAAGTCTGAATGCTTTAGAACAGGCTGAAATAAATGAAGGGCTGTATCTCCAGTCACTCAGGAACACTTTCCATCCTAGCTTTAGGCTATGGTTTCCTGTACAACCATGCTGAGAATAAACTAGTTTCTTATTTACAGTGATCATTACCATGAAATAAATTATTGAATCATCTTACCCTTAGTCCGTCTTAATAGCACTGCTTTTGGTGGCATAAATGCAGTAAATGAAAAGTATAGGCCCATTTTAAGAAGTTCTCAGTCATTTGTTAAAGTATAATACGTATTACACACAGTACATTTTAGTCTCATAAATTAATCAAAAGAATGGAAAAAGAACCAGTGCATTAAATCAGTGAGAACAAAGACACACTATTCTTTTCTAGTCATTTTTATGGTTCACCTACATCACACTGCAAACCCAGATCACAAATTATTCCCAGAAAGGTCATACCAAGAATACACTTGCTGTAATTGCACTGATATTCAGGCATGTGCAGTTTTTTGTTTAAAAGACCATACTGGCAACACTACTGTTTACAATCTGATGTACTTCCTAAGCTGTTAAAAGACAGGTCTGAAAAGGCTTATTTACTTTATTACCATCTGTAAGATGAATAGGCTACAGGGGGTCTTTTTGTAGCATAGGTGTGCTAACCATACGCCTTTTTATTTATCCCTAAGCAAGATACACTAACATCTTGGGGGCTGCTAGGTTGGGCTGGGGTTGTTTGTTTGTTCAGGGGTTTTTGGAGGAGATGATGGTGTTTGTTTTTTAATTATTTCCCCTCCCACTCTGCTAACTTGCCACTGACTGATACAGTCATTACTCTGTTCCCCATTATCTAGATCACAGTGACTTGTAAAGGCTGAAACACTTCACTACCAATCCATTTGTCAGTGGGTTTAATTCTAATTTTCAGATTAGCCTGTAAAGAATGCAAATCCTGAGACAGTAACAAAGATTGTTTTTCAACATTAAATACTTTAAAACCTTGTTTGCTCATTTTCACATACACATACATAGATGGTTTCATATTTATGCACTGCTCCAATGAGCAACCAAAATTGCAGTGCTAAGGAATGGTTTCTGGAAATCAGCTGAAGAGATGAATTTCTCAGCATCTGCCTTAAGTGCTAAATTACTGCTTTTACAACCCCCGGTATCTGTTGGTCCTTCCTGTCTTGAAAGACAATGCAATATCAAGCACTGTAGCAACCCTTTGTTCAAAGTGTATCGTGCCATGCAGAAAAGGCATCTATAAAAGATGTCAAAAAAGCTCCATCAAAAAAAGATATTGCCACCTACAGCTGGTCAGCAGACATACAAGGTACAGATCCTAAATTCCTCATTGTTCTTTACTTAGAGCAGAACTAACAGTCACTTCCACCAACACCAAGTATTTTACTCCAACAGACAAAGTGAGAAACTGGACTTGTCAGCATGACACAACAGCAAGAACATTTTCTTCATCAAAGTTTGCTCTTTGTACTCACTTGACTTGTCATTAGTGAGGTTAATAATTTTTTCAAGTTCCACAGAAAGCTCAATTGAAGATATGAACAGATTTTTTAACAGTTCATCTCCTAGAACTCAAATCATGTGGTTTTCAAAATGGTGGCAAGACTATAAAGTTTAAAATCTGCAAGACAGAAAATAACACCAGTGCCCCTAAGATGCAACTAAAAAAAAAAAAAAATCACTCTAAATCTATGCTAATCCACCAGAAATCCTTTGCTGTAAAATATCTATTCCTTTTCTCACCAAAATAGAGCAGCAAAAATTCCAGCAAACAAAAAAGCCCACATAAACTCTGAAACCACTTACAAAATCAAAATAAGTATGCAAAATAGTCACTGCACCAAAAATATAATTGAAGCTTCCAGTTCTACCTTACTTACTTCATTCACTACTGAATACTAAAATCTTCAAAAAGTATTGAATTACATCTATAAAAATCTCACTTGTACCTGGTCAACCTTTCCACTACACAGCTGCATACATAATGAACATTAACCCAGCTTCCTGACTGTACTTCACCTTACAATCTAGTACTAGTTAATACTGCTAGAGATTTCTCAAAGGCTGCTCACAAGTCTTTCAATTCCCATGTTCAGCTTTAATCTTCCAGCCCCTCTACAAACTTAGTAACAAGCCAAAATACATATCCTACACAATAAAACATTTCTAAAGGGATCTGTTAGTAAAAATTTCCCTTAAAAAATAATGAGATTGTGAGATAATAAAAAATATTTAAAATCTCTATGCTGGTTTTGTGTTTACTACCATCTTTTCCTCCTTTCTCTTCAGCTTTGTTGGATAACATGCACTAACAGGTGAACACAACTTGCACCAGCCTAAAGAATGCGAACAATTCTACAGGAAATGTTTTCCAGGACAGGGAGGTAGTTATTAGTTCACTTATCCTTCATTCACAAAATCTGCTTTTGAGTAACAGCAAACAACATTTCAGATTAAATTTTAAAATTCACTTATAGAAGCCTTTATAAATGCCGTAAAATGCATTAACTTTTAAAGCCTTCACTTTACACTGAAGTTCTTAAGTCTTCACTTAAAAAGTGATGTAAGTCCATACAAAATCTTACTGCAAGCATGTACAGCACAACATTGCCTGTGAAGATGTAAAACTAATTTTACAACACTAAGTATAAATACACAAAAACATTCACTGCGGTATAAACATGCTTTCTTCCATGCTTAAATATCACACACGTGGAAATAAAAGAAATCCTGCTCTACAGTTCTAAAGATGAAATACTAAATTCAAAAGACCATGCCTAAAATTAGCAAGATTTAGTAACTGCAGTGAATAAATCAAGGTAACCACTCCAAATCCAAGAAATTATGCAAGAACTATGCACTGAGTCCATACCATGGCTCAAGCTAAGGAGAAGAAAAAAAAAGTATTCAACAACCAAAAAACTGGCCTGCATTTTTGTAGACCAAGAAATTAAGAGATGATGAATCTACCAATACACAAACATCTATGGCACACCCAAGAGGCTTAAGAAAGACTAGTCAGAAGAACTACGCGTGTTTGGTGATCTTGTTGGGGTTCCGGGTTCTTTGTTCAGCAGTTTGATTGTTATTTTTTTAATAGAGAAAGTACAGAGAGTATTATCTGTATCCTCGCTTTATTTATTAAGGAAATTAATCTTCCATATGGCATTCTGCCAAGCAGCTCATTTTTAATATCTAATCTTCACTATGACTTGAAATAAAAGTCATTCATAGTGGAGAAATAAAGGTTACGGTTCTCAAAGCAGATACACTCCACACTGTCTATATTTAAAAGGCCGTGCCCTGATAACAGGCATAGAAAGAGCTGCAAATGGTGTTCTAAAAACTGAACAGACTGAAAGATACTGGCACGGCCTTAAATACAGTTATATACAGGTTTAAGGAAAGCTGGGAGTTAATCTATACAAGGTATTACATGGGTCAGATGTCTTTTCAAAGGCACGCTAAATGGAATTTTACAGCTTCTTCGCTGGCCCAATTATGTCACCGCTCACTTCTTTTCTCCTACCTTTTCCTTTGCCAGGTTTAGAATCACTTGGGATGTATTGACAGAAATCTTCAGCAATATATATGTGTGCAGATAAGACCGAGAGACATGAGGATTTCAAACACACATATTTACAATACGCATGCTTCTGAAATGCTTACAGTCCTTTGACAATACACTACCCTTTGTCTCCTGTAAAAGAGGGCATAATCTAACAAACCAGCAAAAAATCTAACTAGAGAGATCCCATGGCCAGAAAAATAGGGAGCCAGGCACAATAACAACATATCTTGCACTGCCTTTAGTGAGCAACAAACTCCAAACTCCAGCCCAAAATTCCAACGAAGATGGCAACAGAAGTACCATGCCCTGAGATCCCCTTGAAGTGGAAGCAGAAGGAATCTCACTAAGTTTTTAATGTCACATACAAATACACAGGGAGACGTGCTGCTGTAAATTGTCTGACTGTACACAAAAGTGATGGCCACTACTGCCATACAAAAAAACCCCAATTATTTTTGGTCTCCATTTAATAGAGTCATATCCTATTTGTGTGAAGAATATAAATGGTTTTCCAACTGCAGCTAAACAAAAGTGTAGTCTACCTGGAGATGACAGATTGAACAAAAATGCAACGTGCATGGGAGAAGAAAGGATATGATCTTTGGCTAGCCAAACAACAGAGGAAGAAGGTATTTCTGGTTATTGTTACCCTGAGGGATTTAAACATTCTGGAAAAACTACCAATCATGTCAAACTGTTAACATATGCTCTTAAAATCAGGGTACAGATATGTTCTACATGTCATTTTCCAAAACACTGAGTATCAATAAGCTTGTCATTCTCCTACTCGGCTAGGATCCCCTGAAAGCTTAGGGGGATTTTTTTGGTTGATAAAAGAAAACAAAGCCAAAAAACAACAACCACACAACAACAAAAAGAAGTAACACCACCAAACACCGGTGGGACCCGTGAAGAGAAGGATTAGTGTCTTGGTTTACAAAATTCAAATGAAAGAAAACCAAAAAACATTTCTGAAAAACTGCTAGTAGCATAATGGTGACACTGTTGGGTTTAACACTTCAATCTGTCTTCTACCACCTCATGTACTTATTGACTAAAAAAACATGATCAGAATGCAACAGTGTTGGAACTTGTCTTCTAGCACTCCTGGAAGACAAGCTGCTACTCATTACAGTTCTCTGGCATCTTAGAAAGATGTGATGAAAGCCACTATGGCAGTCAACACCTTATGATCAACATAATCAGAGACTGCTGATAGAGTTAGGATTTTCAATATTAAGAAAATAATCCAGCCTCTCCCAGCAACCCATTTTATTAAAAAAAATAAAATTAATAAAGTCTGGCCACTGGTATTACTCCTGATTTAAGTTATGGCACCAAGAACGTATTTAAAAAGTGCTTCACCTCCCATTGCTATGGCATTTTTCCCCACCTTGTGTTTAATGTCTTATTTTGTCTCCTCACCCTAGTCTCAGTTTTTCTAGTGTTTTCTGTCCTGCTCCACACTCCCGAGGCAGGTTATTTATCTTAAAAGTTACTTCTCCCATTAATGCAGCTTCTTAGACAGGAAGTTCTTTGGAAGAAGCACCAGTCCTCCTGGCCACTCCCAAACCTGTATCACAAGAGGTCCTCAACACATTGAGGACTTCCCACATATAATTAATATCAAACCATCACACCTTAAAATTGATGTTTCAATCATCAATTCAGCCTAAACACACAATGGTCTCAACTTCTCTGCGCATATTGTCGAAGAAATGAGAATATTCACATGCACGTACTATTAATACCGGGCAGTGGTCATTTGCTTGAAAAGGAGAAGGTGAGAAAATACATGTAGTTAGAACTGGTGAAAATGGGGAAAAAAATATGCACTTTTCTTACTCTAACTGCACAGAATTGGTACACTGGATTCAAAGGTTGACCACCCTTCGGCAGGCCTGAGCGGACCTCACCATGCATTAATGCTTTGAAGCAAAGCCATCAAGCCCAAAAGTGTCCCAGGTTCAATTCCAAGAGCCACAACCATGTTGCTGAATATCCCTTATCCCACCATATTCTTTTGCCTAAAGCATCTCTTGGCCGCCAAAAAGGTTTTAAATACACCACAGTATCACAACTGGTTCGACCTTAGTAAAGTCAATACTTTAAAAACAGAATCTAAGGCAGGATGAAGTCTAAACTTGTGGAAAAAATTATACCTACCTAAGAATAAATTATTTCCATATAATAAACAGTCTAAATTGCAAGCACCGCTAGTATACCCACACTCTACAGTATTCGTCTTCCTCAACACAATGGGAATAGACACACTGAACAGACTGTAAAGCACAATTTGCCCACACAGTAGTTTCAAAGCATAATCAATACAACCCACCCCCTCAAGAGAAAAACAAGTTCTTTAATACAATATCTGCATGTGCTGAGACCTGAGAAATAGTATTTTAATTAGACAGAAACATCACACCGCTTCACTTCACAGAATGGCTGTAACAAGACCTGCAAGTTAGTGCAAATCAAACTATCAGAGAGTCCATCTTTTAATAAAGTTACAGGCAGTCTTACCTCTCATCCTCACCATCTACAAGAGGCGTTGTCAACGGCAGCACCTTCAATGGGAAGAGGGACGCCGAGGAAGGCATGTTGCTGCTACCGCCATCTGAAGTGGCCGATGCTCCACCACCGCTCTCAACGCTGGCAGCTTGAGGTAAACCCACCAAGGAAGGTTCTGTAGGGCGTCTGCCGTCTTCGATTTGGCTTGCAATGGACTGAGCTAGTGATTGTGCAGGGAACTGGGTAGAGCTTAGTGGTATCTGCTGTGGCACACTCTGTGCCACTGGCATACCTATACTTGTTGATATCAAGGGAGGCTGACTAACACTTTGAGCCAAACTGCCATTCTGCACAGCCGAAGCCTGTGCTATATTCTGTGGCTGTCCCAAACCTACAGAAGCAGAAGGTATGCCAGGAGGCACAGCTGAACCAGCTTGACTTGGTGCAGGAACAGTACTAGCAGAGGGTATAGGGCTTACCGCAGGCAGCTGCTGGCCAGTCATCCCTTGGACTACAGATTCCACTCCTTGTGCCTGTGGCTGTACAGGTAACAAGGTGTTTTGCTGAGCAATGACCATTTGTTGAGGAAGGCCTGTAGCGCTAGCCTGTAATCCCTGCTGCATTATTCCTGTCTGCACAGGCTGCACTACTTGGGAGGATGGAGGAGCAGCCGTTGATGGCATAACTGGAGGTGGAATTTGGTTTGTAGCAGATGGTGGTTGCACCACAGCAGCTACGCTTCCTTGCTGCCCAACATTTAGTATTTGACCACTGGCAGCTACTACACCTGGTATTGCTGCTGGAGCATGTGCAACAGGCTGAGCTGGGGCAGCAGCTGGATGTGCTTGCACTGAAGGCTGCAGGCCCTGTGCCTGGGCAACAGGAACCGGTTGCCCAGCTCCTACGCCTGTAGAACTTGGCTGCATGGCAGCGGCTGGAGTCTGAAGGATCTGCTGATGTTGAATGTAGTCTGGCATAGCCCCTGTGACAGAGTTTTGGTTCACCGGCTTAACGTGACCCGTGGCCATCTGCGTAGGAACTGGCTGCTGCTGCTGCTGCTGCTGTTGTCCGTACTGCAACTGCTGCTGCTGCACCACTGGCAAAGTCTGCACAGGCTGTGCCGGCTGCGAATACGGCAGCTGCTGTTGAGCCATACTCTGAAGGGCAGGTTGCTGGTGGCCCAGAGATGGGGATACACCTAGTATATTAACTGGGGCTGGCTGAACCCCAGTAACAGTGGTTAGACTGGCCTGTGCAGGAGGTTGGACCCCTGGCTTCTGCTGTGGATAGTTTACTTCTTGAGAATGCAGCTGGACTTGTGCAAGCTGTGATTGAGAAACACTCTGTGGTATACTAGATGCTGGAATTGCTGGAGGAGCAGCACTGCTAAAATCCATCTGCTGCGGACCCACACCTTGAAATGCTTGCTGCTGTACCACAGTAGGTGCTCCCATTTCTCCACTTCCCACACTTTCTGTATAGTGACTCAGTGTGCTTACATTGCTGCTAACAGAACTCCCACTGGTGCTCTCCCTTTCAGAAGTCACTTCAAGCGGGTTTTGTTTTATCGTCTCTACTGCTTTGTTTACTGCTACTCCCTCCGAAGCTGCAACAGTGTTTTCTTTATCATAGAATTCAGTGCATGTCCATCTACCTTTTTTGAAAGGTTCAGAACTAGAATCTAATTTTACAACTCTAAACCTTGATGTGCCAGATGCAGGCTGCTGCTGGCTTGATCCCACTGCCATTCCTGCAGTTGGATTGGTAACATTGTTAATGACACTAGAGGAAGCACTCGTACCATTGCCAACACCACTCAAGATATTCACATTAGCATTGCTGCTAGTTCCAGACAAAGCATTTACATTACCAGTACTCATGATGTTGCTTAAATTTATAGTACCAAGCACATTGCTTGCCACACTAGAACTACCACCACCAATATTATTTAAGGTACTAGTTCCAGGAGCAGGACTTATACCTAAATTGCCAGGAGTACTTGTAGTGCGGATATTAGACACGGCAGATGCTGGGGAACCAGTGGATGATGCAGCAGAAACTGGTGCAGTTGATATAACATTGTCAGAGCTTCCAGTTGTTGATAGTTTCCTAAAAGATGGACTGGGCGGTGGTCCTCCAGAAACTGGGGCACTACCTACCCCAGGATGCGATGGATGATGGTGTCCATGATGGTGATGGTGAAGATGGTGGTGATGATGAACATGATGGGGATGAACACTTCCATTGATCACAACACTCTGCTGTGGGTGATGAGGCAGAGGAGTATGCTGCTGAGGAAGATGAGGCTGGTTTGGAGAAACAGCCCCAGGAGTCTCTGCCTCTTGGAAGTTATTTAGAGTCTCTTCAGAAGAACTCCTCTCAGGTTCTCCCAAGTCAGTGGCTCTAGATAAAGACACATCCAATATTTCTGAAGATGACAGGTCTTCAGTATGAGATTCATCCAGGTCATCGTAGCTTTCTGTATCCTCAGCTATGCTGTTATTAGAGCTCATACTAGCTGATATTTGAGCAGGGGTCACACTGGTAATTTGAAAGCCACTTTTCTTTTTCATTTGAGCTCCAGTTTGTGCAAGGGGCTGTGGCTGGAGCTGAGACTGCGAGAGGAGGTTCAGGCTTTGTGGATGAGGGGGTGTCGGCTGTGGACCCGCTGTTGAAGCTGCTGCAGGAGATGGAGGCGGCGGCTGGACCAGCAAAGGCGGCTGATAATCCTCGGCAGAGAGGGCAGCGCTCCCAACGCCGGTACCTGGTGCAGTGGGAGCAGTAACGCAGCTGCTGCCGCTGCTACTGCTGCTGCCCCTTCTAGGAAACATCGCCGGGTGCGCCATCTTCCTAGCACTAATGTCTGCGGCTGAGTCAGGCTGGTGCATTGTATCGGGTGTATTTTAAGAGTGCAATCCCCCGGTATGGAAAGAGACAGACAGACACACACACACACAGTTAGCTGTGTGCTCAGGGCAGGGCAGACACCACCACGCACAACCCCCCCCGACTCCCGCAGCGCACGGGCTGAGGCGGCTCGGCACCGCCGCTCACCACCAACCCCCTCCCCTCCTCCTCCCCTCCGAGACAGGGAGGGGGCGAGCACCGGTCCTCCGCCGCCTCTGAATGTGACACTTTCAATCCTCCGCCATTCACTTTCTTTCTCCCTACCACCCTGCCCCCCGCCTCCCTTTGATTTCTACCACCACCTCCCTGCTCGGCCACCACCCCCCCCTTCCCCAGCCCCCCGACTGCGCCTCTCCCGGGAGGGCAGCCAGCCGGCCGCCCCGGGGGCGAGCCCCTTCCTCCTCCCCGCGGAGGCTCCGCCGGGCGCCGCGGCTCGCCGGCAGCACCGCCCTCCCTCCCTCCCCGCCTCGGCGGGGCGAGGGCAGCCGGCGGGCCCGCAGGGCAGCCCGGCGAGGCGGCCGGCGCCCCTCGCCATCACCGCTCTTAGTAGTAGGAGGAGGAGGAAGGCGCGGATACGTACAGGACTGGCGCACAGCAGGGCGGCAGCGGCAGGCTGAGCCGGGCAGGGACATCCCCGTCAGTGGCAGCCATGGAGCTGAATCATTTTGGGTATTAAGGAGACGGAATAAGGACGGAAGAAAAGCAGCTGCAGCAACTCGACAAGAGAGTCCATGAAAAGGAGAGCGGGAGGAAGGGAGGAAGGGGGAGCCAGCCAGGCAGCCTCTCTCCTCCCTGTGTCTGGCTGTCTCTGGAGGAGGCTCCGCTCCGCACGCTCTTCCTTCCCCCTCCGCCGCCTCCTCCCCCTTTATAACAGGCGGCACCCGCTCGTCCTCCGCAGAACCGCGCCTGGAATCCGTCCTCCTCCTCCCGCGTGTGCGTCCGCCCCGTCCTTTCTTCCCTCAGGGTCTACTCCCGGCTTCCCCGCCGCCGCGGGTCTCTCCCTCCCTGTGCCTGCCCCGTCTCCTCACGGAGCGCTGGAGGAGGCGCCGCGGGGGGGAGGAGGGGAGCTCTCGCCAAAGGGGAGGGCGGGCGAGAGACAACGTAAGATGGCGGCGGCCGCCGCGCACGCGCGCCCCGCCGGCAGACATAAAGCCCGTCTGGCCGAGGCCGGCGGAAATAGGGCTCGGCTCGCGTGGCGGAAATGGCCGAGCGGCGCTGAGCCCGCGGCGGGCGGGGGTGTCCCGGCTGGGGAGGGGGCGAGGCTATGGCCATGGCGGGCGGTTGCCCCCTCCCCGGCCGCGCCGTGTACCCGCCAGGTGCCCCCTCTCTGCCCGCAGCATGACTGTGCCTCACATGACCTGCCGCCGCCGCCTCCCTCCCCCTCTCCTCAGCTCCGCTGCAGATTTATTCAAGTTATTCATCACCTTCTCTCTTTTCTCCCCTCCCTCGGTCCAGAATATTCCTGCCCGCTCCTTCCCCCGCGCATGGCGAGGAAAGCGGAGTGTGCGCGCATCCCCCTAGATCGGGGCCGCCTTTCCCTTTGTGCCCGGGGCGGGCGGCTCGCCCCGGTGCCCCGCTCCATCGCATCCCCGGCGGGGGTCGCCGCCCGCCCCGCAGGCGCCCTCAGCACCGCCGGTGCCGGGGCAGCGATGCCCGCAGGTCAGGTGGAATCGTTCATCTGCATCCACATGCGGCGTGCCAATGTGCGTGTATGTGTGTGTGTGTGTTTGTGTGGAGGTGCTTGTCATGAAAGCTCCAGACGACCATAACGAAGCGCTGATTTAAAAAAAAAAAAAAAAAAAAAAAAAAAAAAAACACCACCCCAACCCCACAAAAAACCAACCAAAAGGGCCCAAAGCCCCCACCNAACCGCACAAAAAACTTACTAAACGGGGTCGAAGTGACATCAACCGACCTTCCCTCACTGTTCCAAGTGCCGGCATCCTCAGAGCCAGGCGGCAAAGCTCAACACACCCACCACAGTGAAGCTACTCCCATCCCGTTCCATCCCATCCCAAACGGGAGCTAGCTTCTCCCCTTCGGTGAGCAGCAACCAGCTGATCTCCAGAGACACTCGATGCACGCATATCTGCCGGGAGATTTTCCTCGCATCCTTGTGCCTGTTGGCTCACACAGAGGTGCCTGGAAGGTGTCTCATGGCCCCACCATGATCAACGGATCCAGCCCAATGGATCCCCACGACTGGCATTGCTCTACCTCTCCTGGCAGCAGAACTTTCTCCACATGGACTTTCAGAGCTCGATAGGTGGGGTGTCCTGCATTCCTACAGAGACAGGTTCACACCCTCTGCCCTGTTTCTCCAGCAGCGTGGTGGTACGTAGGGTGTGCACCATGCCTGGAGAGCTGCTCGTGTTCCCAACTCCTGGCAGCATGGCTTTGTCTCCAAACAGAGGCATCCATAAGCAGGCAGGAGGTGTCTCAAATCACTGCGTTAAAATCGGTCTGGCTTGCCTGGAATGGTGAAGTGTTTGCAGGACTTCAAGGGCTCAGGCTAATGTAACCTGATTGTGGAGCCCACTGGTCAGGACAATCAACAGGGCATAGAGGAAAAACAGGGCTCTTGCTGCCATGAATATTTAAGCAGATAAGGAAGAGTAGTAGAGCTTTATTGGGAAAAAAAGTTGTGAGAGTCCAAGATACTATATATAGCTATATATAGCCAAGGTATACATATAGCTGAGTCATTAGAGAGTTCTTATGGGAGATGTAAATGTTAGTTCCTTAAGGCAGACAAGAGATTCGAGTCTCCCATGTTTAGTGTGTGGTGTTTAGTCACCAAGGAACTAAAAAGCTGCTTTTCTTGCTCCATTTTGCGAAAAGGGCAAGGATTCAAGGTCACACACAGTGAGAGCTTTTGCTGCCTGTTCCTGAATTTCACCCTTCCATCTTGCCACTCCCTGCTAACCTGGCTTATCTAACTCTCATTTGGTGTGGGGATAGGGGTGGCTTTTGAGAAAACCCTGCCTTTTGCAGTTTAATTCCTTTTATCTGGAATGTAGGCATTCAGCTCAGGTCTCCAGGTACCTGAAAGGTAGACTTACAACCCTGGCTCCTTCCATGGCTGTACTGCCTTTATACAGACACTAAGGAACAATTGACACATAGTTAAATAAGATTCTTCTTTTCCTGAAGGCAGGACAGTATTCTTTTTTTAAAACTGATAATCAGAAGTCCATACTTAAAGACCATATTACCTGAAAGTGAGCTGCCTACATGTAACCTTTGCAGATTTCAGTACAGCATCACAAAGGTGCCCTCAATCTGTTTACACCATCATCTTTGGTGCAACACTGAAATCTTAGATTGACTTTAATGAGATACTCACACTTGTAAACATTTTTGACATGAGAGCTCAACGCTGCGGGTCAACTGCCATTAAAAATCCCTGTTCTGTCTGCTTATAACTTTCCCAGAAAAATTTCCTTTGAGGAATTGAGTCTTCTATGATGAGTTGCAGCTCAAAGATAATTTTTTGAATGTTTGAACAAAGTCCAACTACTTTTAAAGCACATAGGCTATGAATACAGATGAGTTTGTTTCTAGACTTAAAAATTTGTGCAAAAGCAGCCTAAAAAGGATTGAGCTGTAAAGTTTATATGCACCTAATCAATATCAACAAGGCTGAAAAATAATTAAAAGAGCAGTACTGTTATTGATTATTATTTCCTTTGCCTATGCTGATTAACTTAGATTAATTTTGAGTGGTTGGGCTGCTTCATAGTACAGCATGTGAAATGTTTATGTTGTTTTTTGTTTGTTTGTTTTTTTTTAATTGGATCCATACAGTTCTCTTCTTATAAAGAGAAACTGAAGAAAAAATGAAATTTAGACAACAGTGTTAACTTCTCTGCATAATGTGGTCACTGACCTGTTAACAATCAAAATAACAGTCTAGACTAGACAAAGCACATCGGAAGTGGCATGTTTGAAATTAATTTTTTAATGCTGTTTGTAAATATGAACATTTTCACGTTACACCCTTTTTCTTTCCTTACCCATTTTTTTCAGGTATAAGCTTATTTCTCTCTCTTTCATTTTTTTGTAAGCATTAGTCTAAGCATAAAAATGGGATTCTTGGATTAACAGCTTTAATTTCTTCTCATATCCATTAGACTCTATGAAATTACAATTAAACCACTGAAATTTATAATTGTTTTCGATTGTGTTCTTTAGTTGTTCAAGGTGGGAAAAGAAATTTCATCATATACCTAATTTACAAAACACCAGATATTAAAAAATTCAGCCACCACACAACTGACCATGTGTAGAAAGTAAGCGAAATTACCCAGTAGTTATTCCAAACAGGTCTACCTGCTATTTTTTTAATTAACTGTATTGATCAGCCAGCTGGAACCGGAGTTACTTGTGTCATCACTGGATGGATTCAGCAGCTTGTTGACCATGGTCACTGCTCATGACTACAGGGCAGACAGTCCTGCAGTCCCATCATTAACTCAGCTGCAGACCAAAGACTGCTGGAGGGTTGCCAGGATAGAGGAATCCCTTTGGATTGCATGTCCTACGTACATACTTCCCAAATGAACAAGCACAGATGCACTTGATGCAGTCCTCGCTGCCAGGCAGGGAGAGTGAGTGTCTGGAATAGCCCTTATTTCAACTTTAAAATCATCTGATTCAGGTTAGTGCAAGAGAACAAGATCTTCACAGTGTAAATATTTAGAGATCTGTCTCCCGTATATGTAATGGTTCTTCAGACAGGAAACAACAAGCCTTCTTACCACCACAGATTCTTCAAGGATACCAAAAGAAGCAGTATTTTAATATTTTCTTTCTTTGGCTCCTTTACTGTTTGACACAGTTGTGTGCATTCATCCTAGCATATGCAGTAGTTTATGTATTTTTACCAAGTAATTATAAAGCCAACAAACAGGAATACTCTGGGGTTTTTACTCAAAACAGTCAGAATCATGACAAATCAGTCTGATGCATGCTTTAAATCCTGTGTGACTGCTTCATAAATAATTTTTTTTTAAATTTAATGAAAAGAATTTTTTTCCCATGAAGTTGCCATTGTTGATTTAGACAGAAAGCTTCTCTCTGTTCATTAATATTGCTGACTGTAGTCTCTAAGTTGATTTGCAAAGATGTATGCAATTTTTTCTTCCTTCTACAAGAAGTAGTCATAAGAGAATTCTCACCTTTCAGCCCTGAAAAAGTGGTAATTCTGCTTCTGCATTTTCTTAGAAAGTTCAAGTCAAGTCTTGATCTTCCTTTCTTGTTTTGTTTTTAGTTGGCTGGTTAGTTGGTTGATTGAGTTTACTGATTCCAAAACGCCTACTGAGACATTTTTCATCCCTTATTTTAATTCTTATTAAATAATGTTGAACATTTGGGAAAAGGACGTTTTCTCACAAGTTTTTATTAAATAAATGCTTGCAGAAATCAACAATTCTAGCAGTCTTGAAAAAAAAAAAATCAGTTCTCTTTAGACTAGTAAGGTCTATTCCAATGCCAATATACACAAAATCATATCTTTCTAGATCACCTGGAAAAGCTGTTTTAAAATATTCATTATACCTGCACTTGAGGAATGTGGCCAAGTAGGTAGTCTTTTTTTTTTTTTTAATGGGGATTTCATTCAAATTCAGATTTAATGAAAGATGTTTAGGAGCTTTATCATTGTTTTAAACTTATAGGTGTGTAAACTACATACAGGACTATATAGACTGTATTGTGGGAGCAAGGGTTAAAAGTAAATCCTCCACAGCCTATATGACTAATGAATTAACAGCCAAAAGATTACCATGATTTTATCACTCTATCCATCTTGCTCTCCTTTATTCCTCCATTTTCTCTTGAATTTGTAGTCAACTGATGAACTTGCATCTTATAGAAGTGCCAAGTTATGGAAAGTATTTCCCAGCTACCTCAACATGCAACTGTAATGGATGCAGTACCACTGTAGTGTGAGATCATTTATTTAATTAAGTGTTTGTAGAGTACAGGTCTTAGATTGCTAACTGTTTGATCTTTGATTAGTCAGCCAAATGGTATATATAATTAAGCTGAAGATTAAATAAAATAGATGATCAAATCAATGGAAAATGGTCCAACACTTAAATAGATCCTCCCTCCCCTGCTCCATCCCCTTTTTTTTTTTTTTTTTTTTTGTCTGGTAAATCAATGATCAAAGTAGCAAGTCAACCACTTTTTTAAGATTAGTTTTAGTTTTTATGAATTAATCATAAACATTTACATAGGACTGTTTAAAATTGCTGAAAAATGTGAGCTCTTAGTTTGTAGTTCTCAGTTGCAAAGATTGTGTGGAATTGTTTTCTTTTGACTGATCCTAACCCTGATAGAGGAAAGCATGTAGGAAAATGCTTTGTTTAGGAACATACTTTGTGTTCCCTCACGACACTGGGAATTTTGTGATATCTAAAAGTTCTGTGATTTATATGTGGTTTTCTTGAATGGACAGGAGTGAATGTGTCTGTTGTGATAAAGCACAAATCTTTAAAATCTCAGCCTAGACTTAAATTTCGTTTTTCCCCTGAAGAGATGGGTTTCTTTGATGCTGAATTCTTTGGAAAAGTAGAATATAGTTAGTTAGTATTTAGTACAGCCACACAATTTTTGTCATATTATTACACAGTAACTGGAGGCAGATAGGATGTCCTGATTGTGGAGAGTACAGAGAATTTCTTCTTGAACTTATTTATTTGTCTGAAGCTTGTGTATCTAATTTTCATCTCCCTTTTGGCTGTGTCAACAGTACTTCTGGCCATTTAAAACCTATTCTGTGGAAGCAAGTATCTGTTTGCAGAAATCCAGAATTTTCTAAGGGACAGTACTTGAGCAAACTTCAGCTTTGTTTTTTATATGTGTTAGTTGTAGTGTAACTGAACTGCTTACTGAAAGCAAGCACAGACTGGTCATGAGCACAGCAGAAGTAAACACAGTTTTTATCAATAGTCACTTGGTTAGTTTCCTGATAACTCCAATGATAAAAGTTATATATACGACACTCTTTCTCTGCTAAAGAACTTGCAAGCTCATTCACAGTAACAGTAAATTTAATTCTTCTACATCTGTGAGGTCTTTGGTTTGTTTCTCTATGTTATGATTTTTCAGGCATCTCGTCTCCGATTATCTCTGCATTCTAAATACCGTATGTGTCACTTTTCCTTCTGCACACATACACTGACAAGACTTGAAAGTTATATTAAAAATGCCCTTGTGACAAAATTCAGTGGGAAACAGGTTTAGGATTTCCATCTCAAGCATGAGAAAAAAAACTGCCTTTATCACTTTCAGTAGAACAAAAGATATGCAAAGTCCTGACAGTTCAAACACATAGTCAGAGGCTTAACTTCAGTCATGTGAATAGTCCCTTTGACTATTAACTTTTGGTCACCAAACCCCTAAAAACTTAACATTAAATGTGTAAATATTTGTAGGCTCAGAAGACAAAAAGATGAGATATGTGCTAAGGTGTGGCCTTATGGAGACTTAGGATTTTGTTTACCTTTAGTTGGTAACACTGTTGAGTCCTTATCAAGAAGAAAGTTACTCCTTATACTGCCAATATTTTTTTGACAGATGCTGACATTATGTCTGATGGAGCTTTGTGTCTTAACTTAAAAGCCAGCCCTGCAATATTTCATGGCTTTAGGATCAAGCCACATTACCTTGTTTCCAGTTTTACCTGTTATTAAGGCATTTTAACTGTTGTTCATAAGAAATTAGAAAATTCCCTATTTTAAATAGGTCATCAAACAAAAATGCATGTTGCTATTGATTGGAAAGTGCTTTATTCCTGCTTATTCAGTCTTAATACCTTTGTTAGTAGTTTCAGCATGGAAGCACTGATGAGAGTTTAAACCCACTGGGGTTACTTGCCACATCTCACTGCTGAACGAATTCTTAGATAACACATAAGAAAAGGCAGAAATAGTGTCAAAACACACCTCAGACTGTGCTGATGGAGCCCATCCTACTTGAATAAAGGACAGTATGTCAGTGTGTCTGTCCTGTGAGACAAAATATGGTGGCATTGTGAGGGAATTGCTTCCTGCAGCAAACACCCCCTGTCCAGTCTCCCAGTTGTCTCTTTTAAACCATCTGTGGGAAGCAGAAGACAAATCCTGGTCAGCATGCATGCTAAATTGAGCTCAGTAACATGCAGAACACTTGCTCTCAAATTGACAGGTGCCTCCTCAGCAGCCTAGCGAGGATGGTCAAAGGGGAATCCTTGGTGAGAGGACTTCTAACAACTCCCTCTTGGCATGGGCTGCAGGAGATGGTACTTTTTTCTTTGTGCATAAAGGAGGAAGTTAATGGGATACAAATGAAATTCATAGACGTGAAGAGGAGAGGTGGTATGTCAATCACACAGGTCCAGGAAATAATAAGCAGGCTTAGTATTTCCAGAAGTATGTTTACCTAGTTCACACGCTTAGTAAACACAAAATCAGATCTGATTTTGGAGTATAAAATGGATGCAAAGTAATATTTTTAATATTTGGTGACATTTGTGAAGTTGGCGGTGCTGGTATGCCCTGTAATAATTTTACAACATTGTGGTACTAGAAGTATACTGAAGAACAAGAAATAGTGCAGAAAAAAATGCAGCAAAAAAGTGATGTTGGGAAAAGCAGGCGTTTCAGTCATAATGTGTGTTTGTTTCTGAGTGTCCTCAGGTTGAGGCATTAACTCACGAGATAATAATCTGTGACTATTTAAAGGGGAGGGATAGTATTTCAAAATCCAAATTCAGCCCCGGTGAGGTACCTGAATTAGCAGTGTTGCTGTAACATTGCTCGTACAGAGCAGGAACATCCACCTACAAGCTCTGCATCCTCTGGAGCTGTCTCCACTGACTGCTAGGAGAATCCAGGGTAATTAGATGTCTAACGTGTGTCTATCAATAGGGACCTCGGGTGAGGTGGGAGGTATGTGAGCCCATGGCATCAGAAAAAGCATATTTAGACTGAACATCAGAATGAAGAGTTTGGAAGATACACTGGACACTAACAGTGAAAGACAGCCTGTGAGAAAAGGGTAGAAAATCAATTACAGTGACACTCAAATTTAGCCAAGATAAATTACTAAAGAATTGCCTGTAGAGAGTAATCCTATGCTTACTAAGAGAGGGTTCATATAATCTGTAAGATTATTCCTACCATTAATATATACAGTACTCTTATCTGGCAAAGGGCAACAATCAATAATTGAAGGCTCTTACCTGATACCAGGATTAAAGTGACAAGTGATTACCCAGAGCTGGAAAGAATGTGATTTTATTCTTTAACATTATGCCAGGGAATAAAATCACATTCTTTTTATAGATAAATCTATGCATGTATATAGACATGTGAATATTTTTATCTGTGGTTTTATATGTGAAAATATACATTGTATTATTTTGTATGTATAATCTTAATGTATGTTTCCTAACTGAAACTTGGTGGTGCTCTCATTGCCTGCTAATTCACACTTCTGCCTCCTCCTGCTGTCACATGCTGTTAGCCAAGGGTGCTCTGGGCTTGGTTTGGCCTGGCCTGTGCAGCTGCCAGCTCCTTCCCTTGTTCCTTGTATTCCTTCTTCCCAAACTGGACATCTGTCTACAGTCCATACAAACATGACCTCCCAAGCCTAACACTGGCAGGTAGACGAAAGCAGATTTGGGGGTTCAGTCGTGGCTTCATGTTACTGATGCTGTTGTCTTTTCTCTGCTCTGGCATCCACTGCGTTTGGAGGCAGTGATGCTTCATGTCGATTTAAAAAGTGTTTAAGAACATCAAATCTATATTGTACAAATTTCTTCAAGTTACAGCTTCTAACAACTATCCAAACATGCCTCTAACCTGTCATTTAAATCATATACCATGTTCCTCCAGCACACTTAAACGCATTTGTTAAGGTGCTGATTCTGGGCTTTTTTCTTCGTTTGTCTTCTATCCTACTTTTCACTTACTGCCTGTGACTCTTTCTCCTTTCTGATACTTAGAGTATTTTCGTTCTCTGCAAAACTTCCCCTTAGTTTCAACCCTAGAACAGCTACCCATAGCTGCCACCACTTTCAAAATACTGCTTTCAGGCTTCCAGTTAGACCAGCTTCTTCTCTGGTAGGGTCACACAGAGGTTATGCTGCTTCTCAACTAATCCTCTGAGGCCTAGAAACAGGTTTTTCAAGCAGAATAAATAACTCTGCTGAGCCATTACACTCATTGCAAAGTGTTAAATAGCTGATTTCAGTGTTTTTGTAGACAATGATGAGTGAATAGTGCATTTTGTTTCTTTTTTTAGCCTGCTTTCCTCAGGAAACAAAGCTTACACAACTGTTCTGCCTGGCTGTCTGTCTGCTTGTCTGTCAGCCCCTCTTTAATAACTCTGAACCTGTTTGTTGATTTCAGACTGGGATAGAGGTTGCAAAGGCATGCTAGCACTGAAGATCCTTCACTTCTACAGCCTAGGAAAGGATGAGGTCTTAACACAGGTTCTGGGGAACAACACTGGTGACCCCACTGCCATTTGGGGCGGCAGTGGCCACAGCACCGCAGCTCAGCCGGCAAGGTCTGGCCATCATCACACAGTCCTCTCTGGGGGCAAAAAAAGCATGAAGAGGGGCAATGTTGTGGTGAGGAGAAAAATGTTGATGAATTGGGAAGGATGGAGGCCTGCTCTGTAGCACAGCAAAAGTCTGTAGGCAAGCAAGTATTGTTTTTGCTGTTATTCATGGAATAAGTGCATTTAGCATTTATGACAAAGAAAGATGCATGCAAAAAGAGTTTCCTTCTCTGGAGTCTTTCTCTTCATGTGTATGCCCATCACGGGTTCATGGTGCATGTGTGTATTCATTTTTCAGTTGGTTGACTTAGTCTTGGATTTGGGTCACTAGGTGCCACTGAAATACAAACAGATGTTAATAATACTGCAGCAGGGATGTGAGATTTCATTCTCTTGTACCCAAGAGATGGAGCCTACAGCTTGCAATTTTCAGAGTCCTCATGGGCATTCAAGCTTCCTGCTCCTCCAAGTCTTAAATCTTCTCAGCATTGCTACAATTTCCAACTGTTTATCCTTGCAGGAGGCTGTTCTTCAGCTATCCAGTGTGTAGCTAGCTACTTGTTATTTGTCCACTGTCTCTCTTTGTGCTGTGGAAGATGAGACTTTGCCGCTGCTGGTTAGCAGACTTCATACTCTGAGATTTGAACATCTTCATGCTTTAGCCACTGAGGTCACAGTCTGAATTCCCAGTTGCCTCTACTGATAGCAAATAAGATAAATCATCTGATTCACGTGTTAAGCAATAAAGGTGCACAGAATTACAGTGCCTTAAAAAAACAATCATGGTGGCAGCTACTACAAACAAACTGGAGAACAAAATCTGAACAGCTAAATGAATACTAAAAGAGAATACTCATGCATCTGGCATCCAGGGCTGAGAGTTTCTGTATCACATCTGAAATGGGTTGCTAGTGGGAGTGAATTTTAAATAAGGTGCCATCAGCTAAACAAGTCATTCTGTCAGAATCAGATTTAATTAGGACTATTTCCTGGAGGTTTGCGCTTCATACTTGTATTCTCCCTTGTCTGATATGGTAGTGACCTTGATCCAAGCTTTTCTTGTGGATGGGACATTCTTAAACCCTTCCCTCTGGAGTTTCTCTGCCAGTGGCTGTACTACATCAAACAGTCCCAGGGAAGAGTTCTGGCCACTCAAATTCAATGCTCTGTACTCTCAAATTATCCAAACAGTGCTTGGTGTGGTGCTGATCTGTGTCTGTAACAGTCTCCCAAATGGATCCGGAACACAGTGTGGGAGTGAGTTTTGGCCAACACCATTTCCATCAGGTAGCTGACCACCCTGTTTTGGAGGGCAAGAGCATTTAGTAGTATTGTGGCATGGGCTATTCACAGCCTGCTGCCCATAATAGCAGAAAATGGTCCTGGAAAATTAATGTAGGGATATAGACATACGCTATAGGAGTTACACCTTTTCCTTTGGACTACTGATATACTACCAGAGCTTCTATCCATTAACTAACTGCCTATTTATACAGACCCATAGAAAAGAAGCATGTTAGAAATCTCTGCTCTGCTGTCAGATTTGGCTGGAAGTGACTGAGAGCTTCAACGATACTAGTGGGTGATGGGCAGTGATGAAAAGGGGAATTCATAGACATGCAAATGTACACACACATTTATGCATGTATGTGCCCTTGCATGAAGTCTGTAATCACAAACCTGTCCTAAGGAAATCAGGCTAGAAATGTCATGGCCGAACACAAACCGGTCAATCTGGTGGAGCGTGCTCTGTCACCAATCTCAGCAGTTTTGATGGAGCTTAGGTAAAGTAAGCTGCAACCTGGGAACCTGCCCTTTTGGAGCTCTACATTTGCTCAGGCCCCTGAAATTACTTCAGTTGAACTGAATTTTATGTGGAAAAAGGCCGCTGAGAATTGACACACACATTTTGAACACATTTGACTGCATTGCTTAGCAAGCAATCTATGACTGTGGGTGTGCAGAGATGTGCATGAGCTACCATTAAGCCATCTTGGAGTCTCCATCCATGTAGCAATCTGAAGCTTGACACGGGTAGTAGAAGCCACTTGAGGAATGGGGTGTATTCTTGGCTGGTGAGCTTGCCCTGGGCTAGTGCACGTTAGCATATGCAAGGTGGCTCATACAAGGTTGGGTCAAGGACACTGCAGTGTGTCAGAATGGACCACCCAGACAGTGCCAGCACTTGGCACAGTCTAGAACTTGTGTGCTGTTGCTGTTAATTTCCAGTCTGAAGTACCCTCCTGCCCTTTGAAGTTGCAGAGAAAACTTTAAAAGCATGATTGGCTATAAACCTGGGTAGCAAATCCTCCTGAGTCTGCAAGCAGCTGAACCAAAGGTTGCGAGTAGCAAGAAAATAGCTTGTAATTTCTGTAGCATGCCGTCTTCAAGGGAAGGGTTTAAGAGGTCGGCGTTAGCAGGTTACCTTTCGTCTTTTCTGTAGGTACAGTTTACATTCACAGCCCAAACCTGCTGCTCACGCTTCCCTTAACTTGCTACCCCTCCCTTCATCCTGCTTGCCCAATGCCAGAATGTGGAATTGTTGATACTCTACCAGCTGGGGGGGTGGTATTTATCCCGCACAAGGGAAAGACATTTGCAAGTTGTTTTTTCACCCGCTGAGGAATTTACAAACAATCTATGCTGAAAACCAAAAGTTTTCTCATGAACTTCCACGAGAACTCGTGAAAACCCAGGTTCTTCATGATTTGGATGGCGATTATTAATTTTTTCTCTCTTATCAGCAATCAACAGATCAAAATGATAGCCTTAAAGACAGGGTGGTATAGCTAGCAAGGGTACAAGACATTACAGGCTGTCGAGATGGTATTGTTCAGGGCTGTCAAAATTAAAGGCAATTTATGCACCATAAGGGCAAGCTAAAATCAAGGCCTTGCAACTGCAGAAGGACCTAAACATTGTAGTAGATTAGCTTCTAGAAATATTTCATTGACTGAATGTTAATGTGTCTGTGGGATTTTCAGGAGTGCACACTGAGGGCAGCAGAAAATGGAATGGAGTTTGATCTGGAAAGAGACAAGAAAATGATGTCTTTCCCTGTTAGAATCAAAGCCAAGGAGAATTTGGACACTTTCCATTACTTAGAACTGACTAAGCCTCTCTTTTGAATTTAGTGTAGTGTCTATTGCAGAGATGCCAGCAAAGCTATCCATCAAATGCTGGGAGGGAAAAAACACAGGTGCTCTCCTGACCCAGCTATTTATAGGAAAGGCTGGCAATTGCATGGGATACAAATGCCCTGGTTGTGTTTTCACATTTCAGAGCTCTAAATCCAGGTCTTTGGCTGAAAGCACAGCTCAAAAATGATAATTGGCTACCAGTTGTTGCTCTTTAGCAAAGTTGAAAAAACAGGAATTAAATTTAGCTACCGGAGACTGAGAAAGGAGAAGAAAATTTGGGAATCTTTGTAGAAAACATTCTGGTTTGACACAAAGATGTAAGAGAACCAAAGAATTTGCGCGGTATATTAGTGTAAGTATAATAACATTTTATCAAAACCTGTACATCCAGTCGTGATTTAGGATGCGGAAAGAAACCATTCTTGAAAAAACCATTCTTAGAAACCATTCTATGGCTTCTACATACAGGCCAGGATTTGAATTGGCAGATATTTCACTAAACTTCTCAGAAATTTTCGATTTGTTCTCCTGCTATTTGAGGAAATCCCAGGTAATCTATTTTTTTCTATGATGGTTGTTGCCATAGGTTTCTAAAAGTTCTCATAATTTGTTAATTCTTAATGCTAAAAATTATAATAAATATGAGAAACATCTGGGACGTTTCTGATGTAAACCAGAAACGTTTGGAGCCTACTGAAGGAATCATTTAGAGCTTTGCATAATGATACAAGCATGTTGCTTCCTTTCTCAATATGACTGCTATTGTCTCAGTTCCCATAAAAATTGTTTCACTACATTTTTAACCACTTTTTAAAGTAAGTCTTAACAGAGTGCAAAGCCAGCAACAAATAAAGCAGTTTCAGATTTTTTACCTCTGTCAGGAACCTTCCAGCAGTTCTGCTAAAACTGATGTGCAAACAGATTTGACCTCTCCTTGGCAGACATTTCCACAAGTCTTACAGGACTTAGAGTTCTCCGCTCTATTATTGTTTCTTTCTTTATGCTTTAAGCAAGGGGTTTGTTAGGAAGTCACATAATCAGGACCATAAATTACTGCTGGACACAAAAGAAGTGCATATTTATCAAATAAATAAATTTTAAAAGCCCCAAACCAGCTCCTATTCTGTGTTGTGAAAGGGATTCTGCTTGTTCAAAGGCAGCAGACTCTATGCAGACTACCTGCTCACCTGATAAATTAGTGGAAAAGACAGCATAAGCAAAGGGTGTGGAAAACAAATCCAAGGATATTCAGTTTTGTGGGAATATCAGAAATCTTGGAGCCTCTGCCTCAGCTAATCTAAAGAAACAGAGAGTTTAAATGAAAGGAGAGTAGATGTAGATTGGATATTAGGAAGAATTTCTTTACTATGAGAGTGGTGAGACACTGGCACAGGTTGCCCAGAGAAGCTGTGGATGCCCCATCCCTGGAAGTGGCCAGGTTAGAGGGGGCTTTGAACAACCTGGTATAGTGGAAGGTGTCCCTGCCCATGGTAGGAGGGTTGGAACAAGATGATCTTTAAGATTCCTTCCAACCCAAACCATTCTATGGTTCTGTGAAATCATATCCCAACAGTACTCCATTCTGCCTTGTGCAAACCCCCATCTTTCTTAAAAGCACTAGAATACATTCAGGGAACTAAAAAGGTGACTATAACCATACCCAGATTTTGGTCACAACATGCCATGGACAGAATTTAAACCCGTGCCTCTTGTTTCTGGTGTGCCCAGTATCTAGAAACATTATTGTAGGGCAGCAATGGTGACTGGCATCCTACTCATGAAAGGCTTTTTCTACAGAGCTGAAGGTGCCCTGCCAGCAGGGTGTCCAGGAGCACTGCCCTAGCACCATTTCTATAAATAATGTGCTGGGACCATTTTACTCATCTTGTTGAGCAGCATGGTAGAAAGTGAAAGCCCTACATCTCATGTAGTATTTTTTTAACCTACTTTCCAAAAGATTTGAAATATCTGTGAGTGGATATTTTTCCCATTTTTTCTCCGAACTCCAGCAATTACATGTATTTACAAACAATAGGTGAATTTTAACCTATTTGATAAAAAGATAGAGGTCGCAAACACATTTTGTTGACACAAGCTTAATGAAGTAGAGGAGAAAGGTTGTAGTGTAACTTTTACTCTTGATATGACATGATGATGGAGAGTGGTGTGTAAGAAAGAGAAGCTCTAAGTGCATAAAAGACATTGAGCAAAAGCCCTATAGCCATAGCTTTCCTGAGTTTCACAGACACAGAGCTGCAGGGAGCCAGTCTCTCCTAGCCCTGCTGCAGACCAGCTTGCCAGCCTGAGCAGCAGCAGCTGCAGAGGGAGGTCCTGTAGCCATTACTAATGCAATAGCGTATGTGTTGATGATTTTATAATACTGACGTAAGGTAGGTGGGGAGGTGACACACCAAGCCCCACACCTGCCCCAACGCCGTAACGTCTCTGTGGAAAGCCAGTGCTAGTCACTCACAGCCCCAGAGGCTGTCAAAATGCTCTGAATGTCATTCTCTGTGTGATAAGCAATGTGTACACTGCTATGACACTATCGAAAGTTCTCCGTGCAAGTCATGCCATGTGGGAAGGGCAGTCCCGTTCTGGGAGGTAAGCCTGGCACTGGCTGTACATCCCACATCCAGACCACTTTAAAGCATGCTTAAACGCTTGCACAAATAGTTCAGGGTTCCTTCATAGCTTAGTAGAAGAAAGAGTCCTGTGAACTCCACAGTTTGTTGGCACACAGTGAAACCCTGATGCTGTGGGGTGCAATAGCAGGCTGGAAGATCAGGGTACCAAACAGAACAGCATCTCAAACCAGCTGCTTACCAGTTCTGGCCTGGACTCCTGTGGTTAACATCATGCTTCAAAGAAAGTTTAAGTGACAGCTTGGGCATAGGCAGCTATCAAATCTACTTTAAGTTCCTGGGTGGGTTTTTGTTGGGTTTTTTTTAATGCTTTAGTTCCATAGCAAGGTTTCCAATTGATAATCAAAGGTGAAAACCTTTCCTTAGCAATAGCAAAACTACTTTTATTTGGAGAGTGTCCAAAGCATCTAAAACGGATGTGAGTGTATCTGTTGGGGTGTGGCATGATTTTTTTTTCCTCTGGTGGAACCAAGCCAAACAAAGAGATATTTTTAGGCAGAGCCTGTGGGTACCTTCAAGACCTGAACAGTTCATCAATCTCAAGATCCATTTCCAATCAGAAAAGTCAATTTAAGAGCTGGTCTTATTTTACACCGGGGAGAGGTACACAGAAGCCTTTTGTCTGTTTTATCTAGTGTGTCTCTGTGAAGGGCAAGCAGTAAAATGGCATCCTACAACTCTGAGAAATATATAGCATCACACTTTCTGTTCACAGTGTTTATGATGAATTACTTGAAATACACAGACCAAGAAATGCAGGATTTGAAAAACACCGAAAAACTAATATTGGTTTCTTAGAGTGCTGAAATAGCAGAAGATAAGCTTATCAAACGAAAGCCTAGCTCCACTGAAATCAGTAGGAGTTTTGTTTGGGCTTTCAAAAAAATGATAACTTCACTATGAGCTAGTTTATGGCTTTCACTAGGTAGGAGCTACAAAGTGAAACAATATCCTTATACAGTAGACAGGTATTGCCAATCATGTTTGGGTTGGGATGAGGAAGAAATAAAATTTGCTCTGTTCCTTCTTTTCTGTCTTCTAATTAATTTCTGCTTAGTTCTGCACTGCCTTCTGCTGCTGCAAAGAGCAGACATTGAATTGGAATTGTGTGTGTTGACAGTCCCGGCTTGAGCCTTCCCACGGGTTGGCTGAGATTTCACAATACATTTTTTCCCATGGTGTTTTCTGTCACATATTTTTTTAAACAAACACTATTCTGTCAGCTATAGAGGACACAAAGGAAAGATGTGCTGTAGAACAGCAAGCAAAAGGCAATTTCAGGTTTAGGATTTGCAAGATTATATAATGGCATTAGCAACTCTCCTTTTCTGTAATCTCTTTATAAAATGTATATTCTATTTATTAGACATGCCATTCAAAGGAATAAAGGCAATTAAGGAACATTTCATTAAAAAGAATGACGCAATTTACCTTTGGCCACAGAAGCACAGGCTCTACTGACATTTCAGAGTCACTGCCAACAGATCTGGACTTTGGCTTCAATCTAGAGGAAACAGACACCTGAAAATGAGCCTGGCTGAGCATCTACTTGCTGCCACATTAGCTGTGAAAACTATGACAGACATGCAGATCCACATGAAGTCATATGGCAAATATTTGGTGCCATTACATGTGCTGTGGTTCTTCCTGGTCAGGTAATTTTTCCAAGAGAACAGCCTTATGATGCAGTTGGTATTGACACTGTTGTTTTGAGCTTGTCTCCTTTGAGATCACTGATAAAATTCCTGTTGTCTTGGACAGAAGCAGTAAGGGGCCAGGAAGCCACAGAGATAAAATACCACACACTACTTTGAAAGTTAAGGAAGCGTGAAGGTCAGAAGAATAACTTTCATTAAGTATGACAAAAATCAATGCCATTTGCACTTTCCAGCTATTCAGCTTTGTACATGCAGATTATCTGCATCTGGTTATCACACTTCATAATCCCAGCCTGGCACTGATTGAAAAAATGCTTTACAAAACATACAGCCCAGGGCAGAAGACTCCATAAAGTCAATGTTTTTACTGTTTTTCTTACTGATGTAACAACCCTCTTGTCATGGCTTTTTTTTTTTTCTTTTTTTTTTTTTAAGAGGGGAAAAAAAATAGATGATGTAAAATGATAACATAAAATTGATCCAAAATTTGGAACACAGCCAAGAAAACTGCTAAGAAGATGGATCCTTGGTATCATGTGCTGAAGGTCAGCATGGGACCCATTGCAGAGCTTGTCTGTGGACTCTGGCTCCATCTCTGTAGGCACCACTGTATAAGAACCACTATATTAGACACCAGGAATCAGTACTGTCAGCTCTTTAGGTGGGAGAAAGGTACTTGCAACAGAAAACTGCAGAGAGGTATGTGTTAAAAAATAAAAAAGAGATGGAGGAACCATCCAGAAAGAAATACTAGTATTTCTGCCATCCCAAAGACCTACTGTAACAAACAAAAAAATTGAGAATAGGAACAGAGCTGAATCAAGTTCTAGTCCAGCATGTCTCTCTGTTGTGATGGTAGCAGTGCTTCTCTTCCTGCTGATCCTTTAGCTGGCACACTGCTGTGGTTACTGATGGCATCAACATTTATTTTGGGATGATGTGCATGCAGGGAGGAGGAAGGGGTGATTTTGCTCACGGCAGCTTGCCCAGACACTCTGAATCTTGATATTCCTGTACTGCAATCCATTACTTCCAGAAGAAACACTGGACAATAATTTGCTCTTGGGCTTGCAGGTTGAAGAGGGATTGCAGGTCTCTTCCCCTTGGCCTGTTTGTTAAAAGGAAAGTGGCACAGTGCCTGCTGTAGACTGGTCACACGTGCTGCAGTGATGCAGCTGCCACTGGGTTGCAGAGGACAGACTGGCCAGGATGGAGCTGCCCCACCCCCAGCAGCAGCAGTTGTCCCTGCAGCTCCCATTGCTGTTTGCATGGCAGCAACCAAAATCTCACCTCATCTTTCTCCTTCCCACCTGCAGCATCCCAGACTTGATCCCCAGGACTGATGAGGAGGAGGTGAAGGCTTGCTAGGGATGAGGGGAAGAGGGACAAGCAGCTCCAAATACAGTTTTCAGAGGAAGAGGATGCATTGCAGTGTGGGGATGAACAATCCCAAATCCCAGGTCCAGCTGTTGGCTTCTGAAGTCAGACTCCTTCCTACTCAGGAAGGTCAGCAATGTACATTGTTCAAACTATAGTGACAGAAACCTAGTTAAACAGAAGGATGAGAAAAGCCTGGTGGAACGAGGCCAGAAGGAGTAACAAACTCTTTAAACTTATTGGGCAAAGCCTGACTAGCAGCTTCCCTGCTTGGCCCAGGGAAAAGGGGAAAAGTGCAGTATGTGCATCTGAACTCTCCTTCCAGGGGTCACATACTGAAATAATCTTTTGAAAGGATTTGCACAAGCTGATTAGCTATATTTTATCTCTCCAATAATATCAGTATTTGTAACCAACTGCCACAAAACCTGTAATATAAAATACTGTGGCACACCACTCAGGGTTCCTGACAGCAATGAGCGTCCACAAGAGCTGGTTGCATTTTTATGTGCCAGGAACCCACTTGCTGTAGGAGGTATTAAGCTGCAGTGAGCAAAATGAAATGCTGTGATGTATGAGCCTGGATGGATGGGGCATTTCCAAGCAGACATCCCATCAGCAGAAAGGTTCAGGCTGCTAAGAGGCACTATGTCACGGGGCTCTCCTGAGCTTTTGGGTAAAGCAGCTTTTTAATTGCTTCTTCCCCAGGCACAGCAGAAGGTCCTTAGTGGTTATGTCTCTTAGTTGAATTGGGTTGGTACCTGGCCAATCTTGGTCACAGAATTTTTTTGAAGAAGCCTCGTGCTGTTGGCTGCAAGAAGTGCTTCATAAGTGGGTGATCATTACTGACATGCATTAGATAATAGAGGAGTTATCGTTAAAACACTGTGCTCAATAAATTTGACTAAATGGGCATGGCTACAACATTGGCCAAAGTATAAAAACCTATCTCTTGCAAGTTTCTCTTTTTCTAGTGTCATAAAATATGAGATTGAGTGTAACATTAATTTTACAGACCAGAAGAAAGATAGCTTAAATAGTAGTATTCTTTTTTTTTTTTTGGAAGGTTTTAATTCTTTTAAAAAACCAAAGCCTATCTATTAATTATTAAGCATTACATACTGTCTGACCATGCAGGACAGCTTGTCTCTGACAGCTTGGTTCTAAGAAGGCTTTCTTAGGAGATGGAAAATCCCTTTGGACCGCATTCTAGAGGAATCCAAGCCCACAGTGCCCACATCCCAGGAGAGAACACAGTTCCACAGGTAGTCCAGTCTCTGTTCTTGCGGAATATAAACCTCCCTGGAACACAAGTTTGTGGAAACAAGATGGTAGAACTAACTGAGAGCAACTTTAAATGCTCAGGATTTAGGAACAGAGAATATTAGGACTCTTTTTTTGCCTCACCCAAAATTAAACGCAGATGCTGCCCTGGGATCAAGGACCTGAATGTCAGGCTCTCCTTTCCTGTGCAAGTTCTTTGCTTACTGGTGTTATTGAGAAGATACCTCCATGGGTTATGCCATTTCTTATGTAATCAGCAGAAACAGACTATCTTTTCGAGGTCATTAATTGCAGTTGAGCTCAAATACTCAATGTTGTCTGGGGGGCATGCTTATGTAATCTGGAAGTAGTATTTATTGAATTACACCTCTCCTAGTTGTGGCTCCTAGAAAGTGAACATTCATTTCTGAATATGAGGAAATCAACAGCTTGGTATCCTAACTACAAGCCAAAGTTTTATCCATAATGTTGACCAGAGTATTTTCCATTTGTGTTGGCATAAACCCAGAACTGCTCAGTTAAGATGCAGTGATCTACAAGAGAGGTTGCTTTACACAATTTTAACCAATATTTGTCTCCATCCCAGCATTCCACACTTCTGAACAAATGTTACTGAAACAGTTCTGCAGGAGACTGAATATCCCCCCTTCCAGCAGAAGGTCCAGCCCACCTCTCGCTGCAGTGTCTAGGAAGTTTTCCATGGCTTCAGGACGCACTGGAGCTGGCTCGGAGTCTGTTCCTTTAAAGCAGCAAACTGGTTTAGCTAGCACAACCAGCGCTTTGCAGACAACTCAGCAATTACAGGATCATGTAACTACAGTAAGAGGCTGAGCTGCAAATTACTGTAATTATGAATATTTCTGTTGCAAGGCAAATTTGCAGCCAGATATGTCACATCAAAATTATTTTATTTTATGGGTAATTCTAATTTTGCAACACATTTCTAGAACTTCATTTTCCTGTTAAACAGCATTTTAATTTGAAGAGTCTACTGCAGTGGTTGTGGTGGATTATTTTAGAATTCAGAGGCAGATTATGAAATGCAAGCATGCTAAATCCTGATCTGAGACTGAATAGCACTGTTGGGAATGGCGATTAATATCGTCATAAAGGTATTGGGCAGTGTGTCAGAAGAGGCTGAGTTGTCTCCAGTGCCTCCCATGTACCCAGATGAGGCTCCATCTGCCATAAAACAGAAGACACAGGCACCTTCAGAGAGCTCAGCTTCTGGGGGTATTAATCTCAGAAAAGAGAAGGAATGTGGGGTGAGACTGCTCCCAACATGTGTACCTGGTTTAAATACCAAAAGAAGGCAGTGGGTCTTCTGTACGACCTTGACTAAGACACTTTATTTCCCAGTGCCTGTTTTTATTTAGTTCTTCACCTGTACAGAGGCAAATACAGAGAGGATTGGGGAGGATATATTCACTGATGGCATTTAGATTCCCAGAAATTTTGATAAAATTGTCTTGCTCATTAATAAGTTGACAATTTCCCAATTTTTTTTTTTTATTATTACAACATAATCTCATGTAATCTGCGTCACTGCTACCACCTCTATCCTTGGCTCCAGGATTCTGAAAGCAGTACAGACTGCAAAGTGCTGATTTCCATGGATTTAAGACTTGTGGAACACACCCAGATTCCAGCCATAGTACCATTTTCGAAGTAGACCTCCATGTCTCTAAAACATCAGCCTCCTTAAGGGGGCTTAAGGCCTCCAGGGCTTAAGGCACAGCTCAAGTGTTACTGAAGGTGATGTGCAGCACAGCACAGCTTGTCTTCTGGTTGTTCATGTTCTCAGCAGGAACGAGTTCATGGCCTTTCCCTGCCCCATCCCTGATTGACACTGGGCAAGTGCAGCAGCTTCACCCAGCTCCCTGCTCGGCACAAGGCTGTGACCCGGTGCCAGTGGAAAGAGCTGTGGCCTGGGGCCGCCAAAAGCAGGAATGACCTGCTCACCTTTGTCTTCGTATTTAGTTACGTGAGGCTCCCTCTCAGGAGGAAGCCAAAGAAACAATCGCCTCTCTTGCCAGCTTGTTCATTAGCCCTTAATGGGACAGGCTTGACCCGGCCTCCCGCGCAGCTGCTTCCCCTATTGATTGCAGGGGGGCTGAGGCATGCATGGCATGCAGGGCCAGGCTGGGGGCACGCTCTTGTCCAGTCCCAGGTGGAACCAGTGACCTGCGCTGTTTTCTTCAAGGAACAGCTGCAGGCTGGGGCTGGTTGAGGCAGCACGCTGTGCTCCAAGGGCTTGCACTGCTGAGATGTGAGCAAGAGGTGCTACAATCTTACAGCCGCCTGGCAAGCTGATAGAGGGGACTTTTGCTCTGTATCCCTAAAAGGTCTCAGCAGTCATCACGGTGATACTCGGGAGCTTTCAGGTCTAATAGCCCGTCCCTGAGATAGAAAAGCTTTGTTATGTCTCCTCTTCCTGTTGCAGAGATAGCTGATAAAGATGGGTGGATTTACTTCCACCTGAGCCTGTTTTTCTGCTGTCTCCGGTGTCTGGCAAAATCTCTCTTCTAAATTTGAGGTGCATGCAGACAGATCCAGAGCATGGGAGCGTAGAATCAGACCAAGATATGCAGCCATGTCATAAAGTAGCCTCACTCACTGTTTTCCTGGTTCACCACTATTCCCTGCAGTTTTTCTTGTACTCCCAGATTTTCACATCTCTCATCTAGGCTCTAAGTCGAGTGGCAAGGCACTGACTCTGACCAAACGGTTTGCAATGAGATTTTCTCTTGGTGAAGTGTTTGTCCCCAGGCCGATACAAACGAAACCTCTGCTTACAGCCTTTCCTGCCAACAGCTGTACAGCCAGTTTTCCCACACAAAGTCGTGTCCTTATGTACAAACTGGTGGGTGACACTGAACCATCCTGTTTCTGAGGTGCCACTGGCAAGATCCTGATCCTGAGCCTTTGTTTTAAAAAATAATTTTAGGATTTTCATACCCAAATGCAGAAACATCCAAGAAGCTTTGCAGTGGAAATAGCCTCTGCAGTGTCTCTTGCCTACACACTTTTCAGGGAGCTGTTTTGTTTTAGCAGGAATGTCATGACACCCCTGTGACCAGGCTGCTGGGGTCAGAAGGCTCCAACAACTGCAGCGGTGACTGGAAAGAAATCACTTTTCAGACACTGGAAGGGTTTAATGAAGAGCAGAGAGTAAAATGGTATAACAAAATACTGGCATGTCGTTAACTTCTGCATTATGTCACAGCCAAATTGCTTATCAACAGTATTGCCTATGGTCTGGCCTTGCAAACATCCCCTCCAATGAGGCTAATTCCCATCAGCTTGACGGCTGAGACACGATAGTCCCCCTGGTGAGGTATCAATTATTTATTCTGTGCACTCCAAAAGTCAGTGGGTCCCTTTGATATGCAATATGACTGTTAAATTAGCTGCTGAAGGACTGCCGCTGCTTTTCAAGCTTCAGCCTCAGCGAGAGACATTTCCAGCTCATTGCTCCTTATCTCACTCATTTCCTCATGCAGCAAAGCCCATTTAAGTGATTATGGCCCCGGGTGCACCTTCCCACCTCCACACTGCAATTCACTGTCCCGCACTTGTGCCGGTGGAATGGTTTTGTGTGGGCAAGAAGTAAAGCAGGCCTCTGAAATATTCGTGCTCCTCCACAGGATGCTGTCAATTATTTCGTCTGGGAGCTGACTGTCCCAGCATTTCCTTCTGATGTTCCTCTGCACAGGCAACTAACTCTTCAGAGATGTCCTTCTGCAACCAAGGAGGTCCACTTGAACCACCAGGCAGGACACACCTCCTGCATAACTGTTGTCCTGCTTTCTCATACATGGCAAACTAGATTAAATTCCTCATGAAATTCACTAGCAGTTTGAGTCAGATTAATGTAAATAGCCAATTTAAAATATGCCCAAGAGGAGATATTTAAATACACACTTACTGGTCATTTATATTCTATTACATTACATTAGGCTGGAACATCCATCTGTTATTTAGCTTGCCCAAGAATTTTCATTAAATAAAACTGTAACAGTTGTTATAATGCAGAATTTGTTAATGCTGGTTAATAGCCAAATATTTTATCACATTTAAGAGTAAAGATAGAAAAAAAAAGTGTGATCTCTTGTGAAAGAAATATTCCCTCTATTTCCTTTGAAAATGTGAGGTGAAAATCTATACATTTTTCAAATTTTAGAACTGTAAATGAGGTCAGTCATCTTGGTTTTGTCTCAGACCTCCCATTTTCAGTGGACTACTCTGAATAGACCAAGGGATAGGTATCATGGTAGCTATTTCAGCTGTATAAAAATTATTAATCTAAGGATGTGTGTACAACAGAGTTTGCACTGAGAAATTTTTCTGAAATGCATCCCCTAGGCACGTCCACTTTCCCTGCTAGGGTTCACATCATGGAGTATTCTCGGACACACCAGCTGGATCCTTTGCTGATAAAACTGAATGAAAAGGTGCTCCCTAGAGACACATCTGGTGTGCTAATGGGATGAGACTAGAATGAGACCAATATATAGCATGTAAATGTCAAGTTTCCAGCGTCTGGGACCTGCATTTCCTGTTCCTCTGAACTATTTTCTTAATTGCCCATGGCCTAAGTCAGTACCAATCCTCAAAGCTCACCTTCCATTGTGGAGATGTCTGCATACATCCTAGGTAACAAACTTCGGAAACTCAGTCCTTTGCAGCTCAGTTTGGAGAAGATGACTCCACCCCAGGCTTGCATCTGTCTACACTTCCATCAAACTACCTACCAGTTAGGACCATGCCTGTGGAGGCAGCTTGGCCTGCTTTCAGGCTCCAAAGAATGCTTTTGCAAAACGTGTCTGCAAGTAAGAATCTCTGCTCTCTAAACTGGAGTGGCAGCTCATGAGTCGTCTCCCTCTTACATCCCAAGAGTGTCCAGAAACCTGCTCCCTGGCATGGCATGGCATGGCATGTTGGCACAAAAAGTAGCTAGGACCCAGGACTTGAGCAGAAACACCTCCTAATGATACTGTGTGAACCAGAAAGTAATTTCTGGAACCCGAACTATGTAAGTAATGTAATGTCTTCTACTGACATTCTACTTCTACTTCTACTTCTCTCTCGCTTTGGTCCAACCAACCTTATAAATAACTCTTACTTCCACCTTAAGGATTTTTCCAGAGCCCTGCTGAGGCTTTTGGTCTTCCTATTTTTAGCTTTGCATTTATTGACAGTGGTTTCCTCCTTCTCTGCCTATTCAGACTGCAACCTAGAAAACACAAAAGTTATTTGATTCCCAAACTGGTGTTCTATGGACAGATCTGTAAAATTTCTGAAGACAAAAAAAACGAGGTCATGGTTTCTTTCCATCGCAACTGGCATATACAACCTCTGCGAGTCACCAGGGGAGCCATGTGCTGTCTGCCTTCACAAACTTCCTGAGACCCAGGAACACACTCTCTGATATCCAAATGCAATCAATCATCTCTGTGGAAGCCAGCAGTGAAGTTTGTCATGCACATTACTAGGAGTAGGAGGGCGAGATGCAGTTTAGATAACACTAGCCAAAAACCTATTGTCCCTAAATGCATAGGAAAACTTCTAGATTTTAATAATACAGGTAATTTTCCCCATTTTTCAGCAGGCATTATTAGATCACTAATCCTGATCTGTGCACAGGTAGCGGTTTCAGTATATACTAGAACTAAATATAAACTAGATATGAACTAGATATAAAACTGTTATTTGGACAAATTTCTTGCCATGTGTTTGGATGTAGTGTGTGGTAGGTTTTGTGGGATCATGCCAGTTTAGGGTGTTTGTGATTTGCAAACAAACTTGTGAAGCTGACTGATATGATATGCCCATATAATTTATGGAGCTTAAGGGAAGACATAGGAGTAAATACATCCTGTCAAGTGTGGCTTTTTCTGATGTCCTGTTTTATGGCCATTAACCAAAAAGAGGAAAAAATCCTTGCACTGTGGTTACTTTTGGGAGCAGATTTTTGTACTTTACAGGGGTAGTCCTTTCTTGTGGGGTAATATTCCAGAAAAAAATGGAAAACAGTGATAGTATCACTTTAAGCCATAGGAAGATAACTGTTTGACAAATGTAATTGTTTATAAGCACTCATCTGTTTCCCTGATGTTCTGCTTCAAGCACGGCATTTCAGACAAATCCGGCAAGAGAGCTCAAATGACAGCAAAAGCCACCAATTGAGACAAAAATTGATTTTTCAGAGGTACGTGACATAAGACCCGATTTTCAGAGGCGTGCTTAAAGTGGGACACACAACTAAAGAACTTGCTGAATCAGAGATTTTGTGCACAAAAGACCAGTTATGCAGCCAACGGGCTGTGCAAATAGACTGTGTGATGTCCTCGTGCAGTTGTAGCTACGTGGGAGGAGCTGAGCGTTCATTGCTGCTGCGACTTACGTGAACGCAACCTGGGAAAATACAACTCACAGTATGGCAGCAGCTCCAAAGGTTTTCAGCTGTGAATTGACTTTTAACTTCTACCTTGCCTCCACAGGTAAGATCTGCCTTGAGAAGCCAGCAGGTTAGATGTGGTCTGTGGTAGATTGATCCTCTGGGACTTGAAGTGACTCAGACACTTGATCTGAAGGAGTAATTGATAGTAGCGATAGGTTGCCATCCAATCTTTGGACCAGTGAGAAGATCAAGGTGATAGCACAGTTTGTGGGTGAGTTTCAAGGCTGTTTCTTGCCAACGGAGGAGTGCCAGGGTGGCTTTGGTCCAAGACCATGGTGGAAAACATGCTCCAGCCTCTCCCAGCCTCTGCTGTTTCCTTTCTCACCCATGCCTCCTGCTCCTGCTCTCCTAACCATTCCAACCCTAACTATTTGCCGGCCTTTGAGCTGTTTATCTTTCACCCAGCCTTCTCTCCTGGTCCTTGGTTCAGTCTCTGCAGCACCACAGGGGATAGAGCCAGCGGCCTTACTTCAGTCATAGTCTTTGTTCCTCTTTCCCTTGCTCACCTTGCAAGGCTCCTAGTTCTCAGATATTTTCACCGTGACCTCCCATATTTGTGCCACTGCTTGTCTTCTCTGCCACTGAGGTGGGCACCTCCTTCTCCAGTCAGCCTGGGCATCAGGCAGGGGAATGTCAAAAATCCAGGAGACACAAGCACTATCCCCTCAATTTGTGCTCTGAGAGCCACACTGGCCAGCAACGGCAAAAAGGTTTGGTATGAGGAGTGAAACCTACTCAAAGCAGGTGAGACCCCAGGAGAATGTAACAACCACAGTCAGGCAAGATGAAGACGTAACCACCATCTCCTCCACAAACGAGTCTGTAAGAATAAATTGATTAATGACTGCATCACAGTGATGAATGACACAGAAGGGACCATGAGGAAAGGAACAAATCTGCCTCTGAGAAAGGCTTGGATAATGTGTGGTCAGCGGGCCATGCACTGGATAATGAGAAAAAAAACACAGAACAGCTGTTCACCTGGTGGTCACCATCCTTCCTGCGCCACTCATTACAGTGACTGGAGGATGTCACAGTAATCTGACTTGAAGGCAATTTAGAGGAAGAGGCTAAGAAATTTACTTGGTGGGGCCAGCTTGTGTCCATGTAGCCTAAGACAGGAGGTGTAAATTCTCCTCTAGCCTATATTTAATGAAGTCTAGAGGCTTCTTGCAAAACTTCCAAACTATAAATTTTGCCTGGCTTTGCAGGCTAGTGTTCCTTTAGCATAGCTCTGTCTGCATGCACAGCATTGTATAGATTCAAAGCAGCACCTCCCACCACACCCTCAAATGAATAGCTGGGGCAGGCGACAAGGCAGATGTGTTAGACATTTGTGGTATGAAATGCTACTGAATAAGCAAGCAGCTGTATACTGAGCTAGCTTCTTCTTCCAGATGGTCGCAGCGAGCAGCATCCTGCAGGGAGCATTATAATGGTCAGGTCCTGAGCTGACAAAGGCTGAGTAAGTGTAATAGTATCTGCGACTTGAAAGAAAGGATTGTACATTTCTTGCCAAGAACAGATGGCAAGATAGTGTTCTTAGCCACAACCGATACCGACCTACTAGCAGGAACCACAGATCTTTATTGCAAATATATCTTATAACAATTGATGCAATCCCTTAATCAAAGAGCATTGACTGTTCCTCTGGTTAATTCCCCCATCCAGTCGGCATTACCGGGCAGTGTCTGGTATAAGGCTTAGCCACATAAGCCGCTCCTAGATTCCTATCTCGTGAAGATGCTGGCTCGTATCGTGCATTACATCAGCCCAGCCAGATTAGATAGAGAAAGGGGCTTTATTCAGACTGCCTATCAGCAGTGCCTCACGTAGATGCTGTGACTCTTAAAGGATCAAAGGACTGATGAGTGATCCAAAACCCAGACGTCATGGCATCAAGAGACGTACTTGTGGCACAAAACTTAGGTAGATCTTCTGCTGAAAATGCCAACCAAGGCCACAGCAACTACTCGTTTTGTACATCTTAGCATAAACCGTGACTCAGATTTTGCACAAGGTCCCCTTTGGGAAATTATGTGAATTCAGTGCGGTGGTGAGCTCAGAGTAGGTATGCAACCAGTACTGCAGGTCAGCTGATGTGGGAAACTCAATCAGCTCCTACAACTGCTTGCAGTCATGGACCTGTGACCTTAATCTAGACAAGGGAAACTATTTTAGCACAGATTAGCCAGCTAGAGCAAAGTTATCTCCTCATTAGCCTTCATTTCAGTCAGAGCTGTACCTTCAAATATGTGATAATATAAATTTAATATAAATATAAAATAAAATTAGATATATTCTTTAATATTAATGTTAAGAGGTAGCAGTTAGAACACACTAGATAATGGATTTTACAATAACTCCTTTTGTCCTAAACTAAGCAAGTACTCACCTGCCATAAGGAAATCACCTCCAGTGTCTCATTTTTCATTCATCCTAGCTTTCCCTTTTGCTACAGATGCATTCTCCCTTCCTTTCCCATGAGAACTTCCATATTTAAACTTGCTTCAGAAAGCTGTTGCTCTCTAGCTTGCCCTACGTAATACCAAGACTGTGAAACTGGGTTTGCCCTTGACCATTCACTCTGAAGCCAGCAAAGAAAGAGATGGGAAAGGTGAAGAGGGAATGAAAGAAGTATTTTTAAAAGAGATACACCAGTGCTGGTTTAAAATCTACCCTTTACACACTGTTTGTAATGATCAGGGGGATGGTGAGGACTTGAAGATGCACCCTGAAATGGAGTTGGGGAAATGGTTCTCTCCAAGGGGAAAAGAGGATTCCCATGCAGAGGGAATGGCAGACCCAGGCTGTTTCAGTGGGCACCTCCTTGAGGTGTGGACAGACAAGGTAACTGTGGAGCAGTCTTAACCTGTACTTTATAAATATGCCCCAGCCAATTTCCAGGCATCCGCACTAAATCCCAGCACACATTAGAAAAGTTGTGGTGGCCTCAGGGAGAGCCCAGGACTCATTTGGTTTAAAGGTCAGCAGTGGGTGCCCGGAGCAATGCCAGGTTGAACGTATACCTCCTTTGGGCAGGGCTTGTTCCTCGCTCGGCTCCTCTGCGCACCACCAAACTTGCCCACTCAGCACAAGTCATCTCTCGTTACATCAGCTGAAGTGCATTCTTCTCAAAAACCCACAGATTAAAAGCAAAAGCAGCCTCTGAAATGCCAATTGCGCTTTTCACAGCAATGCCTTTCCTTCTATCTGTATTGCTTTTCATCTTTACTGATGCACATAAACCATCAGGGCTGGGGCTGGTACTGTCCTTGCTGTTTTCTTTTCAAACAGATGAAAAATTTTATCTTTGCAGATTAGGTGTAAGCTCAAATGCTCTCTGTGCCACCGGCATCTGAACCCACTTTGTGTCTGTAAGCAGAGTGTTTGCCTCCCCTTTTCCTCAGCTCAGAGGTTCCTACATATCCACGTAGTTGTGTTTGATACTCTGGTTTATTAAGGTACCCAGACATTACTGTTGCAAACACCAGTGGGCTAGATGGAGGCTTAACATATCAGCTGAAAAATAACAAAGTGACATTCAGCGAGAAAATGAAACATAGTATATCTAGGGGAAACCCAGATAAAAGGCAGATGTTCAAGGGGATGAGAAACTTAGAAAGTCAGAGCTTTGGAGGGGATCTGGGACCGGCAGAATGTGAAGAATGAGCTTTGCAGGGACACGTGAAAGGAAATGATAGGGACGATTCTGACCCACTGTTACATGACCCCGTGGGCAGACAGGCCAGTGTCGGTGGAACGTGCTGGAGCCAGCTGCCCAGTCACTCGCACAAGGTGCCAGACCATCCAGCTGAAGGCACAGCAGGGTGAGGCATCCCCATGCTGGAGCCAGGCTGCAGTTTGCTTTCCCCTGAAGCTGAAAAGAAAAATACACCTACTCTCCAGCAGTCCAAGTAATCCCGTCTTCACCCGGGTGCCTTCCCACCTGCCCGTCACTGGCAGCTCTCCCAGCACTGACAGCAGCAGAAGTTCAACCAGACGAGTCCTCAGACCGGCCAAATCCGCTGAGGCTCCTTTGTGCCTTCTGTTGCAACAAGAGAAATTCACTCAAGCAATAAATCAGGAGGTGCAATTTCTAAAATGTTGGTGTGCTGCAACGCAGTTTCAGGCATCAAAAGAAATTTGCCCATCTATACAGCTGCAGATGGAAAGGCTATAGATCCAAGAGTAAGATTTATACAGCTCACAGCGCCATTACTTTAGGTTAACCTTTTGCTATCTCCCTTGTGTTTCTTGAAAGTGTTGGAAAGTACACTTCAAAGGAGCATTGATTTCAGTGGGACTCAAAGCAAAGCATGTACTCGGGGTGGGCTGAGGCAGGACCTGTAACTTCTTTGAAGAGTAGGTCTGGCACGTTGTAGTTGAAGTGAATTTTGAATGCCAACATATTTACCATTCCTTAGGATCTGCTCTGTGCAGGGACACATTCCCTTCAGCCTTCTCAAATGGAGCAAAGTCAACTTTACTGGTCAAAATTAGCTGGGAGAGTGTTGGCCTCATGCAAGCTGACATCTTCCTCTGTCACCTCTTTCTCTTTCCTACACAACAAAGAAACCCAAACTGTGTGCATGAGGTCAGCACAGAGGCTCTTACACACTCCTTTTTCATAATCTGGCACACTGGAATCTTCTAGTGAAATCAGCCCACTGATGAGCCACTGTGACACCTGTAGAAGTTGGAAAACTCCAATGAATCCTGACCTTATGGAGCTGTTGGCAGTTTCCCTTTGCTTCCATCACTGCCTCTGGGCTCCACACAGAAGGTAAGTACCCTCATTTCCCAGGCTTATCGTAGCCCGTTAAATAAGAACATTTTTGTGACGTGAGAGGAACAAAAAAGGAAAAAAGCGTACTAAAAGCTAACTCACGTGCATATTCTGTCCCGCTCACACACCCCAAACATAATATAAAATGAATAAGAGATTTTAGATTAGGATTCTTTTCATTTCTCTTTGCCAGAAGCTCAGCATAATTCTCCTTCTGCTTGGTCTGCCCTTATTGATTCTCTCTATTCATAGCTGAGGTTCTCATGTGACACAAGCAACTCCGTGTGTCCAGATGTCTGGAGGTCTTCCCCAACATCTTTAACTTGCAAGAACTTTACAACAGCTTCCCTTACAGCCCTGAATCTACATCTGAACCTCTTTCTGTGCATTTTCTCATCCTCATGCTGATATTCCTAAAGCTTCATTGCTCATTTTGAAGAAGTTTTTGAATCATTTCCAATGCTAATCTACTTTCAAAAGCAGAACACATGGAAGATGTTATGTATAAACATGGTTGAAGGCAGTTGGTGCATCTACCTTTGATCTTATCTTTTTTCATACTTTGCTAGAGGAATCTGGATAAGGATGTCTTTATGTTGGATGTTTTCTGAGATCTTCCAGTTTTTTCTTATATGATTTTATTTTCCAGATAAAGATGGAATCCATTATTTTTTTTTCCAAATTATTTTGATTTGCAGACATATATCCTGTAACTCTGAAATGAAGAGTTCAATTCTACTAAAGGCTCATTAGTCTTCACTCCTTTTTGTTAACTACTTTGCTGATATCCAGGAACGCCTTGGCCTGAACCATGTTTTGAAAAAATCTGAAGATGATTCTGTGTTGATAAACATTCAGTCCCAAGATGGTTGAAGGAACAATGTCCTCTTTCTTATTCCCACCATGGTTAACATTCGTCTGGCTGTGTGGGGGCCTGAGCATCCCCATGGCCCAGATTCCTTTCCTGACTTGCAATTGTTTTGCTGCGTGACCTATCTTTGTCATCAGTCCCCACAGCCCTTATTGCTGTCACACTCCAGCCCTGGGAAAGGCACTTAACCTCTGTGAGATTCAGCCCTGACCTCTGCAAAAGAAGGAGTGCTCTGGAAACTGGAAATGAGCTGGTTTCGCTCATTAATGGGACCTCAAAGGAGTTAAAATGCAGGACTTAAAATGGCCTGTGCTCTCAATAATTCTTCCTGTTTTCTGAATCATTCCTGTTTTCTGAATCATTCCTAACTGCCAAGGAGTGGTGCCTGCTACCTGACATGCATCTTTTCTGGCCCCTAATGAAGAATCTGATGGAGCCACGCATTCCCCAGCCACAGCAGGCAGCTGCTCACAAGACATTTCAGCTTTTTGCCCTGTGTTGTCCAACATCTGAATGTTGATGATGAAAATATTGAATGTTTTCATATATTTTCCTTTGTCCTGAGGCTTTGCTGGACAAGCTAAGTTCTTCCCAACTGTTCTGGTAAAACAGCATCTTCTGGTGTGCTGCTTCACAACATGGATTAAACCTCAATGGCCTACTCTTAAAATTTTAGAATTTCGTCATGAAACCCTCCCTACCACAGAAGACATTACCTCTTCTATTTGAGGACCACAGCACATTGATGTAGGTTTCATGTTAAAATATCTCTTTCTTCCTCATAACCCTTCACATTCTCTGAGACTCATCTCTTCATCCAGGCAAACAACATGGATTTACTCACCACAGATTTGAACATATGGTTAATAACAACTCATTCATCTCCAAGGAGCAGACTGAACGCAAGCAGCATTTAGCCTAAAATCATTTTCTATCAATAGTCTCAGTTCCTGTGTTTTACTGTGTCATGTACAGAAGTGCTTCTGTTTCCTCATTGAAGACTGAGGTGAATCAGCTGAGGGAGGGGAAGCACACGTTTAATTTTAACTCCTTAGTATATTTTGAAATGAGACACATATAATTTTATTGTGACTCCTCGATACAGGGTATGATTTATTCATTGTGCAGGGGGTCTTCCACAATGTGAGTATATGGTGATCCCTGACACAGACAGAATATTCCTTCAAAATTTTTTACATTATCACACACTTTTAGCATCCTCTTTTTAAAGAATTTATAAATTATGCCATCAAGAAACTCATAATTTCTTTGTAATGACCACTAACAGTAACAAGATGATGTTTTCTATTTTGCTGGATGCCAAAATAAATACAGAGAATAATTTAGCTTTCCTTGCATCCCTTCTGTGTGAATTGTAAGTGAATGAGGCCACTGAATCTGTGAGAGTGCCAGAATATTTTTGCTATTCAAGCAAAATGAAAAAAGAACAATAATTATTTTAAGTGTCCATTGAGCCACAACAAATCAAAATGAGAGTGAAATCTCAAACAGAGAAGCAGTTTTGGGGGAACATAATGATGCTACTGCTAGAAAATTAACTGCCACATATATGCAGATTTTTCTATTTCTATTGTCTTTCTCTTATTCTTCACCACTTTATTTTTCAACTTCAAGTGAATGTCAAGGAAGCAGTCAGCCCCATCATGAAGGCTAATATTGTATTAGATGAAAGGTACCCACAAAGATGCAACATCCAGGGGAAAAAAAAACCACTGAAAAATAAAATCCCACAACAAATAGATTTTCTTCCCACTTGAAATACAATGAAAGTGTTGCATTAGTAAATAATCCAGCGGCTTATAAAGATGTGCCTGTTATAATTAAGAGGTAGAAAAAAAACCCTGCATAAACCAGCTTGAGGTCAATAAAGTATTACTTTACAGCTGGATGAAATTAAATCTCAGGATCATAGTTTTTATATTCTGGAGCTTCTAATAAAAGTTATGGGTTTTTTAAAGTTATATTGCCTATTATATTTCTAAGAAGGGAAGACTCAACTTTTATAGCATTTCATTTCAGCTTGCAATCTGCATATTCTGTGCTCTTCCGTTTTCCTCCTGATTTTGGATAGTGTCTTTGAAAAGATAATTAAAATGTATGAATTAGCTGAGGGTGAGCATTATGACCAGTGAGCTCACCAAGAGGAAGATCTTTAAACCCACAAGATGAATGAGAGGCAGTATGTACACATGATAGCATTATTATTCGTTCCATTAGGCCATTTACTGCTCTTGATCTCTGACAGAGCTCCCACTGATGTCAAATGAAGTTGTATGCATTGATCCAGGGGGAAGAAAATGCTCTTGTAGGAGGAAGATTTCTTTTCCTCGCTCCCTGTGTGACACAGAATTGATCCAAGGATAAATGCTTTAGCTGAGGAGTTTGGCATGGCAAAATCAAGGCCTGATTGCAAAGGGGCACTTGGGAGCCTCCTGGGTAGGAGATGTGTTACCCAATGCTAGAGTGGCCACCTACCAGCTACCTCTGATGGCCCAAGCTGGCCTTACCCACAACAGGTTTAGGCATGGATTCAGTGCCCACAGCTATGCTGAAGAGCCCAGGGAACAGCCTTGGGATTTTCCACAGGTAGAGGGAGGTGAGGCGGAAGAGTTCAGGCCGAAGGATGGAAATTGTGTGTGCCATCTGTTTTCAGCAGCCCCTTCTTCCTGCCAGTACAAATGGTACCTGCTGATGCACAGGACATGGTCCTGCACCTGGTGGGGCTAAAAGAGCTCTCCAAAAGACTCCAGCCCTTTTGGTGGTGACATTGTCAGTGGTGGGAGCCAGCAGCCAAGGGACAGCTCACTCCCCAGGGTGAGGACATCCAAGTTACAACTCCTCAGGAAAGGAAATCTGTATAATTCTCTCTGAACTGGACCACTAATGGAAAGGGAGATGTGGGATATGTGGGGCCAGAAGGGAAGAGAGCTAAAATTTATTGGCAGTCAGGATGTCCCTATTCTCAGGAGTGTCTCGGTATTTAACCTCCACTCTCCTTTACTTGTCTCAGTGAGAAGAAATGTGGACAGCACAGCAGTGACCGACTGAAGCCACTGAGGTTGGGACAGGAGTACTCAGGGTCTGCATGTGGCCCTCAGGAGGCTTCAAGGATGGGAGCTCTCTCAGGAAGTGCTGCGGCAGCTGCTGTCTGGAAGGAAAAGCTCCCCACATTGCGCTTGGGATGCAGCAGCAAGGAGCACAGACCACATGATACAAAAAACCCATCAGATTTCCTGAGCCCTTTAAAGACCAGCCCTGAAAACTTGCTTGAACTCCAAGCCTGGCACTGTGTAGGACCAGACATGGCCAAACCAGTGAGGGTAAGCAGAGTGCAGCAGCACACCCACACCCCCTCACAATACTGCTTAGGCTCCAGAGATTTTCAGCAAACTCTGTTAAACCCCTTTGCCCTTTGAATCATCTCTGATTTATACTCATCCCCCACATGTAAAACATTTGTTTATTTCTGTAATATATTAAAATACAGTAACATTCCATACTTGGGGGGGAGCTTACAGGGAGGGTAATGACTTACATATGTACTGCGCTACACTGGATTTTTTCCAGTATCATAAATAAGAGGGAAAGCGAGTTTTTACAGCTCAACCGTTAATAAGAACAGTCCACTATCACATATGGAAAAACACTTTAGTCAGTAAAAGCTGACACAACACTGATGGCATTTAGCTGTCCAGTCTGAGTCATCATCATAGAATAAATTCCAAGAGAAAATATTATATCATGACTTTACTTGTAACCTTATTGCAGGCAGCTGCAAATAAATGTTTGCTTTGGTCTGCTCTAAAACAAGATAGCACCATTCCAGAAATAAATTAATTAACCTGTGGATATAGGACAAACACACTCTCTCAAGGGTTAAGACTTGCAGGCATTCCTTTACATTACCTACAGGTAACTCTTTCTGTGCTTTTTTTCATCCTCTCCATGCTAGGTGGTTTCAAGAAAGGAAAACTGAACACACGGTGCATGGGAGTCAGTGCTCTTTTAAGAAATGGGCATAAGCTTCTTCACAGCATAAAAATCCCCAGCATCCTTGGGAAGACACTCAGATACTGGAATGGAATAGTCTGAAAGGCAGAGATTAAGGTTCAACAACCATCCAGCTCCCAGGTTTGGGTTGGAAATCACAGAACAGTTACACCAATGTCTCTATTCCCCACTCCTGGAGGGTAAAGCACCATCTTTCTTTCATGTTTCTGCTGCTAACAGAAGCGCTCTTCAATCTCTCACACAAAGCTTTTCTCTGGGCTTGTTCACAGACCATACCTGTTATCTTCCTTTGCAGTCTTGTGAAGCACCAGAACTGTGCTTGCTGTCCTCGGGCACCTGTGGCAGCACAGCTGGGAGCCCATTTGAAGTCAGTTTCCTGCATGGAGGTGTGTGGCTCTGAGAGGTGGCTCAAGTCCGAATCACCCCCAAAAACACTGATTTTTTTTGCTGACTTGGGTGCCTAGGCTCCAAGCACATGAACATTTATAGCATGCCTGGGGTTAGGTGGGGAAGGTCTGGCTGCCAGCACCTATGTGGGATGTAAGAATCTAAACACAAGTATGGATCCCAGCCCTTTGGCCTTCCCTAAAAAGATAGCTGAGCTTGGTGCCTGCCTATGCGTGCAATGCTCTCAATAAAATAAGATCTCAGAGTCATCGACACCTTCTGTAGCTCATCATGAACACTGCTTGCATGCATTTACCCATTCCCTGGGAGAATCAAAGGACAACTTTTGCATAAACATATTAGCAGAACTATCATCGGTAAACAGCTGATTTTGTTAGCACTCAGTGCTTGCCTTTAAACATCCTCCAGGCTGTGCCACTCCGAGAGAGCATTCTCCTTTGAGTGCAGTGTGTTGCACCGCCATAAGTGTATGCAAAGTCCTAGTCTGAGATAAGACCACACCTGGGGCTCAGTCTTTTCTCGCTAATTTATTCTGATAAATAAGGGTATTTCCTCTTCTAAAATTAATCGGAGGCGGGGGAAATCATGTTTTAGGAACCTGTTAAATGCTTGTACTGGTAAATAACAAGTAGCTTTTAAAAGCTGATAGAATCTTGTCTGAGCTTCCAGAAGGAGCTGATCACGCACACGGGGAGCACTGATCTTCAACCTGCAGCGAACAGCAGAGCAGGCAATATGCTCATCACCCCTGTTACGTGCGTTTTGGTGATACCTCGGGACTCCGGGCCCAAATCTTTCGTTCCATTGAGCTTGAAGAATGAGTGAATTCAACTGTCCATGATCCAGGGCAACAAGGGAGTTGGGTTTGCCAAAAAGAAAAAAAAAGGCAGAAAATAGGGGTAGAGAGAGAGAGAGTCTGCTCTGGAGGTTTGAGCTTTATGTAGCACAAAAGCAATTCTCGGATATGAGGTGACCTTGAAAGTCATTCAGCTCATGTTTACACCAGCTAATTAGCCTTACTGCCTCCTGCATGGGAAGGAGCTCGTGCCTCTGTTGTCTAACCTGCACCTTGGATAAAACAACAGGAAATATTAACTCTGTTCCCAAGACCTAGATGTGTGGGGAGTAGCAATAGGTGGGGGAAGAAGAAAAAAGGAAGGGATGTAACAATAAAAACACAGCTATTTCTTCATGGTGAGCCTCCATCTCAGGTTTCGTGCTGACTGCAGCAGATCAGGACAAGGGCTGTCCTGCCGTGGGCTCTCAAATGGCTCTTGCTGCAAATAGTCACTATCCGTGCAGCAGCACTGCAAAAAAGCCCAGCCGAGCAGCTCTAAGTGGCCATGGCAATCATGGGAGCAGAACTGTGTCGGAAGTGCTACGTAGGTGACAAAAACAGGAACAGAAAGGTTGGGAATACAGACAAAAGAAAACAGGCCAGTCTCTTGGGCCAAGCCATCTAATACAGTACAAACTCGTTTGAGCCCAAGCCGAGGGACTCCTGTCTAGCGAACCTGATTTATCAGCGAGGACCATCATAATCTCAGCCATTACCCAAAAAAAGAGTAAAAAAAATCCCAAATAGCTGCTTTTGATAAATAAGAGAGTTACAGTGCCCTCCTAACCCTACCACACGAGCACTGGGAATTTCATCTGCACAGACACTGTGGAATATTTGGGCATCTGAAGCCTCTCTGTTCCTTTTAAGTTCACAGCTTTGCTCTGCAATAGTCTCACAAAGAAGCATGTAGCAATACCTTTGCTTGGACACGTAATTACATTCTGACAAGGTTTCCATATAAGGGCATATTATTGACTAAATTAACAAAATCATTTTTCTCTACAGTCATGTCTATACGTTATGCCAGACCTCAGATTTATTTTGGATACTGCCAGCAGGAAACTTTGTTAATGAAATAGAAAAGGGAATTGTATAAATTCTTACATTACACTAAAGAAAAGATTCCTGAGATTTGCATCCAACTCGTACTGGATTTTTGAGAGATTTCAGCACTTAACATCTCTTTGTTCCTTATCAACATATAGTAGAAAGGAACAAATTAGCTTCCCAGAAATTGCCTGATGGTTCTAATACCACTGACGCCAGAGGAAATGTCAAACAAATCAGTCACCATATTCCAGAGGAATTACTGCCTGTGAAGCAGGCTATTAGACACTCAGCCTCCCCACACTCCACTTTGCAAGGATATAGGGGCTGGCGAGTGACAGGAATACATCAGTTTTTCACCCAGACATTTTCCTCACAAACGTTTCCTAGCTAATTCATGGGGTAATTCCATCCCCTCCCTAACTCACTCAATTTGTTAGGTGCCTGAATGCTCTTCTTCTTTGATTAAGAGTGCAAACTTTCAGCGACAAAAACAATATTCCCTTTGTCTTTGTGCAGCACCACACACAACAATAGGCCTTGATAGGCAATTAGAATAATGACCGTAATGGCTTAGCAAACAGAATGAACTCTTGACTGCAATTGCAGAGGATCTCTCGCCTTAGCTATTAAGAGGGTGCTACGGAATCGAGGTCGTTGTCTCTGCAGGTGATCAGCAATTTAACAACAGTGCATTGCACATGGTTTTCATCTCGGAGATAGCCAAGCATGCAGTATATTCTTTATGAATCTAATTGGAACAACTACAAATCTCTCTTTCAGATCATTCAGATAAACAGAGATGTCTGGGTGTATCAGGAATATTGTCTTTCCTCTGGCCAAGCAATAAGTGAGGTGATACCAAGGATTGGTTTAGGGCCTTTGATCTGTAACTCATTAAATAAAATTTATTCCTCCTTACTAGTAAGAAGTATTGTTACAGAGCCAAATAGATTGTTCCTATGGTGTTTGTGATGACATTTGCTGTTTCTCATGGGATCAGCAGTTTGAATCATTTTGCATGTCTAGATAGCAGTGGAGAAGAGGGATGACTCTTTCAAACAGGGATAGCTGTGTTCAAAAGGAAAAACAAATACATTTTCAATTCCTGACCATGGTGGCTTCATCTGTAATGTTAATGCTTGATAGGGCATGCCCTAATTACTGTGATTAGGATATAAGGTGAAAGTTGGCTGTATTGCCTGAGTGGTGGGCAGCGGTTCAGCGTCCAGCTGGAGGAGTTTGTCAGGTTTTGGTTCAGGAACATGACCAAACAGGACAGCTTGCCTCATCAGTGAGGTCACCAGTGGTACTATGTCGTGCACAGGGACGTAAGGAGGCTGGAGTAGTGGTCCAACAGGAACATTATGAAGTCAAGCAGGGGAAATGCAATGCCCTGCCCCTAGGGGAATACCCTGTGCACCAGTGGAGGCCGGGAGCAGCCAGGTGGAAAGCAGATCTGCAAAGAAGGATCTGGCTGTCCTGGTGGCCAGCAAGGTGACCATGAGCCAGCTGCACCTTATGGCAGCAGAGGAGATGAGCCTCACCCTGGGCTGCATGAGCAGGAGCACAGCTAGCCCTCTTGTGCTCCTTGTGCTCCATGCTGGATTAGTAATCCTGCTGCCCACGGCTGGTCTGCATACCCAAGCATGTTGCATATTGACACGGTCCAGCAGATGCTACTCTGTGTGCGGCAATTTCCTTCCGGTTTCATCAGGTGCAGTCGCTGCTTGGGTTGCGGTGCTCCTCAGCTCATCCCAGGGGGTGATGAGGAGAGAGAGCTGTGCAGCAGGCTGCACTCGCTTAGCCTGCAGATTCCTTTTGCACGAGCTAAGATTGGGCACAGAGCTCTTAAATAAGCTCTTGAACTTTCCATTCCCTTTTTGGGCTCGATTATCCCAGAGACTGAGGCAAATAACTACCTGGCTGCTCTCATCAGCAGGGGATGTTCAGCAACTTGCAGACTCAGTCCTTCAGATACACAATCACAGAATCATAGAGTGGGTCAGGTTGGAAAGGAACAAAGGGGGTCATCTGCTACAAGCTCCCTGCTCAAGCAGAGTCATCCTAGAGCACGTGGCGCAGGACTGTGTCCAGATAGTTCTTGAATATCTTCAGTGAGGGAGACTTCACAGCCTCCCTGAGCAATCTGTTCCACAGATTACACATCTCTGGTGTGGAGACCAGGCCTGGTTTTGGCTAACATGGGAATTTGTGCCTATTGCTCATGTGTGAGACAGGAAAAAAACTCTCTATTCATATCTACTGCCAATAGGAATATCAGACTAATGAGGCACTTTATAACAAAACCCAGTTGAGACTTTTGTTATGGCCAAATCAGTCTCAATGTTAACAATTCCCTGTGGCTTGTACATGCTCGTGATTATCGTGGGTATGAGTGCGGTCACTGACTCCAAACACTGCTGTCCGCTTGCATCCCCCGGCCTGGAGGCATTCAGTCATAACCCCCGGATCTGCTGAGAAGCTGCAAATGGGAGTGAGCCAGTTCTCACGTGCAAAAGCAGGGAAGTGGAAAGCATTCAAACCCGCTTGGGTATGCTTGCATAAACCTTTTATGGCCCACACTAACAGTTTGCAATTAAGCGAAAGGAGGAGAATCTAGACTGGCCCTATGATTCAATAGCAATGGCATTTTATGGAGTGAAGGGGATCTTCAAAACTGACCTCAAGAGGTGGGTGAGAAAGTCATTCACTTCCATGCACACAGCAGAGCACACTTGGTAAGATCCAGCCTGGCCAATTTAAGCACTTAGCTTGTACCCAGGTGTAAGATGCACGGTTTCGTCTGCTCAAATGCGGGCTGTGGCTGCCTTTGTCTGACATTGCCTGGACTCACAGATGGGAGCAATGAGCTTATTTTGAGGTATGGCTGCCCTTTACTGAGAGAGTTGTGTCAAAGAGGTCATGAGAATGGCTTCCTAAAAGTGCCTATCCCTGCCCATTGACTAAGAAGCGTGACTGGGTCTGACCAGATGACCCACCCAGAAACAGATTTTATTAGAAGATGTGGAGAGACAAATCATACCATAGACCCTTGGGTGTCCTGTAGTGTCAGTCCTTGAAGGGTTCCAGCAGGAGAGCCCATGTCCCAGCACAGTGGCCTACACCCAGGTGAGATGTCTCTCCGGCTTGTGCTTGCTGTGGGTCTTCTTCTGTTGACTTTGGAGGGCTGCTTCAGTGCGTGCCTGCAATATCAACACCAGCTAAGGGTCTGAAGGAGGCAGACTGCTTCCCAGCCACTGCCAGTCAAAAATCAAGCCAAAAGGAGAGCTTTATCAGCCATTCAGAATCATAATTGTATAAGGGATATGATCCAGCAAGACAAGTTAAGAACCAGAACAAGTCAGAATTATCACAGGAGTTATTGGAAAAACCCACTGTCCACTGATAACCCAGTCCTTCAGAGCTTTTGCCACATATGCAGCCCCCGATTCAAGGGGTTAAGTGGTTTCTTTGGCTGTGCACACAGGACAGGGTTAGCTGGATTGCATCTCTTCTTGTAGAAAGACTGTGCTCAGCAGTTTGTTATGGTATCCTTTTGAGTGCAAGTCATACAGCAAAAGTTGCAAAAGTAGTTTCTGTTATAAAGCCTCGCTTTCACGGCACGCCAAAAATGTTGCCTTTTCAGATTGGGCGTTGCAAGGTTGATTGCAATCCAAAGGTCACTGCTGAAAAGTCAGAGCAAAAGGATTTGCTTAGTTGTGAGCTGTGATTGTCCCCGTACGTGCAAGGAACTCACTCATTTTCAACATCCTCTACTGTCCTTTGAAGCACAGAGCAGTGTGATAGAGCCCTGATACGGGATAACATGAACCACCAGGATGAGCTGACGGATCGATCATTATGTTCTCAAAACCCTGTCACATTTATAAGCATTGTTGTGAACCTGGGACCAAACCTGAAATGCCAGGGAAATTAAAGTCTAGACATTTTTCAAATCTTTCCTGATAAGGCTGCATATGAGACACCAGCTTGTCTGACAGCATGAACTTTAGGGTGACATCATGTACAAAGTGTCTTTCAACATTGCATCCTCCCCATGGAATCAGCAGTCATTCTAAAAAGACTTAAAAATGGCTTAAATGCTTTAAGCACCTAGAAGACTTAATAAGGATTTAAGTTGGCTCTAATGCTTACATTGTGCTACCTTAAAGATTTAAGGCAGCTTAAATGCTTATGTGCCTTAAGAAGTTGGAGTAACAATCACTTTGTCTTCACAAAGCCCAAATAATCAGGATTTATTTGGTGAAACACTTCAGGGAGGTCTTCAAATCACCCCTTTTCAGAGGCTACTAGAGACGTCTTCAGAAGGGGTGACCTGGCACCACCTGCTCAGAATTTTGCCTGTCTACCTAAATATCCACCACTTTTGCCTGGCACCAGCACCTCACTACTTAAGGTTTATCCCATCCTGGCATGTGCAATGCTGAGAAAAGCTCTTACCTCTCTCTTGTTCCTGTGGGAAACTGAGGCACTGTTAGGCAGGATTTGCCCAAGACGGTGTAGGAAGCCTGATGCAAGGAAGAACCTTGAACCTGGCTCTCCCACCCACCAGGTCCCTGTGTGCTGGATCTCCCTTAGAGAGCTTATTACCATAACAGCTGTACTGTCTTCCCAACACTGGTTTCTTTTCTTTTAAAGCACTGCTCTTAGCTCCATAGGCAAGAATGAAACTGCACTGATGGGAGTTTGGGCTATTGTTGTAACTTGGGGCAGTCCCCCTTCTCTAATATCCATCTATTTCTTTGTGGCCAAAACCCATTTCCACCTAAACTCCAGTCTCCCCTCCCCAGCTTTCTGCTTTATCCTACAGAAGCCATGAAGGCATCTTTTGCCATCTGTGTGGAGCATCTTCTGAGAATTTCTCTTCCTCCCTGTGAGAAGCCAGCTCGCCTCAGGAACTTTTCCTGCTGCTGGAGTTTGGGACTGCAGTCTGGACATGGACCTGGGCAACCAGCCCTGTTTCAGCAGGGGTCTTGAACTAGATGATCCCCAGAGATCCTGCCCAACCACAACCATCCTGTTATGCTGTGGTGTGTCCCACATGCCTCAACATTTGGTCCTCTGAGTACCCTGGAGTAATTATAGAGGAAGCTCATTTCTAGGGCCTAGTTTTACTAGTTGACAGTGAAATTCCACAATATCTGTTGGATAATGATTGCAGTCAGCCTGGAGAGAAGAACAAACATCATGGGATGGGAATGTGGTGGGTTCAGGAGGCACAACTCTGGGAGTAATCACTGGCAGTCATCCCTGTTTGCATGCACTTATTTGGAGTTACAAAGTCACTTCTTCCCCTTCTCTGACACATTCTCTGGCTTGTTCTTCTCAGAATTATCTTCTATATAAAACAATAAATGCAGCCCCGCAGAGCAAGGCCTGCTGAGGATACAGATGAAGTAGATGGATATCCACAGGGAAGGCTGTCTTGAACCAGGGTGGAGGAAAGGGACTAGCTCAAGGTCTGAGACCCTGCTCTTCATTTGGGCTGTGTCAGAGCCCTGGAAACCAGAGACACTGCTACTGATGCTGCTGGAGGAGGGGTTGGGATGTGGCGATGAGCAGGGGTGCAGCCTCCCACGGCAGCAGGATCTTCTCTGCTCAGCGCCCGTGCCCTACAGGCAGCTGTAACAATCTCAGCTCTCCATCTAGACTCCTCATTGATTTTTAACCTTTGTCACTGCATTCAGCTTTGGCCTGGCCTCTGTCCCTGATCCTTGGAGTAACAGCATTCAACTTTGCATGTAGTGCTGCACAGCTTAACCTGCTGCTGCCTCAGACTGAAATTACAGGGCCAAATTCCTCTCTGCTGCTTGAGTGCTTTGCTCCTCGCGTTGTTCCTCTGCAGCATTTCTGCCCGAGGCCAGCGGAGCTGGACCACTCCAGCCAGGGGCACATTCAGTGCTCTGAAGTCCATTCATTCGAGGTTTGTTCTTCATCCTTGCCTGTTCAAAGGCAGGGGGACGGGGAAACGCTTGGGTCTGCACAAGCAATTTGCTGTTGCCTGGCTGGCTGCTGAAACAGCACAGTGCAGAAAGCTTCCCATGGGATTAGCCGTGCATTCAGCGTGCCGGGAGTTCTCACAGTTTTAGGACGGGGAAAGCATCCTTACAGGCAGCAGGACATTTGCAGAGCCCAGCCAGAGTGCCCCAGCAAGGACATGACTTGCTCTCCGTGGACAGCACAAGCAAGGATTTGTCAACATTGCTTGGGCCAGATTTCATTTGTGCTGAACTTGTTTTGCAAATGTTGCTTTGAATATGCTACCAATAAATGGCCCTTTTCTGGCTTTTCTCCAGTGCCTGGGACACATCCCGTTCCCCAAGCAGGCCACGAATGGAGAGTTACGTGGAAAGCATTGGCACCATGAATAGCCACAGCACAAATTCCTTGTGTCAGGTCTTCTGTAACTTATGTCCCCTTCGTGCCAAATGGCACTGGGAGCCACTTCTTCTGACGGGAGGCTTCAAGCATAAGACAACCACTTGGGTATGTAAATAGGGTGTTTATAAACTTTCCAGATTTAATGTTAGTTAATATTTAATAATAACCAGTAACTATAATAAGATGTCTTCATCCTTACTGTTAGTACTTCAAAGTTACCTACCACTCTGATATGACTCTTTCTGTCTTTTTTTTCTTTTTTTTAAATAAGCAGCTTTGGAGGAGCAAGAAAGTGGTGAGCACAGATGTTTATCATAATGGCCTCATTTTCTGTGTTGTAACAGACAGGATAGACATCCACTGTGTGGGCTGGGGAACAGGTGATACACATTCAAGTAAATATATACACACCAAAGAGGAATGTGGAAACTCTTCTAGCGTTTATTTAACATGGTACAGAGTTATGAGGGTACTACCCATCCAGAAAAACTAGAGAAACTAGCTCCAATGCTTCAGAAAAGAGCAGATGAATGGGGCTTTGAGTGTTTTAAAAAATAATGGCAAGAAGTGAGGGCTCTAAATAACTTATCACCTTCAAATGTTGCTGCTAAGCTGCATGGGTTGGGAAGCAGTTTCGTTTTGAATAGTGCCTTTCATGCAAATCACATTTCTGTATGCTTCAAGGCTCTAATTAGAGTGTTATGACCAAAAGAAAAAGAGAAATCGGAGATATGAGCAACTGTGGGTTTAGATAAGCTTTGAGTAAGATGGGAGAGGCAGTGAAGCGGAGAGCTAATGTCATCTCCCAGTAGGGGTCAAGAATTTAAGCTCAGGGTATGCAGGATGGGTGGGCCCAAAAGGAATGCCAAATGATTTAAAACAGCAGAAGGAGCTAATGTACAGGATGAGCTGCCATGAGGGAGAACACAAGCAGCTGGTAGAACAAGATTTTTTGCCATCTTTTGTTCAAATGAGTTGCAAAAAGCAGAGAAAAATACTCTGGGGCGAATGCAGAGGGGTCAGATTTGTGCAGACTTCTTAATGCAGTTGTTAGATGGGCTGTCTTCTGGAGCATGCTGCTGTGTGATTAGTTCTTGAATTAATTAGAAAAATAACAAGTGGCCCGTCCTCTCTGTGGTCAGTGCTCTGAACCTCATTAGCACCAGTGCACAGCCCATTAGCAGACGACTCGCAACATCAAACCTCCAAAGGCTTGCTGGGGAGCAGGAGGAGACCTGGGAGCCTTTAGCAAGCCCAAGAGCCACAGGCATCCCAGGGGACAAACAGGCCTGCGAGGATCAGACAGTGTGGCATCCAGGAAGGAATTCATGGACTGTCTAGGCCAGTGGACAATTCCAACGAATTTCAGAGAACTTGCTTTTTTAATCGCACTGAAGAGCATTGATATTGCTTTGAACTGCCTGGTGCTCGGAATGTGCTGTTTCCCAAGGACCAACAAGAGGGAACTTGTAAACTGCTGATAGCCAGGCAAAAAAAATGCATGCAGTAATGTTTGGCTTTGCAGCTTATTTTCTTATGAAGGTGGTTTGGGGTTATATTTTCCCCTCGAATTTTCACACATAACTACATTAGTGTAATGAGTCATGTCTGTGTATTTACAAAGAAACAGATCCCAAAGGAGTTCACGGATTTGTCATCCCAGTGCTGAATCCCTGAGAAGGATCCTTCCAGATCATAATGAGATGCGGTATCCGCTCGTGGAGACAAAGCTTGTTCAGCTTTTCCAAAGGAGTGAATAAGAGTCATGTGTGTGTAACCCTTCTGCAGGGCTTGATGGGCAGTAGCCAGGGCTGCGTCCAAGTGTGAGGGCGTCACTACAAACACTCCAGCTTGAGCTCAGAACCAGCAACCTGGGAAATAGCAGGTTATGCTGCCTGAGGGGCAGTCACTCTTAAAACATTCCCAAATGGGAGTCAAGTGGGTTGCGAACAGTGCACTTATTAAAGGGCAAAAGAGGAGGTTTGAATGAGGCAGATGAACAGCATTGTAAGAACAGATGTCTACACTGTGACACTTTCACTTTCTCTTACTTTGGGATAGAACTGCTTGGCAACTTTCCCACTCATGTGTAACCTTCCCTGGTGGTTTCAGAGTTCGTCTTGCAGGGTATCAAGGACTTATCCAGGAGTCTGCTCTGCCCTGTGGCTGTGGCTGCTGTCAGAGGTGCTACAGCCTCCTCCCTTTGCAGCTGAGATGCTGGAAGCGGTGGGACTGGGCTGGGTTGAGGGACCCAACTCTGCCACTCTGGCCACTGGGCTTCTCATCTCTCCCGAGGGAAACAGCTCCACTGGGTTGGGGTCTGTTGGCCTGTGGGAATATTTGGGGTTCCAGGGGGTTCCAGGGGGGGAAGGCTTTCACTGGGGTCGCGTCCATCAGGTTTGCATGTATTTTCACTGTCTTAAGAGCAGCTTTATAAAGTGGGATTTTATTTTGCTTCCTGTAGCATGTGCACTGCATTCCACCTGACTGCAGAGGTTGCTAAGGGCATAGGTCCCAGCTTGCTAATTAACCCAGTTGATGTATTAGCTATCAGCAATGTTTGGTGCTAAAAGAAAGTGAAAGAATCCTAGAATCAGGTACATGTGGAGTACACAGTTCATGGGATTTTTTTTCCTGCTAATCTTAGGCAATTATTGGTTGTATCACACCTCAAAGTAGGGTGGCTTTTAGAGAATTTTTCCCTCGACATACCTGCTGGGCCTATTAGTCTTGTAAATGTAACCTGTTCCTGGAATTCAAATGAATTCTCTCTTTTAACACTACCTTATGAAGACCATTCCCATGCATGAAGCATTTTCTGTTGGTGTTGTGAGAGAAAAATGAAGTCACACACCCATGGGCATTGCCCTGTATTTAGGCAGAATGAAAAAAGCCCATCTGTTTAGTTATGGCAGTGGAGGTGCACACTGTTCTGAAAAGCAGTGTTTCTTTTTTGGATGTTTATACCCATCATCTTTCATTTTCATCTGATGTCACTTTTCTCTTGTGTTAAATAAAAGGAAATACTGTGTTCAGCTGAAATTCTCTGTGTTACTTCAGCTGACATATTCTATATTATCTCAAGTCATTCTGTCAGGTTCCTTCATATCTACCATCACTCTCACCTGAGCCTTTTCATCTTTCAGTCTCTTCCGCTCCTCAAACCTTTTTATTGCTCTTTCTAGGCTTCTTCAGACTACTTTGACCTCATCTCTGAAGTGCCTCCCAGGTTTGTCTAGTTTCAATTAACCTGGACAAATTGATGTCTTCAGCATATTTCCTTTCCTCTTCCCCTCCTCCTGCTTTGCCCATCAGGACACCAGCAGCCATGTGCCACATTGCAAGTGAACTCCAGCTTTAACACTCTCACTGGCAATATTTATCCATGACTGAATTTTACCCACATGCCTGTCCAGTTATCTGAGGACCATTTTTAAAATGCTACGAAGAATATAAGTCTGGTTTTGAATAACTTCTCTCTTTACTGCATGGGAGCTAATAGATGATGGGAGAGGCACAGCCCACCCTCTCCGAAGCCTTGCTGGCCTGCTGTATTCACCAGGTTGTTTTAAAGCAAGGTCCCAGTTATCAGTTCAGCCAGTGCTTCCTGTTCCTGATTCAAGACTTCAGGTCCACACCTTTTGTTTCCCACACTGGTGCAATCACTGTGCTTTGGAGGGTCTTAGCAGTCCAGAAAAAACATCCCAAATTCCTTTAGGACTTAGTGGGGATGTTTTTACTGGCTACTCCGTATTGTATTGGTTCTCTGAGAGGTGATGCAGGAAGGAGGAAAGAGACTTGATCCTCCAAAATGTTTGGGCTTTCAGGGTAGAAAATTATATCTGTGGTTCTGCCTCACAAGTCATCTCCAAGGAGCTTGGGGTTGTGATGGAGATTGCTTCTGGAGGAAGAAGCAGCTGCCCAGAGGGCTCCTGGTGATCAGAGTGCTTGGCTCCACCTGGGACCAGTGAGGACATGAGCCAACACTGAGGTGAGAAGAGGACTGACAGGTGTCACCAGGCTTTGCTGCAAAGATGGGCCCCTTTTGCTTCACCCAGCGCATATCATCTGCCACGGTCAATGACAAAGTCTTACCAATTCCTCTTGTGCTGCTTTTATCAGCCTACCAGTTTTATCTGTTTCTCCTGACAAATTCAAACATATTGAACTGGGTAAGGGATATACCAGAAACAGTGGGGAACTCATGGCTGGAGAAAGCCTGCGTCATGATTTCTCAGTGGGTGCACACAAAGGGCACAACTTCACAAGGAAGGGGGCTCTTCAGTGTGGTTTGTGGCTGTGTACATGGGAACATGAGGCACGAGCTAGAACTTCTGTATGGTAGCTGGGATTTACCAACCAGAGATTCTCACACAGGGCAGTTGATCCTGTGAAAACAGAACACAACAGAAGCCATCGAAGGACATTACTGCTCTAATTTTATCGTTTGTGTTAATACAAAAGTCAGACAGAGAGCCTTGAAACAATCCCTTCACAGTGAGGTTGCCCATGGGTGTATGCAGGTGGCATGACTGCCCTTGCCCTGGGATAATGATGGACAATTTAGCCCTCATTTGTGAGCTGTTGTTAAAATCTAGCCCCACGGACACCTCCTGGTTACGTGGCTGTTGCAGTACAGGATTGTTTTTCACTGTAAGAAAGAAATTAAATTCCCTCTGTCTGGTGGACAATTCCTGCAGAGGACTGGGACAATGCAAACTCCTCGCTGTAGGATCCAAAGGTTTTGGCTTTGCTACGTGTCAATAAATAACTGAAATGTCCCATCAGTCCAGAGTGAGAACAATGTACAACCAGATAATTAAATGTCTTGTCTTTAAACAAGAAACAAAGTGGCTTTCAATAGAGGCTGCTAAACCAAGAACCCTTGCTCCTCTGACCTGATTCTGGGGCTGTGCTTGGTATTCTGTGATGAGTGATTGTGTGGGGATTTTCCTGGATGTAAACAATGAAAAAAAAAAGTTGCTCATTCTACTGTTCTGGCTTACTCATCCCAGATATGACTTCTCCAGTCCTGTTGAGACCTCAGAGGCCTCAGAGCCCTGCCCTGAGTCAGCATGAAGAAGAAAAACCACATAAGCAGCTCCTTGGAGGCAGAGGTATTTATGTCTTTGTGTCCCACAGAGGAGGGAAGGAGAAGAACCATTCTCTGCTCCTCTAGGGAAAAAAAGTGCTGTAGGCCAGAGAGAAGCACCCCCTTGCCTGGCTTCACCCTACAGATCCTCCACATGACCACTCTGAATTGCTCAAGAACAGCCTCTGGGAACAAATGCAGGAATTTGAGAATGAACTGCACACAAAAATCAAATTTTCTCAAGTGGCCTTTTGCATTATGAGCTACATGGTATCAGGTATTTTATTTTATTTTATTTTATTTTATTTTATTTTATTTTATTTTATTTTATTTTATGCAGCAAAATTGGCCAAACCACTAACTTGAGTAATTAAGCTCAGGAAGGTAAAAAGTAAACAGGAAGAAGAGAAAACAACGAATTGTATAGGACAGTTGTGTCTTACTAATCTAGTATAATTCTTTGCACATCTCAAAGAATAAAAGCATATGTATCATTTTGCCTTGGCTATTTGTAAATGAAGAGTACAAAACACAAACTCCACAGAAGGGTTAAATAGTGAGATAACAAAAATTGCTAATTATGCTTTACTTCCAGATGAGTGAAAGCTGTAGGGAATTATGTGGGGACATAACAACTCATAGTCACCAGGGCAGCATAATGCCATATGAAGTCCCCAGATGCCAAAGGCAGCCTGATGCCTGCTGAGAGGAATGCCAGGAATACTCAGACTTATCTCACTCAGGGTTTGACGTGCATCAAACCCAGTCTGAAAACAAAAGCAAAGGAACTCTCTTATTTTTCTTTCATGCTGCCTCAAAGCTTCCCATCAGCCACACAGCTGCCTCCTAGAAACTGCTCCTGAAAATGTCTTTTGATTAACACAATTTTTTTCAAAGGTGGCAGAGAGTGGCCTGCTCACACTACTCTCCTTTGTGGTCCTGTGTCTGACTCTGCTTGTTTTATACCATGAGCTGGTGGGTTTGCTCTATACAGCTGCAATCCTAGCTGCATCCAGTCCTGCTCCACAGGTCATGACTCCTGGCCAGCACAGTGATTATGAATAAAGTTGCATGAAATTGAAGGACAACTCGAAATGAGATTTGAGGAATTTTTAAAAATATATTGCAGAATTACCTGATCATCTTGCATCACCATGTCATAAGAAATCACTGAGATAGATGGCTCTTAATAAGGATAAGAGGTTCAGAAATGAAAATAATCTAATATCCTTTCTTTCTTACAAAGCAAACTTTTATCTCATTTTTCCAATGTTACAAACTAGTTGTGAGAGGAAGGTAAGGGAGCATCACCTGAATTGTCCCTTTAAACGTTTCTTGCATTTGCCTTTGAAGTATTTGTCTCCAATTACACTCAGCAGTTGGACAGGAGAGTAGATGGATCCTGGCTCCACGTGAGATGACGATTCCCCTTACTGCCAGCAAAACCCGTTTGGCTGCATTCGCTGCTTACACCGGCTACTTTATGATCCCCCTAAATTCCAAATTATTGAGCTGTTTTCCAGCTATTTGGGGCTGTTACACAATGGCGTTACCAGCAAAATGCTGGGTTCCGAGCACAGCCCCACCTGGAGCCGTGCAGCAGCTGTGGCCGGGAGCTTGCTTCTGAGCTCCCACCCTATTTCCAGCCCCTCTGCAGCCTTACAGGCAGAGTGGGCAAAGAGCCTGCGCTGGGTGCCGGGCTCTCGGTCGGGCTGCCAGGCGTAAGGCAGCGCGCATCGCGGTCCCGGATCGGAGATCGCATGCCATCCCCGGCAGCCTCAGCATCTCCCGCCAGCTGCCTCCACGGGCAGAAGTGAGAATGTTAATAAACACCCAAATGAAAGGAAGTTGTTGGGTTGTAATTAACATATGCCATTAGTATCTGTCGCTTTGGCCAGCCGCAGCAGACAGGCTGAACCCATACATACAAATGAGTGTCTGCCTGAGCTGCGGGGAGGGGAGGGAGAGATGATTTCATTGTGAGCGTCTGGTGCTGTCAGCAGCTTTAAATCACACGGGTACTTACCAACAAAAACAGTACCGGCCATTGTGTCCCGGGACAATAACACGGCTTTTAAAACCTTCTTTTATTCAATAAACAGTTCTGAATGTTTGCTCGCCCTCTTCTTTTCGCCAGAGCTGCTTCATTTAGAAGACGTTCCAAGGGGGGAAAATGAAGGTCTGGCCCACCAAAGGTGCTTTCGACGCGGTTGATCTGCACCTCTGGCCCTTCCGCGACGCTCCCTGGCGCTGCTGCCAGCGGGACAGGTGATGGCGGCAGTCCCGTGGGAATCACATCAACCCACTCCTGGGGAACGTCACCGAGGGCGTCTGGAAGGTGGATAACGAGCCCAGAGCCTCCCGCGCTGGCTGCGATCATTTCGCTGGAGTGGTGGTTGTGCTGTTCTGTTTTCATTACCAATAATTACCTTTTGTTGGGCTGTGCCTACGTCGCCGATTCCTCTCTGTTAGAGGGCTCAAAGATTAAAATGCAGAGAAAAGCCCCTGTCCATCCACACTGCCAGAGACCTCTCTGTTAATTGCTATCGCTCTCTTCTTGCTCCAAAGAGATGTGTCAGGAACTGGAAGCTTAGCAGGTTTTATCCTCTCTAAAAATAAAGCCTCTGTGAATTCAATAAAGAATGATAACTTCTAACCCTCAGATATAGTGCTGGAAGTTGATAGTAATTACTTTTTTTTTTCCTCAACTCTCTTAGTCTTCCTCATCTACGTTTTTAAATGTTTATTTACATAACCAATTAGTTCAAGGACCACCACTACCAAAACCAGTAAATCTAGGACTGCAAATGTGATTCTGCTGAATTGCTAAACTGCCACAAAAAACAACAAAGTCAGAAACATCTGGGCTGTGCTCCAAGGCATGGGATTTATATGATCATACTCTGCATCTTGGTTCAGTCTGACAGAATATTTTCCTACTTTCTGTGCTAAAAGAGCTTTAAAGGTCTCTGCAGGAGTTTCTCTTTGGAGGCATTTGAGATGGCAGATGATAATTAGATATTTCTATAGCGCAGAAATTATTTTCTTTTCATTTCCCAGTTTGCAGGCAGAGCTGTGGTCAGCAACCCTGTCTGACTCAGCCTCTCATCTTCTTGCTTTTAAAACCCCACAGTTCTCTCATTTATTGACATATTTTAAGGAAAAGTTTTACTGCCTCTGAAAAAATCCTGTTCTGTTGTCCTTGCTTCCAGCTTTCTGCAGCAAAGCTACTGCTGTCTCCAGTGGAATTTATGTCCAAGCAGGCATTGCAAAGAACCCATAGAATTCATCCCTGGTCAACAGGTCCAGCGGGGTGCAGCTGATGCTCTCTGAAATGGCCTGGGAAAAGCTGTAGGACCATCACTTTCAGCTAGCCCTGTTCCAGGGGAAAAGACAAAGTTCAGATAGATGAGAGAGCTGGCAAAGGAATTGTTCCATTTGGTGGTTTTCCTGATCTTTATGAAATCCTGAGATGCCATTGTGGCAATACATCCTCCCTTGCATACAGGGAGGGACCAACCAGCTTCGACATGCCCAGTATCACAGTGAAGTTCCAAAGTGGGTTTTTTTCCAGCCTTTAGACCTTCCATTTTATCCCTCCATGTAATTCCCCCATTTTCCCTCTGCTTTGCATCACATGGGCAGAGGCTGGAGCAGCCATCCTGGGCCCATGGCATGGTTGTCCTTGCACCCCTTACCCTACCTTCACCAGTCAGTGCCATCTCCTGGAAACCAGAGCCAGGCTGACACCCAGACTTCTTCAGGGACCCGCCACCGCCTCTGGCCCTACCCGGGGCTAGGGAAGTGTAGGGGTGGCACCACACCTCAGAGGGGACCAGATGGCTGCAGCCTGTGTGCACAGTCATGCTTTGGTGACCCTGCACCACCCCACTGCTGGATGGCACCGGAATGGTGTCCTCCAGTGGGGACCTCAATATGCTGTCAGATTTTGTGGTGGGGAAATATCTCTGTAGCACCACGTCATGAAGCTGCTGCCGCTTGTCAGAAAGCTTCAACAGCATTTTGTTCTTCATCTTAGAGCAGGTTGGAAAAAAAGTACTGGACTGGGCCCCTGCAGCTAAAGCTCAATTCTAAAGTCTTCAGCCTGACTGAGAATAGAATTCAAAAGCATTTTGTAACATCAAGGAAAAGCAGATAGTCTTGTACTGCGGCTATTTTCCCCTCCATGAAATCCCCCACTTGTAACAGGATTCCCAGAGAGAAAATAAGACATAAGCAGGAGATGCATGAGGTGAAAGCGGGAACAGGCCACATGGGAAGATTAGAGGAATCGTGTCAGAGTATGCAGAAATTCAATGAGAAAGGCCAAGGCCCATTTGGAATGAAATCTGGCTAAGGTTGTCAGGGATAACGAGAAGGGCTTCTTCAAACACATCAGCAACAAAATTATTAGTAGGGAAAATGTAGGCCCGCTACTGAATGGAAACGAGACTATTGCAACATAGGTTGTAGAAAAGGCTGAGATATTGCATGTCTTCTTGCTTCAATCTTCACTGCCAAGGCCAGCCCTGAGGAATCTCTGACCCAGGAGACCAGGGAGAAGGTCCGGACAAAGGAGGGTTTCCCCTTGATTGAGAAGGATTGGGTTAGAGATAGTTCAGTCAAACTCAATATCCCCAAGTCCATGGGTCCTGCTAGGATGCATCCATGAATGCTGAGGGAGCTGGCCGTTGTGATTGCTAGGCCACTCTCAGCCACTCTAGGAAGTCATGGCAATTAAGAGAAGTGCCTGGGCACTGGAAGAAAGCGAACGTCACTCCAGTATTCAAAAAGGGCAAGATGGAGAACCTAGGGAACTACTGGTCAGTCAGACTCACGTCAGTTCCTGGAAAGGTGATGTAACAGTTCATCCTGGACTCTGGATGGATGGATGGATGGATGGATGGATGGATGGATGGATGGATGGATGGATGGATGGATGGATGGATGGACCAACGAAGGATGTTCTATGAAGCTGTCCATGAGCCAGCATTGTGCCATTGTAGCCAGGAAGGTGAATGGTGTCCTGGGGTACATCGAGAAGAGCACTGCCAGCACGTTGAGGGAGGTGATCCTGCCCCTCTACTCAGCCCTGCTGAGGCCACACCTGCAGTGCTGTGTCCAGTTCTGGGCTCCTCAGCACAAGAGAGACAGGGAGCTCCTGGAGCAGGTCCAGTGGAGGGCTACAAAGATGACTAAGAGACAGAAGCATCTCTCCCATGAAGAAAGGCTGAGGGAGCTGGGCCTGTTCAGCTTTAAGAAGTGATGACTGAGAGAGACCTCATCAGTGTCTCTAAGTGTCTGAAGGGATGTTGCCAAGAGGATGGAGCCAGCCTCTTCTCAGTGATGCTGAGCAATAGGATGAGAGGCAATGGGCAATAACTGGAACACAGGAATTTCCACCTGAACAGGAGCAAGAACTTCTTTACTGTGAGGGTGTATGAGCACTGGAGCAGATTGCCCAGAGAGGTGATGGAACCTTCTTTCCTGGAAATACTCAAAGGCCACCTGGACATAGTCCTGAATAATGTGCTCTAGGGGACCCTGCTGATCAGGGAGTTTGGATCAGATGACTTCCAGTGGTCCCTTCCAACCTTACCCATTCAGTGGTTCTGTGAAAATTCATCCATTTTAAACCAATTCCTTAGATCAAACGTTAAATCTGAGGGAGCTTTATGGTTTCATTAGTTTTACCCATACAAAAAAAAAAAACAAACAAAAAAAACCAACAAAAAAAAAACCCAAAACATTTTCTGGATATTGTGAATTTTCTTCAGTCTTTTGATGTTGTTATTTTAACTTGGGAAGCTGTTGTCACCCAGTAGCAGTTGTTCAGATACATGGAGTTCAAAGGCCCAATAAGAAAAGGTTGCCAGTGAAAAGTTCCATTAGGAAGTAGATTTAATCTTAAAATATGTATATTCATCATTGCTTAATGTATTTAGTGCACTGCCCAGGGCAATCCATTATGCAGGTGGGGATACAGCTCCAGCCTCATGCATTTTGCTTTCCACTGCGTGAAACTTCCACCAGTCCTGCTTCCTCCTCCATCCTGGCTCCCATCTCCTCCACAGGCCAGCACCAGTGTGTGCCTGGGCCCGTGGTGTGCACCTTCAGCCCTTCCATCACCAAGGAACATCCCTGCAAGTGATGGGTAGTGGCTTCTGCCAGTCTGGTTCAGTGGCTCAGTGGCTCGTCCCACTCCTGCACTGCCAATGGAGCAGGGACCAAAGAGCCATAGAGCCACACCCTGGGCTTTGCATGGAACTCCTGTGTGATGCCCTGGGCTCCTGTAGGCTTCTCTCATGCTCCAAGTTAAGCAATCTGGAATGTGAGATTTGTAGAATTAGTCCCTACTTTTCCACTCTGTGGTTTCCCCATATTCTGTTGTTTCAGGTTTTGGGGAGCAGTTTGGCCGTGCTGAATGCGGCACCAGGGAGCAAGCAGCTCTGTCAGCTTCAGAAAGGGTTCAGTGTTTACTTTTCCTTTGTTTTGCTTATTTTAGAGTATCTCAATGTATTTCTCCATCCAAATTTTTGGCATAGCTGAACATACACATTTATAATTCCAAAGGTAACGAGTGATAAGCTCTAACAGAGTGGAAACTAAAACAAGCACGCTTTTCCCTTAATACCAACCATCTGCTAGAACCAGATGACAAGAAGGCATATATCAGTTTCCTTGAACTGATGCACCTTCACAAGAAAATGCAAAGAGAAGCCCATTTGCTAATCTGGAGATAAAAGCTTCATCTCCTGTGTTTGGCACAATTGTAATACTGAAAATCCCAGCCTCTCTGCTCTGGGGCGCTGTCCCCTGGAGCCTTGCTGGACACCCTTTCAGGAGCAGTGTTGACACCCCCACACTGGAAATGTCAAGGTGACAGCACCTTCCTCTACTGCCACATGAGAAGCTGTTGATATGGCAGGCAGAGCTCAAAACAGGGCCAGAATTTTTGTCACAAGGAACTGATTTTGTTGTTGTTGTTGTTGTTTTAATATTTTTTTACATAGTAAAAGGGGACTTGAGGAAGGAGGGTACAAAGGTGCCCCTTATGCTTTTTAATTTAATCAGGGAAAACTAGAAGGCTACGGAGTCTGGTATAAGAAGCAAAGCAAGACAAAATACAGCATTTTTAGTAATAACATCTTTTCTTTATTAAGCTCTTTATTGCTGTGAAGAAAAGTTGAGGGTCTTTGTGATTTGTTTGCATTTCTGTAAGATAATCATGTATCCAGTTTCCAGTCTCTAAGACTCACAAATTAAGTGCAAGTATCCCTTGATGGATCCCATAAAGCATCATTGTCTGGAATCACAGGATTGCATGAAAATATTACATCTGATTTTTAAAGAAAAAATTAAGTTAAAAAATACTTTAAGAATTTTAATTTTCCTTCTACTGCTGTGACTCCCATATATGTAGAGTGAAAACTAAGTTTTCAACAGGTTTGGGGTTTTTTCCTTGAGAAAATGGGTACTTTTTAAAGTTCATTTCCTAATTTCAAAGGGACATGACTCATGCTTTCTTGCATGCTTGGATGTGACAATACTGCATGGTAGCACACAGACACAAGTGTGGCAGACTGAAAACCCCAGTTCATGTAACAGAGAATCAGTTTTAACAGATGTTTTTTATCTCTATGATGTGGCCAGCTGCTGCGTGAAGTATCTGGACATGTGTGAGGTATGTGAGTGTGTATTTTTAAAGGTGGCACAAACTTCTTCTCCCAATGCCCATTAAACAATCTCTGTACATGCAATGGCCCTACAGGTCAAGTAGATCCTACATTTCTCCCATGAAAAGTGTGTTATGAGTAATTTCTTCCAAAGGAAAAGATGAATTCTCTACTCAGTCTGAACTTAATTTAGGTTTTTTTGGTGGAAAGCCTTCATTTCTGGCTACCACACTGAAGAAACTTCAGATTACTTGGCTTCTTCCACAGCTTTCTTGTTGCTTTTAGAAACCTCACCTCCTTTTAGGATGTCACTGGCCAAGTGATGGAAATTGCTAGTCACCTCTGAAAACATGGCTCTTCTGCATTGTCTGTGTGAGAGGATGACCAGGAAGGCAGCAAGCTGAGGCCTGGCCCTGGGTGGCTGAAGAAAGGAGGTCGTGGTAGTTGCAGTGCTCCTATGCTGCTGGAAGTCCTTCCTCAGTTGCATCTTCCTGGGAAAGCAAAGGAAATTTAAATTTCTAGTGTAGCAAAACAAGCAGGGAATGAAAAATAAGTCTACTTTTGAAGGCCTCTTTTATACCTCATTAAAAAACTGGAAGAGACCCAAGTGAGGCCTCATTGCTCAGTCCCACTAATGTCCATAACTCTGTTGTGAGTTTGTTTGGGCTTTTTCCCCCAGCTGCTGATGGTGATAAGTCCTGACAGCCATGAGACAACATTTCTGAGTCCCTGGTTTCACAATCAGCAATAAAGGCTGAGGAGTAGGAGGTGCTCCTCCCTCCAGGTTTGCCTGGTAGGAGACTGACTTTCTGCTCTGTGCAGTTATCCATGTATTTAGACAAATTTGTCATTTTTCCATGTCATCTCCAACATGCCCTGGGATCTCTACCTCAAGAGGCTGCTGTCTCTGAGGCATCATTTCTCAACAGGAACAGACAAGTTCCTGGTGACCAAAGAGGAGAAGAGCTATAAATGTCATCAATTGGACACAATAATATTAAAGAGCCATGCTCTCTGACAACCTTTTAAAGTATATATCATTCAAAATTTATTTGAGCTTTCTGGCTGATTTTTTTTATATGCAGATCCTGTTTGACAGTTGCTGCTCCCTCACATTTTTGAATGCTGTGACATCGCAAAAGTGCATTTCTACTCAGCAATCAGACGGGTCCTCCCAATAACAATTACGTAGCACAGAGGAAAAAACCTATTGTTTAGCCCAGTAAATCAAACTGTTTAACCAAAGAAGCCAGGTTGTTATTTCTTGGCTGCACATTTATATTGCTTTGTTTGACTTCCAATCTGTTCGTGCGTATATACGTACAGAGACAAATACATAAGCTTCGATGCTTCAGGCACTGTGTGTGCTTGCTCCACAAGCCAAGTGGGGCCCCCATGTAGATGAGAGGCTGCAGATCCAGCAGAAAAGTGTCCTCTGAGCACGCCAGTCCCAGGGCTGACTCTCACTAAGCCAGGATCCCCAGGGGTGGCAGCTGGAGCTCCGGCAGCACCTCCCCATCTCCCTGGCAGGAGCAGCACCTCCCCTGCGATGTGCCACAGCTCGCGGGAGCCACAGCTGCTGCTCCGAGCCATAGCTGAAAAGTCGGGAAAATGCAGGTGTTGTACAGGTAGGAGAGAAATTCAAGGGGTGTCCTGGCCCCCAGCCGAGACAGCTGGAATGGTGGATGACTTGGAAGGAAGCTTGGAGCAGCCAAAAAACCAAGTCACAAACATGAAAGGTTTATTAGCAGCCAGCATTGTTTTCCCACTAAAGGTGGCAACCAGGCAAGAGGTGTAATGCTGGTTTTTTGCTGATCCTCACAATGACCTGTTCCTCCTTCCCCAAAGCATGGTGGTAACCACTGAAACCATTCCTCTCCCTTACCTGAGGTGCCCCCACTGTCTCCAGCATGCAGCTCCCCCAGATGGGTGGGGTGAGCAGGGAAATGTGGGTGCTGCCAACTCACCCAGGCTTCCCTGTGCTGCTGCAACACCCTCTGTTTTATGGTGTGCCTGTGGAAGCACCCCCTGCCACTCGCTCCCCTATGAGAAAGCCTATCATCCCCATTAAATGCATTTCTATAGGATTGCCTCTCTCTGGGATGCTCCTGCATGGACAACTCTTCATCTCATAGGCTTCCAACACCAATTTACCTCAGCTAAGCCTTTCCCTGTGTCACTAGGCTTTTGGAAGATAAAATATGCAGAGGCTGTGTCCTGCCAATAAATCCTGGTTTCTGCTCTGAATATTCACCTAACCCTTCAGCAATTTGTCTTCCAGCCGTGCTTTTGCAGAACAGCCTTCATTCTCACCTCAAAGCTTCCTGTTGCAATTTTATAATATTCTGTGAGAATAGGACATATCTAGTTCTTCCTCTGGGACTCAGAAGTGCAGAAAGCTTTTTCTCTCTGTTTTCTGGCTCCCTTTAATGCTACCTGACAGTAGGCAAGTAGCACTTGTTGTGCCATTCCTTGTCTGTGCCTGACTATTGAAATTCTCATTTTCACTCACTATAATATTTTTTTCTGGAGTGAGCTGCACAGATGAACTCATATCAGGCTCAGACAATCTGCACTGAAAATAATGAAGGTTTTGAGTACACAGATTTTTACCAAAAGCTAGTTCAGGCCGTTTCACTACCAAAACTTCAGGCCTAAAGTCATTGCAGTTTCCGCACTGCAGCCAGCTGCATTAAGTCATATAAAAAATCTGAAGAGCTCTTCCAAGATGCAGCCACCAAAGCTTCCTTCTGCGTCAGCTTGGCTGTCCTCTGCCCTGGAGATAGGCAGTCCCAGAGACCGAAAAAGTGCGTTAGGCTACTGCCAAAAAGGAGAGAGCACTAAGAGTCAAGAGATTCAGGCTTGTTTCCCAGATTGGAAACAGTTGTCCTTTATGGCCTTGTGCAAAAACACTTTTTCTCTGCTTCCTCTGGGTCCTTATCAGGAAAGCTGGAACAGCATTTCCTTACTCCCAACCTGTTCTGGCCACCGGAGGCTAAAGTTTTACAGTGAAGGAGCTGAGTCTTGCTTCAAATGGATACAGCACAACCAGACCCTGCCCTGGGAGGAGTGGGGATGGCAGGATCATTTTCTGAATGCAGAGAGGCATAACCCAGCTGGATGTTTCTTTAAACTCCCTGCTACACCATCAGAGGTTAGAAACAGCTACAGTTTCCTCAAGATCAACAGGGATCATATTCCCCACTGAAAAGCCTCCCTGGGGTCACCAGAAGTTTACAGCCCTCCAACCTCGAGAAACTTTGCCTTCTCTGGTGAGCCCATGGTTTTATGGGAATAGAGTGTTTTTGGGAGAAGGATGGCTTTCACCTGGCAAGGCTTACACAATTTTGCATACACAATTTTGTACAATCTGTTTTGCTCATCAGTACTATAGCTTTCAAACCCTTGACAGGAACCTCTTTTGTTCCCCAAATCTTTTTGCTTTCTGCAATGCCTTTCAAGACGTTATAATTGTAAATTCCACCAGGTGATTTTCTTGCACCCTGCCTGACGAGGTTTCAGCACTGGGATGAGTTTGGCTTCATGCTGGGGAATGTGCAGCTCTTACACCAGGTTGCACGTCGAGCACAAACATTGCCATGGGACGAGGAGGTTTTCTTTTTACCTAGGCATTAATTTCAAGGCAACCTTCCTTAAACCAGGCTTTGACTGGCACTTCCTTTTTGGAGGAAGTGACTGACCTGCGTACTGCCAGCCTGTGCTAGCATTTCACTCCAAAAATCATCCGTCTCTGTGTGCCTGTTGTCTCCTCTACCAGTGAGCTGCAAGGTGCAAACTTCTGCTAGGACCCAGCAGAGCAACAACACAAACTGCCCTGAAAAGCAGCACTTTAATTTCAAGGAACCCCTTGGATGACAGTGTTTTGCATGTCCCCAGTGAGGGACAAAGTCATCCATGCTGATGTGCCAGTGAGGGCTGCAGCCAAGAGGACTGGAGAGCAGGAACAGCTGGATTTCAGAGGACTACTAAAGTGTTGCAGCCAAAAGCCATCATTGTGGACCTGCTCACATAGCACAGACCTCTGGAGAGGATCATCTGCATAATTACAAGGATCACAGATCTTACACTTCCCCTGTCAATGAATATTTTCCTTTTGGGTACAGTACGTTCCTGCAGATTCCAATGATAAACTGCTCTAATGGTCTTTGCAGTCATCTGATTTAGCAACAGAAAAAACGTCCTAGAGCCGAGCTGGAAATACAGCTCCCTGTAGCATGAATCTGCATGGGAACAGGGTGTGTGCAGCACGTTCCATCCACAGACAAGCTAATCCTTTCTGCAGATAAAAACTGCCTGCAAAACGTAGCCTGAAAAGGTAGTTACTGAGGTTACTGTTTATTTTTTTAAAAGAATGGATAATATTTCCGAGAGATAAAATAATTTCCTTGAAATACTTTCATTCAAATTATTTGCTTCCTTTTGAAAGGCTTAATTTTTCCTTTGCTGATGAACTTTTTTTTAACTTTAATTTTTTTTTTTTTAATTTTTTTTTTTTAGCTCCTAAGTGGTTTGAGCAGCTACAAGAGTGTGTTTTGTGATAGGGGAGCACGTGCCATGCCAGCTGGAGCTAACGTGCGCGGAGGGGGGACGGCTCACACCCCGCGGGCCCTCCAGTAAATGTCGCATTGTGCTGGTAAATGTCTCATTGTGCTAATTCGCGGGAGTCCTGCAGACGGCTACAATGAAAATTGTTGTGCAATGCGATGGCTCAGGCTGCGTCCCTGGCTTGGATCCTGCTGTGGGGGCTGCACCTTGCAGGGATGGAGCCGGTGAGAGGTGCAGGCGGGGCACCGTGTGCGTGCCGTGGCCGGCTCAGAGTTTCAGACTCAGGGATGGTGCTGGGGATTTATTCTACAGCGAGGGATGAGCTTCTTTGATTAAGCACATGTAAGTTCAGGCAAAGCACCAAATAGCGCAAGATTTTTAATAAAGCCACTGAAAAGCTGGCAGCGCTGGAGAAGCGCTGAGAAATGAATTGTTTTTACAAAGTCACATAATTACTTTAGTAAGGTCGGGAGCCAAAGCCTGGAAAACGCTACAGAGCAAAAAATCAAAGCCGCTGAAAAAAAAAGAGAAAAGGTCACATCTCTGGCTTAAGTGCTGCCCTAGACTTCCTAGGGCATTCTCTACCCCTCACTGTGCAGTGCAAGCTGTCTTCTGGAAAGCAGATTTGCAAACAGGAGGATTTACTCTGATGGCCGTGGAAAGCAGTGAAGTGCCATGGGATCCAGCAGGGAGTCCAGCACTGGTGGGCTTGTGCCTGCCCGTGGGATCTGAGAGCACAGCGCTCCGAGGCTGTCCTGCTACTGAGCCAGTAGAGAACAATAAAGGGAAGCACAAAATGCCATTGATAAAATGGGTCAAAACAGAGAGAAATGGGTGAACCTCTTGCCCGGACTGCTTGATGCAGGGTGCTGCCTGCACCTGGACATCGCATCCAGGTGTCTGGGGCCATCAAAATTCTCGGAGATGGTTTGATGGGCAGTGCCTTTCAGTGGGCATTTTAACTGAGCTCTCTGCAGAGGGGCAGGGCAGAAGAAGAGAGTGTTCCTCTCCTAAACAGCAGCAAAGGAGGAGCAATTATTCATCACCTTTGCTCTATAAGGATTTTGTAGGTTTACCTAGCAAAATATTTCTGTGAATGGGAGTTTATGTCAAAGCTTGGCATAGATTTAACAGGGGACAAAAAGAGAAAGGAGGGTTTAATGCCTTCTCTGCCCCTCCCTGTTAGACACCGGATATCAACACCTGTCCCTGCTTCTCTCTCAAGTAAAAGAAATCGACATGTTCTATGTTCCTTCCCAACCCCTTCAGATAAGCTGAAGCTGCTTATATCTATTTTTGGGTTGTCTGCTAGCTCATTTCCTGGTACTCCCAGAGCACCCAACAAGCGGAGCGCTATACAGATCTATAAGATGAAAAGACATGAGAAATAGCTGAGGAAGCTGAATTACAGCAAAAGTAACTTAACAGGATTTGGTGAAGCTGTCATCAGATGAATTTTCCACCAGTGTAATTCCAGTGATGATGCAAACAGCAACCAACTCAACTCACATAGGAAAAGATGCTAATTGAAGCTGGGTCCATTGCTGGAAGGTGGTGGAAGGAGGGCACCTCCAGAAGCTGGGCAATTTGCATGTTTCCTGGAGAAAATTTCAATAGAGAAGGAGAAGCAAACAAACCAGATCTAAAGTAAATAGAAACGCAAACGTATCTGGGCAGGGACTGATCTGAGACCAAATGAGAAAATCAAAGTGCACCACCTGGGGCTCCCGAAGGGCCTGGTGAGAGGCTCTTATCCTGCATCCCACAGAGAGGACAGCAAGGTAATTCCTGAAAAACAGGGCTTTTCCTTGGACTAACTGTGTTCTTGCAGCTTGGATGCTCTAAGGATGCAAATGAGGAAAAACCTATGGGGAGAGATAATACCTGTCAGTAGATCAGCTGAATATCATTGAGGGAAAGCAGCACATAAGCCTCCTGTGGGTACCTTCTCCATCAAGCACTCACTGTGCAATATAAATTGGCTTAATATAAATTATATTAGGAGAAATAAGTGTAAGTGCCTGACAGGATGATGGCAGACAATTGGCTGTGTGCAAAGGCAACAGCAGCAAATTGGTTGTAGCACTGGAGGTCTAAAGACACGAGCCAGACAAGGGTACAGGAAGAGGTAATATTGTGCAATCTATATATATAACTCTACTGTGAAGCCAGAGACAGGGTTTCTGGTCTATGATCTCCTGGGACAGAATCATGTAAAGGTTTGTTTCTGTTCCAAGACCTTTTAGAATAAATTGCTCCAAAAAGGAAAAATGAAATCGATAAAAATACAAATGTGTGGCTACAGTTTATGTGATTCCTATCTCAATTTTTCGTCTCTGGTAACCTTTTAACAAAATTCAGCATCAACTGTTCCAAGCACACTAAAATAGGTACTGATCAATTTTCTGAACACTCCAGAAGAACAAGGTAAGTTGCCTCGTGTTTTAGCAGATGAAAAACACTAAACCAGAAGGTGATAAGGTTTGTCCAGAGGCTCAGGCAAGACTGTGGCAGAGCCCAAAACTACACCTTTGACTTCTTAATATCCAGCCTGCCATTTGACCATCTCTCTCTCTCCTCCAATAACACTAACATAGGAGTTAGGGTTCAAGGTCTCTCAGAGCACTTACCATTTGCACAAGGGTTTTCTTATATAAAAAAAAAAGTGAAAATTCTCCATCCATATTTCTGAAACTTGGAGCTCTGCAACTCCAAGAGAGGAGCGATAATTAAAGTAGTCCAGGACATGGGAAATCTCTGGCTTCTGATGTGACCTGAGTGAGTTTAAGCCTTAGTCTTGTTAACTTCAGCTTCCCACCCCTAAATCACTATAAAACCAAAAAACGTGATTGTTATTAGGAGAAATCCAATGGTTTATACTCCATACACATACATAATGTATATGTAATGAATATACTTTGTATGGTGTGGTTACCTCTGCGGATAATGAGGAGATCCTTACCACCAAAATCCAACAAAAAGGGGGAAGCTCTCCTTCTCAGGTTTTTGCAATTGGGGGGTTTTTGTGTGTGTCACCATCACCTCATTCATTTAGGGTTTTCTCTTCCTTTCTTTTCCCAGTGTTTACCTTCCACCAGCACAGCTTGTTTGTCTGTCTGCCATTAGCTGTAGTGTTTGCACATCAGTAGCTGCCTTTGGATTTACTGCTTGCTTCAGTAATGTGGAGAAAATGCAACCTTGTGGCCTGTAATGACAAAAAAAAAAGAAAAATTCCGGAAGCCTCTGGATTTAATAAAAAAGCCCACAAAAATCCTTCCCAGAACTCAAAGTATTTTCTTCTGATGGAGATTTTTTCAACCCCCCCCCAAAAAAACCCCAAAAAACTAAAAAAACTCCCCCCCAAAAAACCCAGCCAGCTCCCACACCTGCTGTAGAGCAGATCAGCAGATTCTCTGTTCACAGAGCTATCAACCAGAATTCCTACCTGGTCATCCCAGTTACAGCTGTGTAAAAGTGCTGCTGCTTAGCAGGGTCACAGCCCCCTCAGTTACCTGTTCACCTATGCAGCTGACAGCTTGAGAAGGAGGGTTGGTTTCAGGGGGAGAGCTGACTGCCCTCCAGAACAACAGCATTAAGTACTTTTGACACGAAATATTTGATGTTCTTTGTCACTGGGACTGAATTATTTCTCTTCTCTCACAAGTCCATCATGAGCCAGAGAAGACAGCACCATTGAGGGAGCCCACCTCCACGAGCTGCTGCAGTCTTTAAGCAAAGGGCCAGAGCTCTGCTCACCAAATGGTTCCAGCCTGCTGCCTGTGTGTGAGACATGTCTTGTTTGAGCTCTTAGAAAGCTAATGAGCCCTTTTCCCTCAGGTAAAGCAAAGGAAAGGCAGAAAGAAAAAGAACACACTGCTGGACTAGATAATCTACACTTGGCAATGGGCAGTGTCCTCTGTTTGGCAGAGGATAGAGAATACTCTGTCTCAGCAAAGGAAAAACATGAAAACTTCATTTGCAATGAAGGAATTGCATGTCTGCTTCTTGAAGCCACTGAACACAGAGCTTTCTGCCCGGCTTCATCCTTGCTGAAGGCAAAAGAAAGCTTCAGGGAAACCCCTGGAAGCCACCTCAGCCTCAGGCAGAAGCTGACAAAGCAGCAGTGACTCCCAGAGTAATGACAATGAGGAGGAGGAGGATAGCAAAGCTTTTGAAAGTGAGGAGTAGAGTAGAGAGAGTAACCACTAAACAAACAAATAAACAAGAACCAGCTAAATTCCTGGGAAAAAAGAAATTATATAAAACCCCAAACAAATCCTGGTCACCCTCACAGCTAACTCCCTCTATCCTGTCCAGGTGCATGGGTGTAGTGCTCTGGGAAATGGACTCTTCCTTGGGCTTTAAAAACCCAAATGCTGAAATCTAAGGCAGTATTAATTAGTAATTATTAATCAGAAAAAGGTCTGCTCATTATTAGAAGTCAACTTAATGGGTTCCAACCAGAAGTAGCAAGCAGCATTTCCTTTGCACCAGGAGGGCACGAGGGAAAATTATTGTTGCCTCATATTTCTCCATAAGTAGAGCCAAAGGGGCCCAGGGGGAACCAGCATCCTGCGAGGCTACAAGACAAACACAGAAGCCAAGGGAGTCTTCAACCAGGCCATTTTAGGTGCATGCTTAAGGTCAAGACACGAGAAGCCAAATAGATCGTCAACAGTGCAAGAGGAAAAGGGACAGAGACATTAGTTTATGCCATTTTTATGTATATTATTCCTTACCTTATTAGGTCTGATCTTATATTGTGTGGTTATGTTAAAATATCCTACATTTCCCCTCTACCTTTGGCTTGTCTGTAGTGCAAACCCCAGAGCAGAGCAAAGCCAAGACTACTCCAAATCTGCTTTGGAGAACACCAAACCTACTCTGATGTGCCCTTTGAAGAATAACTTGGATAGTCCCCAGAAGCAGGAAGCAAGTGTACAAGGCAGGCTTTGTCACCAATGCAAAACTAAAAGCACTGCCCACTGCAGTGGAAGTTCAGGGACCTGAGGGAGGAAAGTTGAGACAACAACGTACAAAGTGTTAGCTGAAAAGTGGGAGACCATGATTCACAGGACAGTCCTTGCAGGGCAGACTAACCAAACCTTTGTCATGTTTAGAGCTCTTTTGAGACAATATGCAGTTTTTTTCTATGTGTATCTACACCATTCTCAGTCAGACTGGATCAAAGAACTTGAATTCATGACTGAGTGGCCAGTGTGGCTTCTGGAGAACTGCATGAGCAGGATTTCAAAGCTGGATACAGCTGCAGAAGGGCAGCTGCAGAGCTTCACATGTCATCCTGTGACACCACCCATGTGCTGGATGGTGTTAATGGAGAGGAATGACAAAGGCTCCCTTAATCCCCACCAGTAAATCTGCTCCTGTAATGCTGCCAAGCCAAGGTCTCAGGCCAAATGTTCGCTGCAGCAGTTCTGCCTTGTGCAGAAATACCCTCAGTGGGGTCACAGCCAGATTGGGCTGCCTCCCCATCTCTCTGCAGCAGCTCCAGAGAGGTGGGAAAGAGATACTCCCCTTGCTGTGCAGTGGCCATCCCCAGGCTCGATGGAGATAGGAAAACCACCAGCACTGCAGGCAGGCCAGCTATTTCCTTCCAGAGCCCTCTCCAGGCAGTTTTTTTGCCTGCCATCAGCAGAAGCGTGGCAAAGCTTGCAGACACCCACTGCTGTAGCAAGCCAACTCCACACACTAAGGACATTTGACATGGTAAGTTAAAAAAAAAAAACCCAAACACTTAAACAAGTGATGTTGTGAACTCTAATGAGTCTCAGAGCCCCACTCAGTAGCCTGTTGTCTGTGACAGAAAAAAAAGGTGAGGTATTGCTCTGTAAGGCACTCAGCAAACAGTTTGTATTGTGGGAAGCAAAGAGCAAAGAAACACTGGCTATGAGAGAAGCAAAAGTAAAATATGGTGTTCATCAAAAGGATTTAGGAAGTGACAGCCCTAATGGAACAACTGACACACTTGAAAATCCAGAGATGAGTGATAATATAATATCAAGACAAACAATTAATTTTGAGCAGCACCTGCTGCACAAAAGACACTCACAGCACTTGAAGCGACAGCGGGAGCTGAACATGCTTAAACAGAAAGAGATGCCCAGTCTGGTCCAAGGCAAGAACAGCTATAAATAACACCAGCAGCGAGAGAGCCATAGCAAACAGGATTTTGGTCATGCAGAGAGCAACAGCAGTCAGTTGAACAGCTGAAAGACAAAGAGGGCCAAAGACTGATGCTCAGTGACAGGGGCTCTCTGGGGAAGCAAGGAGACGAGTTATCTTTGGGGATTTAAACAATCTGCTGTCTGTGCCGCACTGGTTTCCCGTGTGACCTTGAAGAAATCACCCAGCATATTTCAGTGCCCTGACACAAAATAATCTTTCTGAGAGTGCATCTGGGAAAGTTTCTAGAGCACTTTGTGATGCCCAGATAGAAAGAGGCGCTTGCTTGTTGGGACTGAGTGTTGATTGGAGTCTGAGGGCATTTATGACCATCTATATTTATAACCACCCTCCAGAAAGGAGAGCTGCAGCTTTCAGAGCTCAGTCTGCAGTGGAACAATGCTGGGAACAGTGTGGCTCTCTCTTGTTGCTCTCCCACCTTAGAAGCCAAACTAAAATTCAGATTTAAATGAACACAACAGTAACCCTCATACTCAAGTCTGCAACCAAGAACCTGCAGCAGCTGCCAACGTGCACAGACAACAGAGAAATTTATCCTGGAGTCCTGTCTTTCTCAGTGCTTCTTGTGTCTAAGTGTCTGATCCCTTATCTGAAAAGCCTCGGGGGCTCTCTCCAGAGCTGTGCAGCCAAAACCCCCTTGCTCCTGTGTCTCTGATCCTGCATGGCTTAGTGGAGGTGTGAACTGCCTGTGTGCAGATAATTTTAAGTACCTACAGAGCTCCTTAGGGTCTCTTCAGCCACCATCAGAAGCCACCATGCTGAGTTGTAGGGCATAGACAGTCCCACCTCCATTCCTTGTCACCAAGGGTAAATCCTCTCAGGGAGAGATAAGTGGGTCCTTTTGGTTCCCTGAGACAGCCCAAACGTGAGGCATAAACCAGTCCCCCAGCAACCTAAACACTTTTGACTAGAAAGAACCAAAGGTGAGCCAAAGGTTTGAGCTTGAGCCTTCTCCCTTTATCGTGCTGCCTCTGCACAGCTATTGCTCACCACATCAGAGACGTGCCTGCTCTTGGTGTAACCCCATTTCCTAATTGAGCTGGATCCCAGCTGCAGATATTCCCATTTTTAGTTAATCCTTTTTGTTTATAGCTGGCGAAAGGCACGATGCGGTCGGAATAAAAAGCACTGGATCTCCTCCTGTGTGTAATGCTCTCACAGGGGCACTGGCATCCCCTGCCAGGGGAACCTCGAGGCAGGACATTACAGTAATCTAATCAGAAGGAGATAAGGGACTGGATGAGCTTTGCAGTGTCTGATATGGATAAACACCAGAACAAAGCTTATCAGCATTCATGAGAGAATAAGCTAAAGCGTTTGGATAGCAGCAAAAATGATTCTTCATACAATAAGAACTATTAAAATGAGGTATAATTGGCACCTCACATTTTAAAAGCAAACCCAAACTCATTTCATGCATGTCTCTGTACTTGCCCACTTCCTTTGGCAAGAGAAAGGAAGCTTGAGTTTGATTAGCTGACTTGACTGCACACAACTCCGAGCTGAGAGAACACTTCTCAGGGACTAATTTATTCCACAAATACATTTTTTTTCTGCTCACAAAAATACCCACAAACACATTGCAGTTTCTGTACATATTTCTCTTTGAATTTTTTGGCACATTTTCATGAATTGTTTGTGAGTTCACTGTTTGCAGTGTTTAATGCCTGGAATCCGAGCAGTTGGTCAGGGGCAGCTGGTCACGTACACCACATGCTATTATTTCTGCTGGTCTCTGGCAGAGACAGTCCTTCATGGGGTCCAATTCAATGTCCTTTGATGTCAATGAGAATCCCTCTCTGACTTCAGTGCACTTGGGTGCAGCCCTTTGTTAGAGAACTCAAAGAAGCCACTGGGCTTTCAGTCTCTCAAGCTGGGCTCAGATTTATTTAGGAACTCAGCAAACATTCATTCCGTCCCACACAGGCCTTTCCCAGTTCCAGTGCTAACAAAATCTTAAGTTTTCAAACATCTGTTGAAGCCAACATTTTCTTTCCTTGTAACTTGCATGGTTGTTCAGACCAGTGAAAAATCGTCATAAAATGGTGCCCTGCTGAACTTCACACCCCACACTGGTGCAATCAGCAAATATCAGATGAGTGAAGGATGAAGGTCATTGCCCGAACCAGTGGTTTGCCAACTTAATTTCAGATTTGTAAAATGAAAACCCTGTGTCACCCCAGGAAGCCCACAATTTAAAAGTTTAGAACCCTTCTTTCTCACCAGGAGGCACAGTCCCCCGTCCTCCCTACATTTCTATGTGGCCATCTCCCTGGGACGACTGGCGCCTGCCTCCAGGCACCTCCAAACCCGTCTCAACAATGCCAGGCAATGACCTGCCCCAGGAGGACCTGTTGGGAGGAGCTGACAAGCCTGTGTATCTTGAGATGCCTGTTTTAATCTCTAGCAGTCGTGGTGCTGAGAGGCAGCAGAAGAACCAGAAGAACTGACACAGAGATTTTTCTTCTCCTACTCCTCCAGGGCAGTGCTGTACTGGCAGCTCATTTAATTTTAAGACTGTCTGCACATAAAAATATAAATTGTCTTCCCTTCAAAATCTCGTTTAAAAATAGCACTATTTGAGCAGTATATAAATAAGTAATCATTTGGAACACAATATTAGAGCTCCCTTCTTTAATTAAATGGTTGCTTGATGCATTTCAAAGCTCTCTTCTGACTCAGTCTTCCTGCATCTCTGTACTTTTCCTGTTATGAACAAACCTCAGCTAACTGCACCATGAATTTTAAAGCAAACTGGATGGCTCGGAGTAGTAGGACTATTAATATCTTAATTGTTGGGTTGTGTTTGGGACTAGCCCATTCTCGGGGAGACAAAGGAAGAAACAACATCTCGGACACACTGTTAAGCAGGAATGGCTTCAGTGGCCATCACTGTCTCCTTTTGACATCTGCCTCACAAGACACCACAGAGAAAATATTCCAGTGAGAGAGGAATACATACTTTTTTTTTTCTTTTTTTTTTTTTTCCCCTCTCAATCCACATAACATTTGCTAGACACAGCCAGGAATGTAATCCTGACTATTCAGACCAACCCCTCTTCTGGTCCCAAATGCCACTGGAGGGTGAGTAGAAAGGCCATGCATTTCCCTTTGTTGGAGCACATTCTTTGTGTAATCCCTGGATTGGGTCAGACTTTTTTTTAGCATCCCAGAAGTGGGGAATGGAAAACACACATGACATGAGGCCAACAGTTCACCCCATCCCTAAGCAGGATTATTGACTCTGCTTTATTTCTTAACTCTGCTTCATCTTCATGGGTTTTCTCTTACCCAGTTTTAAACTTTTGAAGTCACACAGCTTCTGCTCTTCTCCCAGGGTGCTACTGGGAAGCATATTCTAATAACAGCTCCTTGATTTCTAGGTCTATAACTTCCCTTTCTTAATTTCACCCAACTACCCATGCTGTCTACTTAAAGGATAACAAATGCCCTCCGTGGTGTTTTAGGGAACCATTGGTGACCGTTTAGCTTTTCTGTGCTTATTCAGCAGTTCTTTTTCTTTGCTTGCAGGTCCTTGTCATGCTGGGAATCAGATTTCCCCAGCACATCACTCTTTACTTCTCATGTAAGCTTGTGAGCAGCTGCCAAACAACCAGAAGCAGTATTTTTTTTCCCCCTGAATGACATGAGGGAAAGGACAGGAGGCCCTAGCTAGAAGAGCACAAGTAAAATCACAGCCTTTGCCTCTGGCCGGCTTGCTTAGACACTTGCTTTTTGGGAGGGAGAAAAGGAAAATAAATTATGCCTGAAGATGACCGTTTTTCATCTGACATGAATGGATCTAGAAATTCCCTGGAGTCTTTCCCCCAGAGGGCAACTCACACTGTGTGTGACATGGTATGGGGTCCACACAATGGTTTTAAAGGTCTGTTTGATGTCTAAAGCAGCACTGGGAGGCCATAGTCACATGGTGAAGCTGGGAAGGAGATGGGGCATCTTCATGGGAACTCTCTCAGTGCAATGTCTAACTTGCCAGGGTATTGTGCACAGGGCAGCACAACCTCATAAGCCCTTTGCTGCCTCTCACCCTTCATTGCTCCAGCTTAACTGAGTAAATGTTTCTTCCTTCTCTCCCACCTGAGATCAATGCCCGCCACCCAGACAGGGGCTGCTACAGCTCTAAACCAGGAGCCACCACCTCAGCCTCAGAGGGATGGCCAGGTGCTCACCTTGCACATTCATCCTCGAGGCTTCCACAGCAGCGTTTGGCCAGAGCTCATGTGGGACCAGCCCTACTCAGAGTGTGCTGCACACATGACCCTGACACAATCCTGCAAAGGGCTTTAGGGCTGTGCAGTTGGGAGCTTAGGAACTCCTGAAAATTCTAGTTAGTAAGGTTTGTGTTAAGATTTGTTCAGATATCCCACAGAGATGAGCTGCTTTTAAATCCCAAGTTTAAATCCCCTTTGGATTTACAGAGAACTGTTTTGAGTGAGCAGGCACCTTCTTTTCACCCTCTGAGATACAACCTCTGCATTAGGAGGACACTCACACATTGCACAAGTGTGCCACTCCTTTCCATGTGTTTTCTTTAGAATTCTTTCTGAATATGCAGTGCTACTCAACAGAGGAGCTGATGTTCAGAGTGAAATATGTGGACATTTCTAAATACACCTTGTAAAGCCACCTTGAGTTTTTTGTGACCTCAACCGATTTGCTTGGCTGCTTTTGTTGTTACAAACATGAATCAGCCTGGATGCCAGGTTCAGGTCATGAACAAGCATTGGATGGAAAGCTGCTGTGGGAGGAAGAGCAGGGCTGCTTTTGAATTTTCTCCTGCTCTTTTGAGCTTAGGAGGGTAGGAGTGACTGACCAGGCAGGAGTGATGTAGCATCAAAGCACACCAAGGGCCTGTGACAGAGCTGGGAAGGAGCTCAGGCATATAAGAGATGCCTGGATGAAAGGAAATTTTCAGAGGAAAAATAAACTGGATTCATCTGAAAGCAATTTTTTTTCAATTAAAAAGAGGAAGGAGAGAGACTGCTTCACTCAGTTCGGTCCTTATTCTCAAGCACGTGAAATGGATAACATCATAGGAATGTTTTCTACATCCAGAAGTGGCTCCCCTCGATTACACAGGATCTGTTAAGTTGATTGAGGCTTGTGTGGTAATGACATTATCCAAAATAGCAGTGGTCAGTCTTTTATCAATCGGGAGAACAATGGCAGAATCATCTTTCACTAATCTCTAATCCTCTCCACAACTGCTTGAGATTCCCATTCACGGGATCTTTGTTTTATTTACATGTTTGTTGAGATGGCAGCTGTGGGATTGAATCAAATAACTTTCAGATTCCGGGACATTTTGAGCCTCGTAATGAGAGTAAATAACAGACTTCAAGAAGAAACATTTAGGGAACAGTACAAGAAAAGTTCTGTTTAAACTTAGACATTTTAAAATTGTAGTAGTTATGAGATAAAGTGTAAGTGAGGTACCAGCCATGCTCCCCATGTGTGTGACTATAAGGACTTAATGGGATTTACGCCCCTGTCCAAAACGGGCAACGGGAGTTTTGTCATTGCCACCCTAGGTTTCCAGGCTGGCTGTAAGGACTTTGGCTGTCTGACAGGAAAGCACAATCATGCAAGCATTAAAATCTATGGGCACTTCTAAATATCACAGGTGGGGTTTGGATACAAGGCTTAGAGCCATTTGCCAAATTTCAGTTTCTCTCTAGCTGCAGGTCGTAGTCCCCTTCCATGCAACGTCTCACTAAAGTGCTATCTGGAATTCTGTGTGGGCACTGCCCCCAGGATTGATGATCATCATTGCCAGAGACCAAGGAACGATGGGCAAAGACATCCCCTGAGTGCAATTTGGGACAGTCTTCTTCCTTTACTGGTCGTAACCAATTCTGCAGGTTGGATGGTTTGGAAACAAAGTCGTCAAAGATGGTCTTAGCATTGCCCCTTAGCAGCATTTTAAGAGTTGACTCAGAGAGGCTCTTTTCAGATATTCATTTACACCCTGACTGTTTTTCCAGACAGATTCCTACTGAGCCGATGTGGTTACACAGTAAACACCCCTAGAAGCAGGCCAACATATGGTATCATTTAGTACAGAGCAGTCCCAGCACTATTGTAAAGGTGTTTCAGTATCTCTCGTTCCTTTTCTAAGCCCAGTCAGCCCATTTAAACTCAAAATTAGGGGGAGCAGGGGGACAAGGCGTTAAAGAAACTTCTATGACCCATGAAAGGCATTTTCATCTGATACCATGCTTCATGCCTTCAAGAGAAAGAGACCTAAGGTCAGGAGGAGAACAGTGCCCAAAAAGCAATTGGCTCTGTAGTCATCTGATTGCTCTACTACAGGCTAGATCAGTGAGATGTCAAATAAAAATAGCTTTGAAGTCTTTACAATTAGACTTCTATACAACCTTACCCAGCTCTGCTGACCTGACATAAGAAATGTGAGCCACTGCAGATCCAAACAAATTCAGCAAATACGAGCCACTGGGATCTAATGGAAAACCACTAGTCCCACTGTCACTGCTTCTCAGTGTTGCAAGCAGCAGCTGAAAGTACAATTGCAGGGGAACTCAGCCGGAATCAGATGTGTAAGGGAAGGAAATTCTGGTTTTCAGCAAAAGTGAACTACTTGGGAACTTGTCAAGGCATCTTGTCTGCCTGCAGGACTGGAGCAGTGTAAAGTTACTGAAGACCCCACTGGGAATCCAGATGTTTGGCAAAGGAAATTGATGAAAGCCCCTGAGCCTCCCAGAGAGCGCGAGGAGGCTCCACTGGAGAGGAGCACACGGGTTCATGGCAGGAGAGAAGCGTGAGGCAGACTGCCCGTACCCGCGCGGGGTGGCAGGGCTGGAGCTGTGGCTGTGGGAAGGGCAGGGGCAGGGTGTCCTTTTGTCCTTTGAGGAGCACTGCTGTGTTAGGCAACCCTCTACAAACCTACTCTCTGCCTGCCAAGTTGCATTTACCCCGCATAAGGCACCAGAAGCCTCAAGCTATCTGCAAACCTCTAGTGGGCTCCTGGCAAAGAAGGGCTCTGAGCCGTGGGGAAGTATGAGGGGGCAGGTCTGGTCCTCTGGGTCAGACGGGAACATGAAATGCCAGCTCTCAGGCTGATGTTCCTGTGCAGAAGGGGCCCAAGGCCCTGGTGACATGGGAAGGGGAGCACAGGGATTATGGTTTGGGTTTGGTTCCAGCTGAAGCCTTAATGAAGGCTCAGACTGTGGCAGCCGCATCTCCTCCCAGCAGTGGGATACAAAGCCAAGGTAAGGCTTTTGGCCTCGTTTATGACAGCAGCAGATACTGCCCCTCACCAAAATGAGCATGTGGGATGTGTAATAACATACAAGATACACCACGCAGAAAGAAGAACATCCCTAAACTACACGGAAAAAAGAATTGAAAGGTTGTTCTTGCACTGTAGTGGGTCAGATGAGCACTGGTGGGAAGAAAATCCTTTGGAAAATTATTTTTAGAAGATCAGTTTCCTTCAATAGGAAATTTAAAGGTATTCAAAGCACTCAGAGTCTCTCAATCTCAGCAGTGTGGTGTTCACATTTGCCCCAGCATAGGCTTGCTGAGGCATCACACACCAGATTTTCAGTTGTGGCTAAGTAAAGATACAGAAATGCATCTATATTTGGATCATAAATGAGGAACCTCACACCTACTAAGCAGTACAGACTCCTCTTTCCTGCAAATTAAGCCATTTGTCTGCTTTAGGAGCATTGGCTTCCGACACCCATGATTAAACTGTGAGGCTTCTAGGGTTTGTTGGACATCCTTACACAGGGAGGCCAGCACAGCAAAATAAAGCAGGCCACCTCCTCTGTAACAAGATCATCACTAGTGACAATGTGTTACCCTGCATTTCTCCAAATCAATTATCGTCTTGCTCTTTTTTGGGTCCATAACTTGAAGCAATTTGAAGTAATTTCTGTCTTCCAAAGACAGGTGTTCAACATCTTAAAAAAAAAAAATCAAACTTATTTTAAAAGGACCTTATATTGGATGACCAAAACTGGCTATCATAAGGGAATGGTCTGGTTCATGTTCTCACTGGAGTGCCCTTGCAGCAACTCAGTCCTCAGCAATGAGATGCTGGCACTAAATACATATAAGAGAGATAAGATGATCTCAAGTGAAATAGAAATATTGTAGGTTGACCTGCTACTGAGACATTTGCTGTGCAGGTGTTTTCTTAAAAAAAAACCTTCAGGACCTAAAGACAAAAATCAGCTCTTGAAGGCTTTTAAGAGACCACATGAAGACTGGAAACTGCAGCCCATGTCCACACCACCTGAAGGGCTATTGGTGGAGCCCCAGGTAAAGTGCAAAAACAGCTGCTGTGGACTTGTTGGGGGAAAAACAAAAGGACTCCAGCAGCTCAGGGAAGTGCATGAAGATAGTCCTGTTGGAGGCATCTTCAGGAGCATGCCACAGACAGTGAGGCCCGGTTTTGCCAACCTTTTTTCCTCTAAAAGCCCTGTTCATGCAGTAGTAGAAAAAGTGCTGACATTGTCATTGTTCATTGGAAGCAGATTCAAAAAAGGAAGGAAGGGCAGGTAGCAAAGCAGAGGGGAGACATAGCCCAGGGCTACAAAAAAAAAAAAATTAATTTTTAACAAGCAGTGCTATTTTTGTGTTGCACAAGTCATGCTGAGCCTTCTATGATTGGTATGCGTATGTTTAGACTAGTGTTTCAGGAGAGGGCAAGAGAGAGTCCCAGGACTGTGGGAGACCTTCTACTTATAGTAATGAATTAATTCTAATTAGCCCTGGAAATGGGTCTCTCCGGCTCTTTGTTCTCTGAAATGGTGCTTTTCAGATGCGCGCTTCTCAATTAGCAGCTAATTATGATGGTCTTGCCTCCTTGAGGCTAGACGGGGTATAAAAAACCACACACACCCCCGACAGCTGTTGGAGTTTTGCCTTCAGCTTGAGCAGCAGAATTATTGATACCAATTTCAAGAGTCTTTCGCTCTTGTCCAAAATCCCTCAGAGAGCTGAAACATTGCTATTTGTGACACTACTGAGAATTATTTGATGCTGCGGAAAATACATCACATTGCCTACCCTCACCAAACGTCGTGAAAGCAAAAATAGGCAATACGTGTGCCCAACTGTCTGTCCCTCTTCTTTCCTGGAGCAGAGGATAAGAGGAACCCAGATGCAAACCTCAGCAGGTTTTGAGGAATAACCAGGTGTTCCTCGGCTGTTTTGATATCACCACCTTCCTCTAGAACAGTTGTTGGACAAGGGTGGTAGAGGTCTAACCTGGATACAGATCTAGTTTCCCTTCTGCCAAGGGAATAAGATCTAGTTTCCCTTATGCCAATTATTCATTTCCCCATAAGCTAGCTCCAGTTTTGTAGAACAATGCAAGCCCAGCAAAGAGCCTTTTTACCCTTGAGATCGTGGGTTTGGCTCTGGAGTCACAGGCAGGGCAGATAGGATGGGGAGGAGAGGGATAGGAATCTCAAACTCACACTGCTGGGGCAAGATCAATGGCCCACCTTGCCTCACATCCTGCCTCTGGTGATGGTGACAGGACATGCTGCATAGGGAGCTGAGTGAGTGCTACCCTGACTTTTCCCTTTATGCACCTGTTGTCCACGAATTTATCCAACAGCTTCCTGAACTAGCTGGTAGTACCAGTACCCACCGCCCTCTGCATTAATAAATCCCAAAAGTCCGTGGCTCATTGTGTAAGAAATAGGCTTTCTTTCATCTGTTTTAAATGATCTCCTAGTTCAAGCATCGTTTTTCCAGCATCACCCCTCATTTTAAGCAGCATATATTTTCTTCTACACACAGGGGAGAAAATGTTTCACTCGTTCTTTCATCTCTCCTTGTACAAGGGTCTGTGCAAAAATGTATCTGCTGAAGGACATGACAGAATCATAGAAGCATCACGACTTTCAGCTACTTGTGGATGCACAGTTGTTCTCAGATAACAGGAAATACAGTCTGCTCAGCAGTTCTCACATTCTTCTTGCATGATGATTTCACTTCAGATCTCCATGAATAGTTATGGTCTGATATTTCCTTGGTAATACCGAGGGGGAATAGCAGTACTGAAGGGAGCCTGCAAAAGTAATGCTTTAAGATAAAATTTCTTTGCAGTAAAACTAGAGATAAGACGAACCCCATCTCAAATCGGTCACAGGCTTTCCTCATCTGGGTAAGAACTTCATGCAGAGCCTAATTATTTCTGTGCTACAGTAAACAGGCTCCCCAGACCTGGACTCCATTTCAGCTCCAACCAAATTGCACATCCTCAGCCTAGAGCGTGTTTCTGGGAAAGGAAGAAAGCCTTATACCAATAGCTACATGATATCCCTCCTTATACATGTATAAAACACAGCTATGAAAAGTTGTTTCCTTGTTGCAGGCATTAAAGAAATGCAGTGTATGCATTACTATTGTAATAGCTCTTGGTTGTAGTTTTTCTCTAAAATCTAGCTCCTGAAGGGAAAACAATCATCTTTAGATTCAATTAGATTACAGAAGAGTTATGTTATCAAATAATCTCTATGAAGATTGCTAGCTTTTACTCTTTCCTACAGAAAATTGAAAGGATCACGGGAGCAAATGAATGTAGTTTGTCTGGTTTAGGCTTAATTGTGCGTTAACTTGTCCTCAGCTATGTATTCTGGATCAGATGGAGTGGTCAAGTGCAGGAAAGTACAGAGAAAGATTGTCTGGGGAGCTGGGAGTTTGCAGCAATGCAGGACTCCAAAAACAAGTTAAGCAAACATCAGCCAAAAAGGGCAGGGATGCATTTGATCTTGCCCTGAGCACAGAAAGGAACCAGGTAACTTCATCAGGTCCCCTTCCAGGCTAATTTGTGTGATGACATGAAATAGCAACAAACTACCAAAGTAGAAGTCTCTGCTTTCATTTCAGGTAGCACTTGTCAAGTGTGTCTTGTCTGCGAAGCAAACGTGCCGAGTCTGCTGCCTGCCTAGATGGCATGCTGGAAGCAAAAGGAGAAGTGGCTTCAATGGGACAACAGGGACAGAAGCACTGCTGTGAACAAAAAGCTTCCCAGCGATTGCACCATCCAAATGTCGATCCTCGGCCATGTCATTCAAACCGTGATAACAGTGGAAAAACAAACAGAAAGGAGAAAAAAGAGGAAGGGAGGGAGGAAGGTGACAAGGAAGGCAGGGAAAGCAGGAACCTGGAGCACACCCCACACTTAGCAGAACCAGGAAGGCTCCACTCCAATAGCTACTACTTATCAGAGAAAGAGGAAGAAGGCAGCTCATTGAATGCAGAAACTACAACAGCCATTACTGATGGCAAAGAGCAGCAACTGGAGAAGACTGTGTGGATGTGAGCCAAAAAGAATAATTTACTGTAAAACACTAAAAGAGATACTCTTAAAGCAAGTGTGTGTGCAGTTGTAAGAGAAATATGTGCAGTGCTCTATAGAGTTCTTAATGATATATTTTAAGTCGCCATATTACAAGCTTTCCCAAACAAAAATCCACTGAAATCTTTTATAAAATTCAGTGCTATTACATTTCCAATACACTTGTATAGAGCCCCTTTCTATTGACATAAGCCTGTGAAGTAATGTATTTATGCATTTAGGTCTGTATTATGCTCCCTCCTCCCTTGTCACCCCCATTTTATTGTTCCCTGACATAACAGTGCCAGCGTTATTGTTGAGCACTAAAGAACAAGTTTCCATCCCCTAGAAGTCACCTCACCATCAGCTGAGCTGTAATCGTTGACCCTACATAAGCATTTGGGCTGCCTCCTGCAAAATAAAACCCAAGTATTTAAGTGAGGCCATTTCATCTGGCAATTGAGGCAGGCTGAGCACATACATGGTTAATTAGTATGGTTCAGCCAGCAGGCAATAACTCATTAAGCTACAGTAACTCAACTGTGTTTGATCATGTGCTTTATGCCCCAAGGCACTTCATAAGTAAGGCAGTAAAGTCAACTTATCTACCATCTCAATTTCTTTCTCCCTCTCTCTTTTTCTCTAACCACAGAAAACCGTGGTTAAACCACAGAGGATAATTTCTGGACACAGAACAGCTCACCACCTTCCTCTTTTTGGCAGACTGACTGCTCTTGGAGACTGTTATTGTGTCTCCTTTCAGCTTTGCTTACCCTAGGCTAAATACAAGCCTTTCACTCTCCTCTCTGGAGCCTTGCTCTCCTTGGGACTTGCAGTCACGCCTTTCCCAAGGTGTAATGCCAGAAACCAGTCCCAGTGATCCAGCTGAAGGGCTTATCCCCCGCGTCTGACGTGCCACATCCCCATCTGTCCAAGCCAGCCCAGTGTTCCTTCCTTCCATAGCTGAGTCATTGCTCCATCAGAACCTCCTTTGCAGCAGAGCTTTATCCGGCTACTCTCTCCCACCATGTGCCTGTGGAGCTGATTATTTCAACATAGGTGCAGATTTGTGCTTGTCTTCACTAAATTGCATCCTGTTTCTTTCCAGACCATTCCTCTAATTACTGAGATCTCCCGAGCACTAATCCCCTCCTCCCTGGTGTCTCTCACTCTGAGCTGAAACTCTAACAAAAGGGCTCTCTACCCCTTCATCCAAATTACTAATGAAAATACTGAATAGGCCTGAACTCAGGCCTAGGGATTTCCCATGGGATCCAGCTCAAGAAATCTTTCCCATTTGACGGTGCTCACCTGGTAACTGCTCTCTGAGTACTGTCAGTCATTTCATCTAAACCTTTTCTCTTTGATTTTTGTATAAGAATGCTGCATTTCTAAAAGCAAGATATTGTAGCTACAGCTTCTCCCTATTATATGGGCAGTAAGAAAATTTTTAATTTTAATGGTTAATGCTAAGAAAAGATGCAGAAGGGAAACTAATGTCCACATGTCAGAGCTGATTCATCTGGCTCCTGGAGGATTAGGATGTGACCAAATGTCCCAGGCTGCCAGTTGCAAACCCATTCCAGCATTCACCAAAAGCATCTGCTGGTGATCTCCTCTGCACTAAATAGGATGATGGACTAAATGGATTTGGGAATAATATAATGTAACAGTTGCTAAACCGTGGGCTTCCTGATTTCCATGAGATTTGGATCAGGCCTATATGAGTCCAAATTCACTTTCCAGAATCAGTATAAGGGATTCCACTAGCGATCCCCATTCCCACATAGGTAAAAATTGCTGAGCTTCAAACTCCACATCAGAGTGGAATGTTTATTTTATACAAGGGGGAAGGAAGCCACCTAATTCATTCCCTTGTGCTCTAGTAATTTTGTGATTTGCATAATGAAATCTAGGAAGATATGGTAACAAATCCAGATATACAAAGAACTTCTTGGTTTTGCTTTTCACATCCTACTGGAGAACAGAAGCATGCAAGAAGGCAAAATAAAACCCTAAACACCTACAACACTGTATGGCATGGTAATAAAATATTGCTCGCTAAAGCAAGAGCCTTTGAACTGCTTATTAGAGAAGCCCTTCCCTCCCCACTGGTTTTTAGAGGCAGCCTAGGGAGATTATGTGCTTAAGTTAGTCATTTAAATTTAGATACCCAGAACAAACATTGCAGACTCCCCTCCTCCCTTCCAAGAGCAAACTCTTCATGATGACACAAGAATCATTCTCTTTTTAAAAAGGAACGGGTAGCACAGCAAAAAAGTTGATGAGAAAAGAAGAAGTATTTCACTCGCTTTTCAAAGCGGAGGTTGTTTGTTTGTTCTTCTCACGTCAATTGTGCCTAATAACTGGACGGGAACCGATGCAAATTAAGCAAGGGCATTTCTGATCACTGGCTGAGCATTCACTTAGTGCTGACAAGAAACTGAACTGTAAAATCAAGTCAAAATATTTTTTCTGTCATTCCCAGTGGAAGTCAAAGCTAACACACATTTGTACTTCCACTTGCTCCGCGGGCGCCTTGGCGCCCCTTTCACTGACATTGAGTCCTGCCAGAAAAGCCCATCAGGTCTTTCAGGTTCCCACTGGCAGGAAAAGTGCCCCTCTCATTGCACCAACGTTTGGAAAACAGAGAATGTGCTGAGTCTCAACGTCCTTCAGGCCTCCATAAATCACTCATAGAAAAGAGCGGAGATTAGTTGGGCAGCACTTTGTGTGCCCAAAACCCAGAGCTGAAGTAGGACCTCCAGAGTCGCTATAGAGGGATTTCGTCACGAGGGAGAGAGGCTGAGCAAACAGCAAGGATGCCTTGTCACAACAACATCCTGTCCTTGCAAAAAGGAGAAAGGCTTTTGAGGGAATGACAGAGCTTTGGATCTCAGCTCCCCGAGGCAAGTTCAGGCAAGTTCAGACTCATTACTTTCGTGCAATGGATGGTTTGGGTTTATTATTAGATCGAACGCAAAAAGCCTTGCCAAGTTTGAAAGTTCATGATGTTTCAAGAGAAGAAAGGAAATGTCTTTACCTCGTAGAGAGGCTAGTCTCTCCATTATGGAACGGGCCAGGAGTTACTTAGCTCTCATTCCAAAAGATGAATGGAAGATGACTGAAGAATAGTGTGCTGAAACCCGGAGGCAGTTCTGCCCTTCAAAGCTTGTGAGTGAGGGCCCAGCAGCATTCTGACTCCGGCTGAAATTCCCATTTCCCAGGTTTGCATTTTCTGCTGCGAATGAGATAAACATTGATATAGCGCAGAGCAAACAGAGTCTGCTGTGAGGCTCATCTAGGGATTGCTGGCTACTCAAACAGAAGAAGATAGGGTGGGAATTAAACATATAACTTCAACTCTTGCCCCTTTGCTACGGTTCTTTCTCATCCTCCTCAAAATCCGTCTTCAGGACTGCTGGGCATTTGCTTCTGTCTGAAGGCTGAGGCTGTCCCAGAGCCTTGCTGCTCCCAAGCTGGAGACATCCTCTCATTTCCAGCCTTAGCTAACAGCAGACACTTCAGACACATTTGCTTTTGTGCTGACCATCTACCCAGCTTAAATAATTTGTATCCCTCCTTTGGGTTTACCTGCGTTATTTCAATAGACAGTAACCATAACTATTTACAGGTCCAGTTTTGCTAAGGAAAACAAGACAAGTATTTTATTTACCTGCCATCAATTAGGTAATTTTTCTCCTGTTAGCCCAGTTTTATATCCTTATCTGCACCTGATTTCAGTAAAAATGTCTCTCTCCTGCTAGTGAGTTGTGTGAGTCAAGGCTTGCCAGCACCCTTGTTAGGGCTCATTATGTCCTTCCTCCATGACAGCTTTTGTACCTAATAGGTCTGCTCTGCATTTTCACAGCCACCTTGCATTTGTTCTCCATAGTCAAGTCCAGTGCTCAGGTCTCTCCAGGCCAGATGCCTTTCAATGGACAAATTTCCCAGAGCATAGCACAAAATTTCCTTTGTGCATCACTTTGCAGTTCTGTGCTACCCTGTCTCACCCTGCATACACAAACATGCTCTGCAAATTCAGACAGTTCTTCACCGAGGCTGCCCTGATCCTGCTCTGCCAGGTGCAATAAAGAAGGGTTCACCAGGGTGCTCTCACTTGTCTGTGCCAAAAGCAGTCCTGTAAATATTTCAGAAAAGCAAATCCAGGACCAATGTGTAAGGAATGCCACTGGCAGGTTCCCTCCAGCTTGATGCTCCCCTAAAACACAAAAGCTGTTTCTCACTGTGAGCCATACCTTTACCCATCTCATCATTCTTATAACAATGCCCATCTTCTTTAGCTTCCCTGATAATTTTCCAGGCATCTACACATCAAAATAATCTCTTCAAATTCAGCTGTATTGGATCTATTTAATCTCTCCTGTGTAGAAAATGAATTATCTATCAATTATCTACCCATCTACTGTTTATCATTCGGACTAGTCTGGCCTCAGCTACCCCTGCTAAACCTAGTCTGAATTTCATGGGTGGAGGGTTTTTTCACCCTGAACACCCTCTTAATTGTTATTTGCCCTTCAAATTTTGTTCTGGGCCTTTCCTAACATCCAGGCCATGGTGGCTCACTAGCTAGGAATAATTTCCCATTTTCTAAACCTGGGTTAGCACCTCTGACTGAGTGGGTTTAAAGAAAAAGTAATTAACATTCCATTAAAGATTTCATGCAAACTAGTGAATGAGACTTGAGGGGCTTGGGCAGGGAGCTGATCTTATCTCTGTGCTAAGGTGCACTGACTGGCTTTGTTTTTACGTGGTGTCACCCCTTGAATTTTCAGGCCCTAATTCCTAAGAGCTTTTCTGGTTTTGCCCTAAGTATTTAACATCTGCTTATAGAAAACTGAATGATGGTGGGTTTTTAACTTGATGCACTATCTGAACATCTCCCTTCTCTTTCCTCACTGCCTCACTGCTCACCTCTTGTCTGCTTTCTGTTTATACCACAGAAAGAACATAGCTTCTTGCTGTGCTTGCAGGGTCTAACTCAGCTTGATTTACAGCAACTTCCTTTTTAAATCAACCCATGGAGACTCCTTTGCTTTTCCCAATTTGTTTTTGGTCCTTCTTCTTCACCAGTGTCCCTGTGTTGCTTGTCCAGCTAGGTCTGAAGTCTTCCCTTGCAAAGTTCATTCCAGTTGAAAACTGGAATGTGTGACACACAGTTTTGGCATGTCTTGTTGTGCAAAAAGCGATGACAGTGTCAACCCCAGACCAGGGATGGAGGGAGGGTCCAAGAGGTGGACAAGGCACATGGCCTCTCTCCAGATGGGGAGGTGCCACCTCCTCCTAAACAGCTCTGTGGCACCTGTCCTAGCACAGGAACAGCCTGCAGCCCCGTGCTCCCCCAGATTTCTGGCTTTTCTGGCTCTCCAGCATCTCTGGCTCATCTTAACCACAGAGCAGCCCCCGAGCAGGCATTAAAGCAAAGTGTGGAATGTATCTCCCTGCTCAACACTTCCAGGTTTACTTGGTCAACAAGGCACATCCTTCACTGGAGTGGTTCTTCATTCCCACAGCTCCCAGACTTGGCTGAAGAAAAGGGAAGCAGGTGTGTGTGTCCACAGCACAGGGAAGTGAAAGGTGCTTTTCCTCATTGTTTTGACAGCACTTACCAGTGGCAGCATAACTCCAAGAGAGGTGCTTGGGACAAGGGTCAGCTAGAGAAGACTGAGGAAGTTGAATCCTCCTGTCGCAAATTGGGATGCTCAGAACAGCCAACAGAGCCTGACACAAGGCTGTGCCGTACATTTCAGGGAGATTTTTCTCATCTTCTGTGTATAGGAAGCTCAGACCTAAAATGCCTACCAAATGAATGAGGCCTGACTCAAATAATGCAAGATTTTACATAGGAAAGCTTCTGCTGTTGCCATCAGCCCTCTGCAATCTCAGCTGCAGCTGCCCCTCCCTTTTTCAGTGGCTGCTCCTGCAAATTGCAAAGTTTGGGGTTTTTTTGAGGACCCCTTTCCATCTGCTGCCCTGGATCTGGGGAGTGTTCCTGCTTGGAGCATCCTTCCCTGTGGTGCTGTATCTGCAGCACTGTCCCACAATAGTGTCCTGTTCTGGGGGGCCTGAGCAGCAATTGGGTCTCTGCTGGTGTCTCCTTTCCAGTATGCTAACTCTGAATAACGATGTGGCAACAGCGCTGATGTTACATGCCAGACCAAATGAATGGGAAAGAAATATTTTCATTATTTTGAAATGCCAGATTGATTTCACATCCAGCTGGCATTACTTACATATCCTCCTTTCTCCCCCACATCTTTTTTTTTCTTTTTTTTTTTTAAATACTGCCCTGATTTCCCAGGCAGTGATTGTTTCTGCAGCCCCTTCTCAGGCCAGAGCTTTCGAGAGAAAAAAAGAAAACAAACATGCCTTGGGTTTTTTCCTACGCTGACATCATTAGCTGCCCATCACTTTCACAATGAATGTGCTAGTGCTGTCATAAGGCATATGCTGTCAGTGGGGTTTTCTTCCCACCCCTGCTCTTTAAACAAAGCAGAATTTCCCGTTTTCTGTAATGAGAAGATGAAAAAAAACCCAGCCAGGACTGGCACCAGCACAGGCACCAGATCCACCCCCACTGGATAAGAAGAGAGCAAGCAGGCTCAGATAAGCTGAAGCCCTTGGGAATCAGACCCTGGCAGTGGTTATTTGGTGTGTCCGCCTGTCCCGTGTCCGAAGCAGGGTTGACTTTGGGTTTATTAGGTGGTTATCTTGGCCCCGGGCCCTTCCTGTGAAATGCAGTGGGCACCCTGCCAGCCTCCTGCCTGTGTGTCCCCTGGGAACAGGAGAGGCTGAAGGCACTGCAGAAGTGCTGGGAAGGGAAGCAGATCACCGGGCACCAGGCTGGGGCCCTCAGACCCTCATGTGCCACCACGCTGCCAACCCTGTACTTCAGGAGAGTTTATCTCATCTTGCCTTGAAGACATCTCCTGTCTGAATCACGATTACCTCGCTGGGCAGAGTGCTCTGTTATCTGATGTCCTTCTGGTGGGCGTTTTTTCCATGCAATGTGAAGTCAGTTGGGCTTCAGTTATTTGTTTCTCTTTGTGCTTGTGGTATCCAGCATCAGCAGTTGCTTTTTTCTTCCACTCAAGGGTTGCCCACCCAGTAGCTGTTATGATCCACCTCAGTGTATTAATGTGGGGGGGAATACTGAATTTGTAACTGATGTTTTACAGGCTTTTGCAGCTGCATGTCTTTTATTCACACAAGAAAATTCCAAATTTCAAAATTTGTAGATGGGACTGCGTATGAAAATGGAGTTAAGACTTTCAAATCTGTGAAGATTTTGGATATACAGACAACAGCCTTTAAAATAAAGTGCCCTCACAAACTTTCAGAAACTCCTCAACACCCATCCCAAAGATACACAAGTTGAAATGTCAGAAAAAAATAACTAGAGGAAAACAGAGTAAGAATGAGAACATGAAACATCTCTTTTTCCTCATATAATTTCTGAAGTTTCAAGATAATGCTGTTAGAGCCCTCAGAAGCAAGCAGGAATGCCCTAAAATTAATAGGAAATTTTATAACTAACCAATGAAGAGATTTCAAAGCCAAAGTAAGCTGATTAAATTATCTGAATCCAGCTGGCATCCTCCCATATCACTCTGTATCAGCTGCAATTTTTTAATAGCATAAGTTATGAGATACAAAAATAATGCACCACAATGGCATACAGTTCTCTGAAATACAATTAAACTTTCATTAGTCAGATTATCCCATAAGAATAATAACTTTTGGATGAACCCAGTCATATTCTTTAGTGTTTTTTATAAGTCTGATCTAAAATACCTTACATGGTAAAAAAAAATTACAGAGAGAGTAAGAAAACCCCCAAATACAGTGGTTATGAAAATCGGACTTTTCTTGAGGATGTGAGAAGGGGAAGGGGAATTACCTATAAAGAGTGTTTGGAAATTCAGCACCTTGGCTTCAGATTGAGTGGTTTAAGCAATCATAGAAACAAAATTGTGGCTCACTTGCCTTTCCTTTCTTTTTTTCTCCCCTTTTCCTTTTTTTTTTTAATTTTTATTTTTATTTTGATAAAAAGCTGCTCTGTTTAAAGGGAACGAGCGCTCCTACATGCTGGTGTACTTGAACCTCTGAGGTGAGAACAGAACTGTTTTCACAGTTCAGGCATGATCTCTCCACGTCCCCCAGATCCTAACCAGAAGGTTTATGCTGAGGACATTGTCTGGCTTATCAGAACCTGGCATTTGGCACAGCAGAAACCAGATCTTCCTCTGAAATCACCAGCCACAAGGTTCCAACTGCAGGAGGCAGCTCCCTTTGTGCTCGTGTGAGAAGGGCAGAGCTCAGTACATCCTGCCACAAGACAGGAGCTGGGTGGGGGTTCAGCTCCAGCCAGCCTGCTCCTCTTTCAGGGCTTTAATAAATCCCAATAAACTAGATTTGCCCCGGAACTTGGGAGTCTTACTTATTTTTGGCTGCCTTGCATAGTTTCAGCAGCAGCTGAAGGCACCTGTCATGGCTGCATTGCACAGACCCTTTCATGGTATTGATGCAGTGATCCTCTGAGAAAAATATATAGGAACAAACACACCATGCCACAGAATAAAATTATTTAAAAAGTAAGGATGTCTAGGCTTGGTGTGGGAAAGCATGAGGAATGAAAAGCTGAACCACACCAGGTGTTTGTGAGTGCTGTAGAAGGATCAACACGCTCATCAGTGCTGAGGAGCAATTTACTCATCCAGGGTGTTTCCTGCCACGTTTAAGGACATGAAACACTTTCTTAGGTCAGCAATAAGGGAAATAGTGGAGGTAATACTTATGGGAGGACTATTTTTTTCCCAGGCCAAGCTGTTGGGGCAAAGTTGGGATGCCCCTCAGGACACCCAGCTGTGCTGGAGGCAGCCATGAGATTCCTCCTTGTCTACACACCTGAAAAAACTCAGGGATCCTCCATTTACAATTCAGACATAAAGGGGTTTTTTCTCTCTCAAGGCCCATATCTGTCCTCCTTTTTTTGTGAAAACTGCAGTCCCTTAGGAGTGCATGACAACTGTGTGCAAGGTAGGCAAGAAAAGGTCGGAGCCTGACCCCAGACCCGTGGCCCTGGACACCCAGAATTCCATCAGAATGAACAAAAACTTTCGGTTGCTGTCTAACCCCCAGAGCACCCAACCTGCCCCTGTTTGCCTTCCAAGAAGCCTGGCACCCTATTCCTCTTGCATGTGACTCCAAGGAGCCCCTCTGTGAGCAAGTCAGGGCTTAGTTCCACCTAAGCAGGGGGTGAGTTCAGCTTTGCCACAGCTTCCAGGGCTGCTCTAGCATTTCCTATTGAACACGCCTATTCTGCCCACAAGATACTTTTGGCACATTTCTGCATGGATAGCAAAGATACTCGCTTTAATTAAATATCAAAGGTCCTATTATTTTGCAATGCACAGAAAATTCAAAATATCCAGGACCTAAAAGATGTCTTTGCCCATAGTACCCCTGACAGAGGCAGGGTAGCATGGACTTCAAGACTCCAGCATTAACTCTGGTAGCAAACAACTGCTCAATGTCACTTCCAGAAACCCTCCTGGAACAAATCACACATAGTTTTGTAAGTGCTTGGGAGAAAACAAGGAGGTTGTTAACAGCCAGCATGCATCAAAGAGAGCTAATTGTATCGACTTCTGTCAGAGCAATCTAAATGTTTTTTTCAAGACAAGTTAGTGGGAGAATTGGTAAATGTCACATATCTTAACTTTTCACATTTGAGCAAGTATTGTGTAGATTAAATTACTGGGGTGGTTGCAAAAATGTCTGGGATATCACAGCTGGAGAGCAGTTCTCAGTGCCATAGTCTTGTCTCACAGGCCATAAGGATGCTCAGGCAGTGCTCTGTGGTCTGTGCCAAGTCTGATGGCACTTCACATTTTCAGTAACAATCTGGGAATGGAGAAGAAGGGACTTTTGCTAGTGACATGTGAAACTAGAAGAGGGTGCATGTAGGTTAATGCATAAAATAAGAATTTTTTAAAAATGACAGTTTAAGAAATATCCTGACTCACGTTTGACTGGTCAAATACAAAATTCTGCATTGCACAGCAAGAAACACCTTTGCACAATCACACCAGGGAATTATCAGGTCAGCATGCATTTTTGGGAGGTGGGCTAGGGGCTGAACACTGCTCAAGAATATCTTGTTGCTGTAAAAAAGGTAAGTCTTGTACTGGATGTATGAACATGTGTCCCAGTGGAAACACAAGGTAGTTCTGCACTGCTCCACTTGATGGTCTTCTCTCAAAGCCATCAGTGGGACTGAACTGCACAATGGGCAAAAGTACTGCAAAGACAAACTGTGAGAGGGATGGACCAAAAGGGCAGTCAGAGAAGGGTAGTCAGGTCTAGCAGGAAATTATTGAATAGTAAAAATGAGAAATTAGACCAAAGGGAATTTAAAGGTGAATATAAGGAAACACTGGAGAAGACCAAGAAAGCCATGGTTTCTCCATCACTGAAGGTCCCCACCGATGACAGCAGGGCAGACACCCGCTAGGAATGACGTTGCCCTTGTGCAGAAGATGGACCAGAGATCCTCCCCCTGCAGAGCATGTGCATCTCCTGGGAAAGGCAGCATTTCAGAGAGGTCTCTGCATGAAGCCACAGCCTGGGTTCAAGGGAACCAGAATGTCAATCTCAGAAATGTGTTAGAAGCGCTCCATCCCTACCTTCAGATGTGCTGCAGATGCAGCTTGCTGCAGCTGTGTGCTCCATAGATAGCAGATGGACCACCTCCAGAAGATAACTGCTGATGGAGAAGCAGAGCTGTCAGCAGGACAAAGAAAAGCAGCAGATAATCTCCAGGGAAGCAGAGAATTGGTTCACCTCCCCTGGAATGTAAGGTTGGGGAGGATTGTGATGTCCCATAGAGCTGTGTCAACAACGAGTCTGAAGTTCTTGCCTGGCAGCACAAAAGCTGGCTGATTCAACTACAGACCAGATGCACCAAGAGTTTGGTGATGCCAACTCTGACAGTGCAGAGTAGGGCTGAGGCTCCCCTGGCAGGGATAAAACAAGGGTTGGTGTCTCTCCAACTCAGCTGGAAACCTTTTGGGCAATGATTTTTGCCTTGACAAGGTTTTTATTGTGCAGCTAATCAGTGCATTTCACCATTTCTCAGCACACATCCAGGGGCAATGTCTGCAGGCCAGTGAAGGTGGGATTGGCTCTACACCTGGATTGGGGATGGTCACCTGCAGCCACCTCTGTGCTCAGACAATGTGGCCCTTGTCTCAGAGCCCACCCACATCCATCCCTCTTGTTAGGCAGGTATGGTTTTTGGTTCAGATTTCAGATTTCTTGTCCCAAAACAGTCTTTGAGGATCACTTGTCACACGAGGTGGTGGTGGCCAGGCAGAGCTCCTGCCATTGCAGGCAGCTCTAGTGAGACTTCCTAAAAATAACATGCATCATTGTGGTCTTTGCAATTCAAGCTGCAAGAAGTGCAGAGGACACAGGTGTGCAGAGATGGACAGGAACTTTTCTTAGCCTTCTTCAGCAAACACATTATGAAAGATGCAGAGAAACCCACATGCCTGCATCCAAACATATTTTTCATCCTAAGGGAAAAGATTTTGCTGGTTCCAAGGTGAAAACCATGTGGCAGCTAGTTGAAGAGCACATGTGACTAATAATTTACGCCAGCTATTTGGGAACTGAAGGCCTTTACACAGGTGATAGCAGGAAGGAGTGAAAGGGAGCCATGCAAACTGCACTGGGACCCACTGATAATGCTTTGCCTAGGTCAGAGGGGGAAATGATTTACAGCTGTTTAGAGCTGGAATACCAAGTTTGGAGGGACTGTCAAACCTTGCTAACTACCATCATTCATTCATCTCTTGTCTCTTATCTTAGTCTCTAATTTTAAAAGTCTATTTTAAGAGCTATCACTAGCTTTTCAGTCTCCAAACCTTTCAGTTTCTCTGGAGAAACAAACAAGGAAAGAAACCCCAACCTTTCAGAGCTCATGCGGAAATGATGGGTTTAGTGTGATCATTTCCTTCTAGGAGGTGGGTTGCTAAAGGATTTCCAAGAACAGACTCAAATTTCTGTATGCTTTGTCTTCAGCAATATTGCTGAGGAATTTACACACCTGTCACCCAATTGCCACTTCCTTTGTAAAACAGAAATGACAAGCTCAAGTCATTTACCTTTATTGTGGGGTTGTTTGTTTTTTCCTTCATAGCAAAGTGCTCGACATTCTTTTGAAAAGAAACAGCAGATTTCCTCCATGCTTTGGGATTCAGCACAGGCTGCAGTTTTCAAGACTTAAGTAGAGTGAGTTTCCTTTGGTATCAGACAGTGCAATGTATTATTAAAATCCAATTTAAACTTCCTAGTCTCAGGTGCCAGATGGCCAAACTATGTTTGCAGTCCTGGAGGAAAGCTGGGATGGGCTTCTCACATGCCTCTGCTGTTGTCACATCTATCTAAATAGAAATTTCTAATGTTACTTTGGTTTTTAAATAGTTGGAAACCTGTTGGTCATTTCAGCTTTAGCACATATAAATGCTTCATGGGTCTCCACCACAATGCACAAACATTCCTGAGATTGTAGAGATCCTGCTTACTTCTTGCAAAACTGAGGTTGTCCTTAGCTGAAGCGAGGCACCATTAATATTTCTATATTAATATTAATTTGTGTATTGCACTGGACCTTAATATTTGTATCTTATTCCATGGCAAAGCCATGAGAAAACAGAGACTCAACATACACAAAGAGACTGCATTTCCAAGGTGTGAGCAGCTTGAGACCAAACATGAGGGTGGGGACTGCTCTTTAAACAATAAAAAGAGAGAGAAGTCAAGGAGAGAAATTTCTTATACCTCCAGGGTTCAAAAGGTTTCTCCCAGGAATTTTTTTTTATCTGAATGTATTTCTCACCGGTATTTTCCACGCTCCATTACATTTCGCATTGCTTTGTAGTTGAGGTTTTTAGACGACGGGACAACTTTGGAGCTGGCAGGGTAACAAGGACTAGATAATTGTATAGGACATGGCTTGGATGGAATTTAGCCCAATGACATCCTGGCTGCATTACAACCCCTTCCAAAAAAAAAAAACAAAACAAAAAAAAAAACAAAACAAAACAAAAAAAAAAAAAAAAAAAAAAACCAAAAAAAAAAAAAAACAAACCCCAAAAAAACCAAACGACCGAGTCAGCCCTCCCATGACACGTGTCACAGGACATTCCCTCTGGAGAACTGTGCTGTGGTTGCTCCTGGGACAAATGGGATGGGGCAGATGCAGATGCAACACAACTACAGGGTAGGTGGGCACAGACACTCAGTGCTGTGGCTGGAGCTCCTTGGCTGTGCTCAGCTGTACTCCTGCCTCCTCTGGGGAGGGATGCTCTGCTGCTTTGAGCCCATAAAGAGCACACAGGCTCTCCACCACTGAAGGCTCCATTGCCTCTGAGTGCTGTCTGCATCTTCTCCACAGAAAGGGGCCAACAAAATCTGCCCCATGAGGATGTTTCATGAAGCCTCCTGCGGGTTTGCTCCACGTATTTCCTTCAGAAAAAAACCCCGCAGTTCAAAGTGGATTTCTCATCTATAGTCGGGGGAAAGGCAATCCCCCATGGGCGGGAGAAATAAGCAGAACTGCAATCTTACACAGGGATCATGGTATGAGGATTGGGAAGCACTCAAACTGTTTGGAGGCACAATCTGCCCCTCTCACAGCCACCTCAGTGTGTTCAGTAGCACAACACGACCGAGTCAGCCCTCTTGAAGCTAATACCACATGGGGGGATTAACTGCGAGCAAGCAAGCAAAAATAATGGGCTCATTGAAATTCAAGGAGAGCTCCATTTGAACCACACTGAAATACTCCTCCTCCACTTGGAGCTTCTCTCCCCTCTGCAGGAGTAGGTGCCCTGCCTGCGTGGCACAGACCCGCACCCCGGGCATGTGCCTGTCCTCACCTGCACCACGCCTGCACAGCACACTGCCCCCCAAGAGGAGTCACGGAGTGATGTGAGACAGTGGGACAATGGCAGGGGAGTCCCCAAGCCGCCACAAAGTTGGGGCAGGAAAAGGAGAGTGGGGAGGAAGTGTGAAACTGGCAGCAGGTGGCAAACCGGGATGCAATTCCCAGCAGAGAGAGTCTGACGGACACGGCGCGAAGAGGGGATTTATCCCCTCCTCCTCCTCCCTGCAGGCCCCAGAATAAGTTAAACAAGGCGTCAGATGTTTCTATTTTAAGAAGAACCAGGAAGGCTGGCAACTACAAAAGGAGAAGGAGGGGAGGGCAGAAGTTGTCTAGTAAAATTAGCAACACATTTTCCTGCCTGCCTTCCAGAGACCGTGCCCCCTTCCAGCAAGCCAGGGTCTGCACAGCATAAATTATTGCTGTCTAAATTTGAGCCTGTGCTGTTGTTTCTGCCAAGTGTTTACTCCTGAATGCTATATTTTTCAGCCACAGATGACACTGGTGACACGTGTCATCACAGTGCGTGCCCCTGAAAAACAGGCACTGTGAAGTTACTCGGACATTCTCCAAGACGGGCTGCTCACGTGTGCAGAGACCAGAGTCAGAAGGTCTTGGTGAAGAGATGAGTCTGTCCTGCTCTGGCAAAATTGGACAGTGGGCTGGGGAAGGTCCCTGCTGCACGTGGCACCGAGTTCCTGGGTCATCACTGAACTCTACTTGTACAGATAAGACTTCTGGGCACCTTCTGCCTCAGATAGCTCTGCACTGCTGCTTCCCCTGTGAATGAGACCTGTCCTCCTCATGGCAGTGGGTAAAGCCACAACTTCGTCATCTGTCACAGGCTGCATAATGACCAGAAGCTGTGTCAGGCACAGCACAGTGTTTGTGCACCACTAGCAGTGGCTGCAAGGATGAGAGAGATGCCAGATAAATATTTGACAGCTATTTTCATTCTCCCAAAACCATGTTACCATTAATTCTTTTTGGCCACGTGTCACCTACCAGCAGCAAGTCCGGAGCTCTATGAACAGATTGGATGATCCCTTTTTTGGTCATATTCAGACTGCTGAAAGCCCAGTTCTGTGCATTGTGATTGACAAACCAAACCAGTCGAATAGGCTGTTTTTATTGTGTCAGGCAATAGACTTTTATGGCTGTGCATGCAGTGGCTGTATTCTGCCATTGAAACAAAGAGCTCTGGGCTTGGCATGCTCACCTGGCTCCTAATCAGCTTTGGCCTTCACTTAGTCACAGGTTTCTGTTCAACCTAAAGCACACAGATTAAAATAAACTACACATTTAAAGAGAAGGCTTTATAACCCCAATTAGGGGAAAATGTTTTATGTTGGTATCTTAAGCCCCGGCATGTCAAGGTTAGAAATGTTCTTGTTTCATTGCTCTGACAACATATGGCCAAAGTCAACAAGAGGCTGAAGTGAGCATTTGATATATGGCAGCCCAGCATGATCTCATCCTTGGCAGGTCATGGGATCAGAGCATAAAACAGTCAAATATGATCAACATTAGGTACTATATCCGTGTGAAGATGTGCAGGTCTGTCACTATGGTTGTGGATAGAAAGCCAAAGCTGGATGAAGGACAGGCTGTTCAGACAGCCAAACCCTGTGACCTCCTACCCTGTGTGGTGCCACTGGTAGAGGAAAGGCACTTGTCCCGAAATGCCTCTCAGTGCCATCAGCATTGTTGTGCTTTGCAGCTCAGGTTCACCCAGCACACCTGTCTGCTCTAAGAGCACGCAGCAAATGGAGCAGGACATCTGTGCCAGGGAATTGGCTTCTGCCATCTTCTGCTATTTTTACATGGTGGCTGTGAAAGCTTCCAAGACGAGATGCATTGCTACAATTAAACTGAACGCGTTCAATAGCAAACTCTATCGCAAATTGCAGAGTGAAGCCACTTCATATTTCCATGGGGCTTGCTAGAAAAATAGCTCCAATTAATGAGGCACATTGTAGACTTGTTTATATTCAGCTGACACTGTTCAAGCACCAAATTATCTGTGCGTGATTATGAGGCCAAATTCACCCTGTAATTTTTCATTTAGCATTATTTTACTGACTGGCCTGTTCTGCTGAGCTGAGGAGTTACTCATGGAGCAAAACTTCCCTGTCCTCACTCCCAAGCTTCAGGGGACTTTACAGGTGTTGCAGAAAGTCACAACCTCCTGTAAATAGCCACCACTTGGTAGTATCATCTTCCAGGCTCATAGTTAGCAGGCAGAGGGCCGGGTCACCCTTCTGGCTTGATGTGCTTCTCCCTGGACTCCGTAAGCAGAAACTAAGCAGTGAGGATATTCTGGAGTCAGCTTGGATTGGTAAAATAAATTTCACAAGCATGAACCAGCTCCAGGCAGAATTTGGGCATTGACATTTGGAGGGAAAGGGCCTGATTTGCTTTATGACCTACCCCATGGCATTCATGGTGCAGCACATTCCCAGTATGCCCAGGCCATCCAGGTCCCAGTGCTGTAAGTGAAACCACCACGCCATGAAAAGCAGCAGAGGCTACATTTCACCCCTAATCTGGCAGTTTTGCTCACAGCAACAAGTAGCATTCCCAGTGAGAAAGGCACAGGCAAATTTTTGTGTGCCCTTTGTGCAGCCACGTAGGAGGAGCCCTGGGCAGAAGCTTGTCCATTCTTGAGTATTTTGGGGCAGTTCAAGCCTTGTGATGATGTTTCACTGCACTTTATAAAACAGGCCTTGTCCCAACCACTCATTGCCATGGGCACACTGGGATTTCTGTGCAAGCCGTGATGGAGCAAGGATGAAGAGAGACAGAATAGCCCTGTATTGCAATTCCAAATTAGGACAAATGTCTCCTGCTCTGATATAGTGCCTTGACTTGTGCCACACCAGCAGCACCAATCTCAAAGTATCAAGCTTCTCTTTTCCCTCCTCTAAGCTGCTGGAAGGCAGAGCCCAGCAGCACAGCCCTCCATGAGAGCACCAGCACCCAGTGCATACCACAGGTCCCAAGCACAGGGACACAGGACCCCTCATTTCCACAGTTACCACTGCACAGGCTGTATATTAACAGCATCCCACAAATGTTCCGAAGAGGGGAAGATCGCATAAAAGCGCCAACCGCAGGCTGCATCTGTGTGATTCCGTTTGTTGCTCGGATGCCTTTTATTTTTGGTGCCTGTCCTAGCAAAGAAATCTCCCCCTATCCTATTTCTACCCCAACCCTCCAGGCACAAACTGTGAGGACAGAGTCAGGCCATGAGTACAAACAAGCCTCTGCTTATAATCTGAGATGTGAGTGAGGTCAGGTCACTGGACCAGGCTATGCTTTCCTGCAAAACTAAAAGATACTTCAGTGGTCCCCGGGACAATCAGGAATTGCCAGTACAGTCCTGCGGGGCTGAGTCTGCAGGTTTGCACCTCACAGAAGGGCTGGGTGGGGAGACACGTGGCCTCACTGCCACTGGGCACACCTCACCTCCTCCTCAGGCAAGCCTGGGCTTCTCAGCAGGGCTCAGCAGGGGACAGGCAACACTGCCGAGTGCTAAATTCAGGTCAGAGCTCGAGTCTTTGCTGCTCCGTCTGTTTTGATTTTAGTGGAAATACCCCCATTTCGTTATACTGGTAAAATCATGTCAGATGACATTCGTTGTTGTTACTTCCACAGGATTAAAGCATGGGTACTCTCTTGTTGCTTAAGATTTTCTCCTATATTACAATTTATAGTATAGTTTATCCATTTCTCTCCAGCAATAAAGTAAAACACAGGCAGAGATTAGCAAGACATTCCAGGAGCAAACTTACTCAGGGGCATTTTGCAGACAAAGCACACCCAAGTGCCTCCTTCGTTTTTAAGTAAATGTATCTCAGAGACATTTTAATGTGTGGTAAAAAATCCGCCTCTTAACCACTTAGGTTCCACAGGTTCTGTCCATTTCTCACTTGGAGCCATAATCCTTTCCAGTGACAACTAGTTGGGATGTTACAAATAAAGGATTATGCCTTCAGGTGAGGCAGAGCTGCTTATGAGCTTACTGCTTAGCTATTATAGATCCTGCTCTCATGCAGAAATTACACGCACATAAGGACGTGTGCATTATTTAAGATGGAGCAGCAAGACTGCAGATGGATGGCTCTTCCAGCTCAGAAAATTCTAATTATTGTTCCTCCTGTGTAGCCATCCAGTGCTGCTGTGGGGGAAATGATGCATGGGGCATTAGATGCTCTCACAGAGACACTTCTAAAACACACAGTTCAGCAGGGAAGCAGAAGTTATTATCAGGATATGTTTCTCATAGTCAAGTGACCAATGCTGGATTTAGGTTGATGTTTTGACAGGTTGCAGTTGTTAACCCCACAGTCAGGTTATTCCATTTGGATATTTCTGGCATGTTGCAAGATTTCAAGAAGAAAGTGCACTTACATTTTTAATGCGCATCCTGCTGACACCCCACCTCTCCCTGTGGGAGAAGCAGTGCTTGAGGAGGGAAGACTGAGAAAGAAGGTAAGTAATTCCTCTCAGGTGCATAACATTGATTTCACGTGCACAAGGTTAAAAAAAATGAATTCATTGTTGTGACGTGTTTGTTATTTCAGCAAGTAGAAAAATGTCCTTCTAAATATAATATCAATTTACCGTGGAAAGCCACATCATTTTTATCAGGATAATTGGTAAATCAGACCTCTATCTTATGCTTCTCCTCAAAGGAAATTATAGCCTTGGAGAAGAACTTTTATTGCAGAGAAAGAGTATGCACTGAAGAGCTGACAGCCCAGGCTGGAGACAGAGATCGCTTTTCATGGACAAAACAATGTTTCACCAGCACTAAACTGATTTGGACTCCATGAAAATCAAAGAAACAACATCTACAGAGCTCAATCTGCCCTACAACCCAAAGAGCTACAAGAAGATTGGCCTTTTACCGCACTTATCATTAAAGCATATAATATATATAAAAACACTAACTTAGAGGAAGTCTCCGATAATCCCTTGTTTTCCATCCTCTCTCCCCTGGATAAGAAGGATCTGTCACTCTGAGACCAGATGGAGCCATTCCTGGCTCTTGTTTTCTTGCATCACCTGGGCAGAAAGCCACTGCGGCTGGTCTGCAACCGCTTCCGACAGCCTCGGACATGGCTCCTGTTTTCCATTTCCTCCCTCCAAAAGGGAAGACAGGCAGTTGTTTAGGGAGCCTTGAAAAAACTCTTGTGCAAGAATTTAAAAGAAGAAGGACACAGTGTGAGAGTGTGAGAGTGTGTGTGTATCCAGGTGTTGGCCCACCTCCAGCTGGCTGATGGTATGGCGCTGGCTTTCTTTGTCTCCATGATGCAACAACAACCATAAACCCCCCAAATCTAAATAATGCATTAATGGCTTGATTAATTTAACTGTTGTTCGTGTATCCCAGTACGTGTGCAACCCCAGAGATGTTTCACTGTGTAACTCTAAATAAAGGAGTTCTGTAACTGTGGAAGAGGACAGAAGCCCTGGTGTGAGTTCACAACAGCAAATAACACTCTGCTCTTCTACAGCTACAGCTTGTAAAAAAAAAATTAGATAGAGACATTTCATTTCAGGGAGAATTAAGCGTTCTCTGATTTTTTTTCCTGAGTGCCTGAGAGCAAAATAAAATGCAAACAAGCATTTCCAGGAACACCTGAGAAAATGGGTATATGCTGCCTTGGATTTCCAAGCACACTCCTGGTTTTCTTCACAGCCCTGGATGCTGCACAGTAGAAAAAGAGATGGATTTGTACTGTTCCTGTTGATCTTAGAATAGTCATTCTGAAGGCCAGGACAGCTTTTGAGAAACTATTTTCTTAAGAAGCAAGTCCCAAGGAAGGCAGTAGGGAGTAGTTTTTGTTTTGCTCCATTGCTTAGCTGAATTCTGGTTAATATTTAAAAAGATCAATCCAGAATCACTCAAAATTAATGTTGCTGTTCAGCTCTTCATCAGGCAGCATGAATGTTGCATCTTGTCCTTGACCTGCCACTTTGTAAGTTCCTCATAAATTTACAAAACTAAACTAAATTCAATTCATTTGAGGTCTTAGCTCTGTGTCCAGCAAACATGCACAAGCATGCACATGGCATTTTCAGTGACACAAGAAGCCACTACCACAACTGTGATTGGCACCACAGACAAACATATTTCAGTGATGATTTTATGTCTTCTGCTTGCAAATGATTGCTTCTCATGGTGCATTCCCCAAATCTTACTCGTATCCTGTCACCAAGCTGCAAGAAGTCATCCGTCTTACTTCAGAAGAAGTCTTGTAAAGAAAGACAGACAACCTAAATCCTGACTCTGGTCCTCCCACAGAGAGTGGCTGTGTTAAAGAAGAGTGATTTGACATAGCCTACCATCCAGCTGTATTTTGTGCTTTGCTGGCTTTATTGATAATAAAATGTCTGTGCAAAGCTAAAATACCCTCCCAAGCACTTTATTTGCTTTGCTGTGAGATTTTTATTCTGCAGAAGACCAAATGTGAGCAATGCTAGATAAGCTACTCAGTGTTTCTCAAGACATATTCCTAGCGCTTTCACTTTCAGAGTCCACAAGAGCAGCATGATGCCCTTGCCTTTTAATTAGTTTAAGCCAGAGGGAGCAGAGATCTGAGGTCTGGGGCTATACCAGAGAGAATGAGAGCTGAAGAGCTGAGGCAGAGCTGCTGCCACCTGCCATAATCCCCCCTCACCATCAAGTCCCCATCAGTGGGAAAATCGATGTGTTTACTTCCCATCAGTGTGTGAGATCAGAACCCTCATGCAATTTCTATCAACAACTCCTAGACCACCCTATTTTTGTGCAGGTCTAGTGATTGTAGTGCTGTCAGGGGCCGGGTGAGAGGTTGGAAGGGATCAACCTATTGCTTAAAAAGAGAGTGCAACAGCTAGAAGAACTGCATTTTTGAGAGCTTTTTTATTCACAGACTAAAATTGTTTCACATGAAACAGGCTAGGCTAATAGATGTGGCAAGGTCAAGCCTGCCTTGACCCACCACTGCAGCTGTGGATCTGATTTTTGCAGCCACCAGCTTGCTGGGCAGTATGAACACAGTTTGCTGGATGTTCTCATGGCTGGTGGTGCAATGTAAGCACAACACTTGGAATACAATCCACCAGTGTCTCCACGCCAGATCCCAAAACCTACTTCCTAGGCCTGCTGCCAGTGTTGTGCTATGAGTCACGAAGGGAAACAAACACAAGGAATGTCAAATTAAATAGGACGCAACGCTTTCGCAGGATTTAAAAGCGGAGCAGTTGTGCTGTGGAGTACAAACCTCCCTGGACTCCTCTTGGACTGCTTCTCATCTTGGTAATAAGAAACATCCCTTTAATTAGTTCCATCTAATGAAATTCATAAGTCAGGGAGTGGGAGTTTTGCTCCTGGGTAGAAACCGAAAACTTCCCTTCACTTGATCTGCCCATTTTCTGCAGCAGTCATTAGCAAATTTTATCAAATCTCTGCATTAAACAGTAACAACTATTGTTCACTCAGAACACAAGTCCATTTATGAGCTGCAATATGACACATCTTGGAAACCCCAGACTGAAAGGCACTTCTGAAAAAAAAAAAAAGATTAGGACTGGCAAGAAAAAGTAGTTTCAAATTGTCAAGAAGAAACAATAGAGAAACTTCTACCTGATCTTTCTTGCTGCTGAGATCAGAGAAGTTCCTTTACCTTTCTGGGTTTGGGTAAAATAATTTACAAAATTTGTCTTTCCGTACATTTAAGGGGTACCCATTACCTCTCCAGCTGAACCTCTGGGTGCTTCATTCTTCTTGCACTGGGGACAAGTAAAATATTACTAGGAAGCCTCAAGCTGTGCATTTGCTCCTACGGAAATATTGACCCACAAACATCTGTGTGTTTAAATTCATTTTGGTTATGTGTCTCTCAAGACAAAGCGATATCCATGACAACAAACAATTTCACTGCAGACGAGGGAGCACATCCAAAAGGAGTGCATAATCGCCCTGTTTATCGATGACTAAAAGCCTAAAAGCACAAAGTTTGGGATCTCAGGCACAGCACCAGTACTCTGCAGCAGACCTGGGCCTTTATTGGGACACTTTTGCAAATGTCTGTCAGAGAGGACAGAGAGGGAAACTGAAGACTTGCCTGCTGTTTTATTTTCCAATCTTTTTGCAAAGAGACATGGCTCACTGTGCACTTGTTGTAGCAATTGCCCTTTGAGAAGTTTTACAGAAGAGAATGGGACAGAGGGAGATGGTGCACTCCTACATTTGGAGACAGCAAAAGCACAAATCCCCACTAAGACAAACTGTTAGGACAGTCTGGATTTTGGTACAAACTGTTTTCAGCACCTACGGGGGCCCCTTGGTGCATTCTGCATGTTTCCCTCAAAGTGGCTGCTGACCAGTACATTCATCCTGTTACTCCACACTGGGCCCCATAATTACAGAGCTGATTTGCAGGGTTGGCTATAGCTGCTATTACGGGAAGGTACAACGTTGGACACAACTGCAGTGCTGATGGGGGAAGGAAGGAGGAAGGTGGCACATGGTGGCAGCTCTTGCATGAATGCTGGCTGCACTGGAGAGTGTCAGCAGAGGAAAAGGAGGAGGAAGCCACAGCCCTCCTAGGGTCTTCCCAAGAATCCTTCCCACTTCTAAAGCTATCTTTGATTAGGGCTGCATGGAGTAATTTTCTAGGTTAACACTCAGGGGCAATAGCTTGAACCACTTCTGCTCTCAGGGCCTCCTAGAGAAAGGTGTTGGTGCAGAGTGCACCTTGCTGTGGCTCTGCAGGAGCTGATGGACTGCTTTGCAGGCTTGGTGCATTCTAAGCCAGGACTGTCTTTCGCTGCCCGGAATCCCTTCCCCTCCAAACCTGGCTGCCTGATAGCATTCTCTGTTCTCCAGGCTCCACTACCTCGAGGCAAAAAACTCCCACCAGCATTGATCAAGGCCTTCAAGAAAATTTCCTGAGCTTTTAGGATCCTGCTACCTGCAAACCAGACACATCATTGAGTTTTAGCCTCAAACATCTGTGGAGGGCGGTATGAGTTTTCCTGACAGACACTGCTGTGGAGACACCCAGAAAGAGACCCAAGAATAGATTTTTCAAGCAATGTCTCGGTGCCATAACCCATGTAAACGCTACACAGCCACTTGCAAATTATGTGATTGATTACAAATTACATCAACACCATCCCATCAGACCTTCTTGCCTACAGTGGTGCTGACAGAGCACTCACCAGCTTAAATGCTAGAGCTCTAAGGTCGTAAAACACACTGGCAAAAGAAGGAACATTTGTTTTGAGAGCCAAAGTAGCTCTCAAATTCAAAGAATTCAAGGTCAAGGTACTCAAAGGGGCACACACTGTCCCCTGAAGGTGTATCCGAGTTGAGCATACCTCCCATGGAAAACACAAAGTGTGACACTTGCTTTGTCAGGGAGAAAGGACCAGGCTAATGGTTTCTTCCAGGGAGCTGGCTTCTTATGCTGGGGTTTCCTGTCCCAAAGAGAAACAGGTCCTACTTCTGGAGGTCAACCCTCATCCATTGAGGGCAGCAAATTATTTGAAGGTCAATACTGAATTCAGTGTCTCTAGTTGAGATCAGGAGGTGAGTTTAGGGATTAGCTTCACCTGAGTGAAAAAATTGCAGAGGCACTGCCCCCCCCACCCGTGTGCTTGCAAGTACCTACAACTGACCTTCCCATATCTACCTCCCCCCACCAGCATCCCTGCAGGGGTTTCCATTTCAGCTGCAATAGAGGGTGGCCTCTCTCTCTGCAGCAGCAGTGATGTATTACCCACAGGTACTGACCAGCTCCACGCATCAGCTTATCTGCCAAGGTCTGCTTCCATGACCCTTTGTCCCTGTTCTCCTGCTGAATTTATGCCCCTCCTCTGATGTTCCGCTACATGTAGCTGAAGCAATGATGAAGGGGATGCAGCTAAAACCATGGAGAAAAAGCAAAACTATCTCACTTTACCGAGATCAGGTAGAATGCAACCTTACTGTCTTTTTTGGAATGCAGCAAATATCAGTTGATCAAAACGGCTTCAGGTACAGCATTTTAAACACAAACTTGAAAAAGCTATAAGGAAAAATCCACACTGTCTTGGGAGGATGCTGGCCTGAATTTAAAGAGACCTCCAAGTGAAATGAACTCAACTACATGGGCCAGAGTGAAACTCTCTCCTTCAGTGAATCTCAGTGGAAAGATACCAGGGTTTTATTATAGTTAACCCTTTTGATGCTTACTGCTGGAATTATGGATTCAGATGCATATTTAGATGTTGCTGGTGTAAACAGGATCTTCCTGAGTCCAGAAACTGATGGCTGGTCGCACAACTGTCTCTTGGGTCTTTTCTCCCAAGATATAGTGGGTATTTATAAGTCATCATTCTCTCATTCACTTGCCCTTAATAGGGCAATGCATTCCCAAAGCCATCTATCAGAGCTGGGCTGGCTCTGGAGACTGTGCCATCTCCTTATCTTCCCTCCCCTCCTCTTCCACATCATGCCCTATAATGCTTCTCTTAGTGGTGACCAAGATGCTGCTGAAGATGACCGAATTTCAGACCACTCAGCAATCCGAGCTCCCAGGGGAGCACGAGACGCAGGCTGGAGAAGCCTTCTCTGTCATTACTGCCCGGAGCTGTTAACAGCCAAGGAGTGTTTTTGCTGGATCTCAGCTCCTCTCCAGTTACATCCCCACCATCCATGACCCTACAAAGAAATCCCAGGCTTATAAAATTAAACAAGCCTTTCCCATGAGTCACCCTGGGACTCCATGCTTGGATGGGATCGGGGAAAAGAGCAGAGACACATCTGCTCTGGGAGCAGTGCAGAAACAGCAGTGTACAAATACAGGCTCCAAGGCTCCCCAGTCCCAGTTTTTCTCATAGCTTCGAGTCAAACCGGACACAGATAGAGCACAGTAACCTATTGAACCAGATCTTGTTAGCTAACTACAGAGAAGTCTAGCAGACCATTAAAATTAAGCTAAATATAGGCACACATCAAAAAACCAGTGACTTTAAAGCTCTGTGCCTAATTCATCAGGGAGCAGAAAATCCCAACACGTGGGATGTTCTTCAGACGATGCAACTGCAGCTCTAGTGAGACAGGAAGCTTTTACCAGATCTCCCCAGAACCACAGGGAGGATGCTGTGCCTCTGCTTTGCTGCCAGGAAGACTCAGCTTCCTGCATGCCTGGTTATTTTCCGTGCTCAGACATGGGCAAGTTCACACAGCATCCTAGGGATGTGCTACCCTTTCCACCCTCTGGAGTCTCACTCATGCTTTCGTGGCTGGCTTGGTCGCCCAAAGGACAGAACAGTTCATTTCCCTCAAGACCAGGTGTGTTGGTGGCAGTCAGTGATGAGCAGGACAGGAAGTCGTGGACAGCTTTTGAAAAGCTGATGTCACCAGGACAACCTCCTGGTCTAACCTTGTGAAGCCACTGATGTTATTCCTGCTTTTGGCTCTCACTGAGGCAGTAAGGACACCTGACTAACAGTGCAAAGAAGGCATCTTTTAACTGACAGAGTGTTGTGCAGTAGTCTAAGCACAGTTCTTGGCAGCAAGAGCTGTCCCCACCGACAACCTCCCCACCTTCCGCTTTTATCAGGCTCTCATGGGGACAGAATAAAGGAAGGAGACTGAGGAGAGACTCTACCAGAAATAAAACAGGACCTTCACAGTGGTCCCACGAGGTTAAATTAGTTTGTGCAAAGACTTTGGGATCACAAATAATCTCCTGGTTCAAATCCCCAACATTACGTGAGACACAGTGCTTTGATAAAGGCTGAATTACTCCAGGAAACTTCAAAGCCATCAAAGAACTTGTGCTTGGTGACATTTGTGTGCAGTGCTTTGAGTGAGTTTTCTCTGCTTTCCCCAGTCACTGCGCAACAGTCAATTAAAAGCGCTGCTCTCTTTGTAGCCTCCACTGCAGTACCAGGTTTATTGTCCTATTTATCACCATTGAACTGCCTCGGGCTGAATTATTTATAGCACTGGAGAAGATGAATTAAGTGGTAAATTCGAAGTGGGTCAGAGGGATGTTGACTTGGCCTTGAGACGCAGACGGGTCAGTGGGCTGATGTCTTGGCCTGCTTTGCTTAATGGGATGGAGCATCATCATCTGCACTCCCACTAAAACCTTGAGCTGCCTGCATGCAGCCAGTGCTCCTGTCCCCTTGAACCAGAGGGGGTGGAGGCAGGTACCAGGAGCCTGCATTTTCCTCCACAGATGACTTGCCCTCGCTTTTTTTACCCGTGCATGCTGTGGTTCTGCAATTAAGACCACCATTGCAACACCCTCATCAAGAAACTCCAATACAGAGCTGCACTTTCAGCACTTGATGCGGTGTATCAATACAACACTCTGCCACTGACGTGATGCAGGGTGAGCCAAAACACCCCAAAAATTCAGAAAGTGGCGCACTAGCCTGAGGCTTTTAGTTTTTAGTGTAGCAACAAAACAGCTACTCAAGCACAGAGCTTGTTAAAGGAAATCCTTCATGTATTTCCGTCCCTAATCCCAACAGAATCTTGTAATCCCCCACCAAGAACAGCCTGTGCTCCACATTGCCTCTAGTCTTAATGATGACAATGAATCTGTTATTTCCCAAGGAGGAGGCTCACTTTTCACATTACTGCTATTTTTATGCCACCTCTGACTGCCTAGAAGAGGCTCCAGCAAAATGCTTATGCCAGGGTTCCCCCAGTATTTTCCATGACAGAAAGTGAGGAGCACTGCCACAGGCAAAGAGTATGGGGATTCTTGCCTGGCATGGCCCTGGAACCACCAATATGAGGATATCAATCTCATAAATATTGCAAATTTACATTGTTTTACCAATGTCTATGTTCAAATACAATACCCAAACACTATTTATATCCACTTTAAAAAATAAATACATGTAGGAAGCAAAATGCTGCTCCCTCCACACACCCTTGTTCTTGGAGAGCACCAGACATTGATTCTAGTCATCTTGGGGTTTTCTCAGGGGGTGTCACAGAAACTCAGACACAATCTTAGAGCTCCCATGTGTGGATGGAAGTCATGGGCTCACAGACACCAAGTTCTCTGAAAGGGTCATCTGAAATGGAGACGGAAATTGTGCTCCTGGCCATGAAACCAAAGCGCAATAAAAGAAGACTCTTTTTCCCGTATTGTTATTTTTTCTCCATGGTGCAGGGGCAGACAAGTTTCATTCTCTCTTGCGAGAAAATATCTAACAGTATCACCTAATAACACAAAAGACCAGACAGGCACCTAAATTCAGAATGAATTTTAGAAGGGTGGGGAGAACCGTTCTACTTTTGGAAATCTGCACTAACATTTTTCCACTATATGATGCAATCAGCTTCCCTCCAATGTTGCCTGGTACAATACTGACATCTTGCCCTTGAAAGTCAAAATCTCTTTGCTAAGGGACCAAAAGAAAATAAAGAGGGTTTAGATTTAAGCACAGCAGAATTAAGAGTTTTACAAACCGCGAACTTGCTGAGGAATGTGGTTTTAAGTAATCCCACTGCTGTTTTCCAATTCAGGCTGGGTTTACTTAGTAGCTCCAGCAAATGAGAGAGAGCATGGACTCTCCAGACTCTCCATCCCCAGCAGAGGAGGAGCAGGAGGAGGAGGAGGTGAAGGAAGCAGATGGTTTGATTAACAAGAAAATTAACAAAACTACTTGCTCAGGATATGGGCATCCCAACCACATGAAGCCTCCATGTGTCCCCGACCAGGAATACTCCAAGCATCACCTTGCCTCTCTCCAGCATCCTCTGGCTTTGGTTTTTTAAAATTCCATTTTGCAGAGGTCTAGCCTCCCAGGCGAGAGTTGCAGCCCCTCGGCAAAGCAGCCTGGTTCTCTCTCCATCGGGAGACAAACATTCTGGGCCAAGTGGAGCCACGGAGAGGCAGGAGATGGGATCAGCCAGCCCTGCATGCTCCAAGAGAGGCTGGGAGTGGGGAGTCACCTTCTCCCACACTGAGGAGGATCTGCTCTGGTTTCCTCACTTCTGTTTTAACAGAAACAAAATGCTTTTGTCTCAAGTGAAATGAAAGGTTTCACCAACCTAAAACCAGTGTTCCACAAATGTTATACTTTGGACAAACAGAAGAAAGAAATCTCTTCTGAAATCATTACGAACGGGTGTACTTTGGCATGTTTCAGGCCATTTCTGGAACTGAAAAAATATCCTTTTTGCTCAGATCCATCCATAAGTCAATCCAGTGGGAAATCTGTTATTTCACCCCAAATGTTTGCCAAGAAAACAGAATTCAAAAGGCACCCAGCTCTGAACAGATATCCACTAGTTAAGAGAACGTGGATCAGTATAGACAAATATTGGTGCAATTTTCTTTCAGCTTTCCCAAAGCCAATGATACACTTCCACCATTCAAGCACATCAGCCCATGTTTAGAAAGAAAGATGATGAGACTGGAGTGGGGGAAGGAGGCTTAACAACTCAGTACATGGCTTGCTGTGACAAATAGAAAACAAACTTGTTGTTTCTCTCCAACTACACATTGCATTTGTTCCAATCTCTTGTTTCTTTTTCCCCAACAAGTACCCATATCAGTGTTTTCATTAAGACTTTAGTCAACCTAAAAGAAAATTAAATCCACACTGGATTTCCCCTCACCCAAAACAACTGCTCCTATGACCACTTAGGGGTTTTGATGTGTCAGATACTCGTCAGCATAAGTTTTATTCTACTGACTTGTATTGCTTTCATACAAAAGCCCATGCTCATACACAGTCTATACAGCTTCCTTTATGTATACAAAAAAGGTGGAAAAATTATGCCCTGCCAAGAAAGCTGACTTGCCAAACAAGAGCCACCCCCTGAAGGGTATATTTAGAAATCAGAGGACAATTTAGGAAGACAGTCACACAACATAAGCCAGAAGAGTAATGAAAAGTAGGGAGAGTGGGAGTTGCTTTCAGGTATTGAGCACTCCCAGACTATGCCAGTGAATACCCAGACCGACACGACTCCTTTTCACCTCACCAAGTAACAGCAAAACCCAACTTACACAGCATTTTTCATTCATCCATCTCAAATTGCACTGCAAGGAGAGTTAAAGTGTTGGATTCAGCATCCCCCTCTGCAAATTGATGCACAGAGCTGAAGTTCAAGGTTGCACAAGGGCAAACACTAGGGACCAATGTAGGCCATGGAGTCGTGTCAGCTGTTGTGGGTGCTGAGTTTGGACCTTCTCTTCAATACTTGATGCAGTCCATCAGCCTTGTGCAGGCAGGACAGCCTGTGGGGTCTGTCTGCTCTATCATTTCATTAGGGACAGTGTCTTCACAGCAAGTGTTCTGCACCAACAAGCGAATGTGAGTACATCCACTTCAGCCTGCAGATTCCCAGCACACCTGGGGCCGGTGAGCACCTCTGGAGATCATCCCTCCCAGCTCTCACTCACAGCAGCCTGCTCAGAGCTGCACCCTGTCAGGTTTTGAATATCCCCAAGGACGGGCATGCCCCAACATCTCTGGGCAATCTGCGGCAGTGTTTGAGCCCTCTCACATTAAAAGCATTTCTTCTGATATTTAAAAGAAATTTCTTGTATTTCCATTAGGGGTGCTTTTCTCAAGTCTTGTCCATGGGCACTACTGAGGAAATCCTGGCTACACCTTTACTTCCCCCAGCAGGTGTCTATCCACATGGATAAAAGCCCCCTGAACCTTCTCCAGGCACTCACAGCTTCTGCCCATAATGAAGATGCTCCAATCCCTTCATCACCTTTGTGGGCTTGCACTGGACTTGCAGTATGGCCATGTCTCTCCTACACTGGGCAGCCCAGCACTGGACCCAGCGCTCCAAATGGACACCACCAGTGCTGAACAGAGAGAAAGGATCACTTCTTTCAACCTGCTGGTGACAGATCACAACCCTCTGAGCCTGGCACTTCAGCAGGTGTTCAGTCTACCCCATCATCCACCTACCCAGCCAATACCTCACCAATAAGGGTTTTATAGGACACAGCATCTAAAGCCTTGCCAAATCTACAATGAACAATGTCCACTGCCCTCTCCTCAGCCAACCAAGCAAGTAATCTCTCTGTAAAAGACCAGCCAATTGATAAAGCATTCCTCCTTTAGAAAACACTGCTGACTAAACCCAAATGCCTTCTTGTGTGTTAGATAGTAGGAAGAAATTCTTTACTGTGAGGGTGGTATGAATTAGAATAATTTGCACAGAAGAGCTATGGATGCTTCATCCCTGGAAACGCTCAAGGCCAGGTTGGATGGTGCTTCCAGCAACCTGGTCTAGAGGAAGGTGTCCCTGCCTATGGCAGGGGCTTGGAACCAGATGATCTTTAAGGCCCCTTCCAACCCAAACCATTCTATGGTTCTATTACGTCTTTACTATGTCTGGAAATAGTTTCTAGGCTCATCTGTTCCACCCTCTGCAGGGCCAAGGTGAAGCTGATGAGCCTATAGGGCCTGAGATCCTCCTGAATTGATACTTGTTTTCTTTCCAGTCCTCATGACCTGTCTCCAAATGTCTTGTGCTTTCACAGATATCAGAATGATGCAGTATGCTGGATAGGCAGCTTGGGGAATGCAGTATTCCAGTTGAGACGACTGCCTTTGACAGGACAACCAGCCCAAAGAGCCTGTATTTATTCCTCAACATTTTTCAAACATCTAAGATCTGCTAGGACAGCATTACTGTCATTCTGAATGACTGCACCACATGACCTGGATTAGCAGTCACAGGAACAAGGGGAAACACGAGGGACACCCAGTTGTGACACAGAGGACCAGAGTGTTAGCAGCAGGGACAGCACCTCCCTTTGGCGAAGGGTTAATCAAACCACCCCCTCTCCTGTGCTTTCAGTGCAAGGACTGCAACATCAACATGTAAAATCAGTTGCAAAAGCCCTCACTGACCAAGGAGTCACACAGATTTAGAAATGCACACCACTTGTTTCCCTTACCCTCCCAGGAGCATCTGTGCAGTAGCACAAATGATTTTGTTCATAGACAAGCCTAAATTGCCAAAGCTGCACCTCCACAAATGAGTAGTCTTGATTTTTTCTTCCCTCTCAACTCTTCTAGCTCAGTAGGTGAGATGGGTTTAAAACAAACAAAAAACCAGCAAAACCCAAGGGAACTGAATTTAAACTAGACGCCTACAACTACATTTACAGCAGCTAAGTTTTAAAAGAAGAAAGATAAAAAATAAAATTTCAGAAGTGTGAAGGTTGTCACTGGAATATTTTTATCTAAAGTGAGTCACAAAGACTGAGCAGTGGGATTCTTTTTTTCTTAATAACACTGCAAAAAAAAAACCTAAGAAACTACCACCCCAAATCAAGACAATGAGATAGCTAACAGCTACACAAAGCTTTCTAAAGGCACTGGCTCCAGCAGCATGCCAGAAACAACAGGCTCTTCTTACAGACACAGAGAGGTATTTTATTCAAGTGAACAAAACCCACCTCTGCTAACCCAGAGCAGATAAACTGCAGGGACCAGAAAAGCCTGCAGGCATTTGACAGTATCAGAGAAGGTCATTATGGCACCTTTCCTACACAAAGGCTGAATCCAAAGTAGTAAGAAAGCACATCCTTGATGAGCAGAAAGGGGTTTGTTCTGGAAGAACAGGAAAAGGTAAGTGGAGGATAGGAAGGGGCAGAGACCTCCTACCATTGACCAAGACTGCAATTCAGGGTTTGACATCACTGCAGTGTCTGTCTCCACATGGCTACTGTATGTGTTGGCAGAAATGGCTTGTTACGAGAAGAACAGCAGTTCTTCATGTAAGCAACAAGTCTTAGGTTAAAACTTCTGGTTTTTTGCCACGTACAGATCTCCCTATAAAGAAACCTAAGCCTTTCTATTGTATGAAACAGACTTCTAAAAAGATTTTTTTTTTCTGACAAAGTTTTTGGTTTTGTGTGAAAGTTTAATATTCTTAAGTCACAATGACAACAGTATAAAGGATTCATGGTAAAGATTATATCTTTTTAAACACAAGGTCAAAGAGTACAGTCAAAGAAAGCTCTGCCATCACCTTGATAGGACACAGGGTTGTTTAAAGTGCAATTTAATAGCAAATTTAAGACATCCATTTATTTTCCTGCAGCTGTTACTTATGCTTTCAATAGCACTGGTACCACTCCACTCAGAAACAGGTTCTGCTCCAGTGCCAGATCTCCGTGGCTGAGTGTTCTTCATTGGTATTTTCATTGCAGTAAAACTGTAAGAGCCAGAGGCAAGTCAGTGAGATTGAGATGGCTCGTGAGATCATCATGGGAAGAATGAATCATCTGCCTTGGAAATATAAATGTTTATGATCACTGCTTCTATTCTGCACATATATCCTTTAGACACACAACTTTTACAAGGGTGTTGGTATTTATATAATTCCATAAATTTAGACAGTGCATTACAAACACAATATGCAGTTGCAGTTATAAATAGCAGAGCAGCAGGATAGAATTTTCAACTACTTCTTGCTTCCTATACTCCACAAATGAGATATGTGGCACAAGTTAAGGAACTAAAGGAAAGACAACATAGCTATTGGGCAATAAAAAAACCCATGTGAGTCTCCCTATTTCAGATGGTGGAATGGAAGGCTAGACTTCTACCAAAGAAAAAGAAAATAAAGCCAGTCCCTGAGAGTTAACTGCAACATTTAACCATGGCTAAAAGACAAAGAGAAGATACTGAAGCGGAGGCTTTGAGAACAGATCATTTTTGTGGCGTGTTTTCAGTGTCAATGTGACAAACTAACACCTGCCCTTGACAAGAAGCATTCTGGCAAACAAATGCAAAATATAATCAAAAGACGAAATTTGTTTCTAAACCTTGGCTGATGCTTCTTTTTTAGTGCTCACAACACTGGATGTATGCACAAACCCATGAAAAAAAAACAATTGCTGGATGCTGTAGGGGCATTGTAACAATGTACCAAGGCATTCTTCTAGAAGGCCACCTAATAAATTTCCAACTTACATGCAAAAGGTAACCAGTAACTCTTGGTAAGCTTTCTAAACTTTGACAATGGTATTGAGGGTATGCTTCAGCAGTTAATTTGTCAGGCAGTAACTGTAACAGCAGCTAAAGCTCAGTAGTGGGTACCTGAGGTCAACCAGCAACCCAGCACTGATGCAAGCAGTTATAGTATCTTAATTTATTTATTTTTTAAATAAATTAAACCAGCACCCTCGTTTCCATTTCTCTGCTCAATTAACAACTTATTCAGGGCAAAGGAGGCTCCTGGTACAAGCAGTACTTTTTGAGCCAGGTCAGTTGTATCCATATTTTACACTGGACATATTAGATTTATATTGGATGTATCTTATAACAGCTGAAGTAAAACAATGTGTGCACTGAATTGCCATTTTGAAACTACACTGAAATACTTCTGGATGCTCAAGGTAGTCCACACACACTGGGCCATGACTTCACGTGAGGAAGATCCATCCTACTTGGCTCTGGGGATGGACTCACATGTTTCATTAAGAATGTAAGACAGAACTCTAAAGCTCTAGAGCAAGGATCAGCACCTATGCTAAGGAAGGTCATATTCTGTGCCACTGCTGCCTTTGTGCTATGTGGAAATGGAATTATTTGACATGTTTTCCAAGGAAATGGCCACCTACGGCAGAACAGATCAGGAAAGTGGTTTTAACAGCTCTCAGTATGTACTTTAATGATTTTTTGTTACACTGATGTCTTTCAAAAAGCATCAGTTGGGTAGAAAATGTGAGCCTTTGCTTTACTGTCCATAACAGACATTCTCTACGGTGCTCCTTCACACTGAATTGATGGGGTTTCCCACGTGTCCTCATCTGCCAACTGAGCCATCTGTGAAGTCTGATCCACAGGTTCTTTCTCACCCTCGGCTATTAATAATGCATCTTCTTGTCCTCCTTCTAACTGAAGGTCAGAGCTACAAGAACAATTAGATTCATTGGGTTTGTCCATAGAAGGCTCTGCTGTAGGTGTAGAGGACTGTTCAGTTTCTGCTTCAGCCTGTGGTTCTGTTTTAAGATGAAGTCCAAACATGTTATTTCTGATGAGGTATCGAACACACTGCAAAATGACATTCCTTTCGTGTCGGATGTCCTGGGCCAGTAACTGGAAATTAAAAAAAGAGAAGATGATGCACATTTCCCTGTATTGCTCTGTAGCTGATACAAGCATAGCAAGATATACTGATCTACTCAGTAATTTCTGACATCTTTCAAGTTAAACAGTTGGGTCTCTCACACAGGTCCTGGACACATGGGGCTGGAGACTGCCATACCAGAGACAATGATGTTCTCGTATCATGGACTGTAATACCAGGCCATACATTCCAGTACATCAGGGTAGCAGGTCTACTATCATTTTTCACAGTTTCTGAGTTATACTGTGTCTGCAGTTTAATATCCCATGCATTTTTAATTTAAACCCCCTATGAGTAAAAGATAAATACACGGAAAGGGCATTTTTCATCAGGTACCAGACCATGGATTTAAACAGCAGTAACTGGTTTGGGCTATAATACATACACCAATCTAATTCTAGTAGCTTAATCAAAGTGCTAGAGGCTTTCCTCTTCGACTTTAACCTCATTGAAGATCACTTCGGTAGTAGGACAAAGAAACCTGTCAGCCAGAGAGCTGAGTGAACCTTTTTCATTCTGAGTCTCAGCAGAACCAGTAGTATGAACAAACACAAAATCTGAGCCAAGTTGCTAAACCTGTAACTACCTGATTATTTGCAGGAGAGCTGCATTATACACAGCAGGAGATTTGGCTAAGTTTGGCTTGTAATGTTACCAAGAAGTTTTTGTTGTTGTTGTTTTTACAAGTTTCAACAGTGGTTTAACTGGCCACTTTTAAGTCTGAATACTTTTACTTACATCAGCTGCTAGGAGGTGTTAAAAGCAGCTGACACCTAAATTGAGCCTTCAGGAACCTTCCATCTGAACTAGGTGATGTAGTTCAGGGCAGACAAGGGACAGCATAGTGATGTTCTCTTTGTTTGACTGGGAGAAACTGGTGAACTCCCAAAAGGCTAAATTAGGGCCTAGTTGGGCTGCAGCAATCACCCTATCAAAGACTGTATCTTCGTATTTCATTTTTTAATGCAGGGATGGGTATCAGTGGAGTGGCAGTACACCAGCTTTTGATTTTGTCACCATAGAGAATGACTAAACACATATTAGTGTTTGCATGTCTACAATACATGTTTTAGTAGTGCCCAAGCTCACTGCTGAATGACTGCCAAGACATACCTGCAGCTATTCTCCTACCTCTCTCTTTCTTTTTAAAAACATCATTTCATTGCTACAACCACCTTTTTTTAGCGTTCTAATGCACTTTCTGGATCCATTTTGTAAAATTTCAGCCTCGCTCCGTCCCAGGTTTTTTACACACTGATCATTTCTAATGACAGTGGAAACCTACCTGCAAACCTCAGGCTCTCCTCTGTGATTCACAGTCACAGTACACACTCTTTAAAAACAACTCTGAGCAATTTGAAAAGGCAAAAAAACCTCACTAAAATGCAATTTTAAAAATGGACTATACTGGCAAGCTTCAACTCAGGTTTCCTATGTACTGCCAGCTTCTCTCAGCATGTGGGACTTCATCTGACTTTCTTCCAGAGTCATCACTGCTTTGATCACCAACAAACTTTGAAGAGCAAGTGATAAAGGCAACTGCATGCTTAGGGAGCTACACAAAGGACAAACACTTCCTTTTCAGTCACTAGGAACTTTAATTCTTGGCAGTAATGGTACTATGTGCTAAAAAGACTACCAAGGGATTTCTCCCACATCTGCAGCTTGGGATGTACCTTATCAGGTATCTCTTGCCGAAACATCCTGTGCTATTTTAGAGCTCTGATGTCAGTGGCACTCTGCTTTCTCCTGTGATTTTCCCACTGCAAGTTTTCCCTTGATGGAGGAGCTTTATGCTATTTATAGAATCTCAAGGATAGTACTGCTTTTGAGGAATAAATACAATATAAGCTCCAAGGTTCTGTAGGAACTTTCTAAAGAAAGAGATCAAGCTTTGTGGCCAAATGGGTTGCTTTGCACTGCTACTGGGAATACCTTGGACTCACCCCTACAACCTCTTTCTACCTGCTGAGACATCAGCCTGCTGCTTTTCAAGGTGCTGTCCCTTCCTCAGATTGATCTAAACATGCCTAGAGAAGAAATCCTTCTGCAAGCAGGTTGCAGCTCAACACTACTCTGTAGTTTGTCACCAACACACTTCTCAACAAGATCTCTTTGCATGTCCCAAAAGAACTGTGTGCTCCTCCAGCAGAGGAAGGTGGCTGAACAGCAAAGCCAGGAGCAAAAAGATCAGATCATGGCTGCTGGGATTATACACCAACAAAACCTACTGGATACTACCACCAGGAATAGAAGAGAGAGGAACAAAGGGTTTGCTCCTTGTGCAGCTCATTTGGGACACATGATCCAGTTGTCATCTCTTGCTTACCAAAGTCAGTCATTACCTAAATGCAGGCCAGGGTATTTCTATTTGTCTATTAAAGCACCTTCACCTTCTCCAAGTGAAACACTCACCTTACTATTCTCAAGCCAGGCCCTGTGATAACAGACTGCTCTAACTTCCCACAGGAAAGAGGAGAAACACTCACAAACAGTTCTACTCTTGCACAGGAGGCATTATTTTAGCCTCTTACCATTTCCAGCAGAGTTGGACGGCGCTTGGGAAGGTGAGGTAACGTTTTCCTGCCCCGCTTATCAGGCCCTCTCGGGCGACGTGCGTTTGAATTCGAGCTCCTTAACGTTGTGCCTGCGCATTCCGGGCGGTTTGGATTTGGTTTCCGACTCTGAGGAGCAGGAGTAGTTTGAGGCGTATTGCTGAGCACAGGCTGGTTTCTCTCAGCTTTTGCTGCAGTCTTGACAGGGATTTCTTAAAGAAAAAGAACATACTTTAATCTTAAACTTAAAAGCCTCTTCAACATGCTCATATCCCCATGCACTGGCAGTTCATTAGTATTATTCTTGCTCACACAACCTGATGTGAAGATGTCCAAGGTTTATTTGGAGGAAGGGAGGGTTTTGTTTGGCTTGCGTTTTCTTTTTAAATACAAAGAATAATCTCTAAACACTCACAAAAAGGATAACAAGGTATTTCAATTCTACAGCACAAAAAGAGAAATAAAAGGAATAAGACCTGATTGAAATTTTCAAAAAACCTCTGCCTTCTTATTACTTAAGAAGTACAATGCTTCACATTATAGCTTGCTGCAAATTTGGCTGCTGAGGAAATCATGATACAGTTAGGGCAGAGGATGCACAAGTTCAATTCACTGTCTACTAGATGCTCTCTAACTTTGGGTAGACCACCCAGGGCAAGTAAGACATGGTAAATATTTGCAAAAACAAGCAGTGGCAATTCCTCACCACACACTGATGTATACACTCAGAGAGGCACAAAATCCAAGTAACAGAGAGCTCAAGTCCTACTGCAACACCCAGCAGCCTTCTATGGAAAAAGCCCTTAAGGATGTGAAAATTAGTTCATAGAGTGACAGTAACAGCTTTTTCCTGGCACTATTCAAACATGATTTAAAGCAAGACTGAAAACAGGCTCCTTATTTTCCCTCAACTAGAGGAGAAAAGGCTTGGGAAATTTGATGACACACAACCTAATCAAAGACATTTTATGCTCCCTCTCTCAAGCCAGGACATGCTGCTGAGAAAAGGACAGCAAAAAAAAGCCACAGTCCTGCTTGCAGTGCCCAGCATTGCAGTGTGACACAGGGTAGAAGGGGAGAGGAGAAGGGCAGAGGTTGTTTCCACACACCTTCGGGCTCGCTGTCGGATGCGCTGCCATAGTTGACCGACAGCGCGCTAAGGGCAGAGGTCACCTGCCTGGGGACAACTGTCATTCCCAGTCTCCCATCTTCCTCAGCTGCCTCATCCTTGTCAGATTCTGCAGGGAAAGAACAGGCAAGAGGGATTTTTCACGACAATCCTGGCCAACAGCCAGCCTGGCTGCTAGATCCCCGTCTCAGCACCACACACACCTGATGTTGAGCACCACTGCTCAATGCTGTGGGCTGACAGAAGAGCCCCCATATTTGTCTACCCTCTACAGGAGAGGTGGTGGCAAACTGGTGCCTGCACTGGTTTATAGTCCTGCCAGCAATGTTACTGAAACAAAAAGTTGCCTGAACACAAGCTTGAGATTTCTGATTCCTTCTTGGCATACCAAATTACTTATAGGTTTTGTTATCAAGTGTAGGTAAAAAGAGAGAGAGGATTTCATAATATGTTTTGAAGTCTTGCTGGATTTAGTTCTGAGATGGAGGAGAAGGATTTAGAAGCCAATCAGGGGGAATTAAAAAAAAAAAAAAAAAAGGAGAATCAAAAAGATGTACCTATACAGTAAAATAATGGATTTGGGCTGCATTTTTTTTATTCTACTTAGTTATGTTGTGTTTGTTATTATTTGTTCTGGCTACATTTCTCAATTGTATAAAAAGTTGCAACTAGCTTTAATAATGTGCAATAATCAAGTATCACATTCCTTTTCTACCTACTACAACAGAAGTCACTAGCTGTACTTTGGCATAATTAGACCTTTTATCATTAAGTAAAACACAGATGCTACAGGGAAATACAGATATTTTTAAGCATACTTAAGTTTCCCAACACACAAACATTAATGGAATAAACAAATTGCATAGGGATGTTGAGGTCTTGTTCTGACTAATTGAAGATTATGTTTTCAAGAGAAAAAACTCAGCATCAGACATCTTTCTAGGGAATGTATTTTACCCTTGTTGCTAAAAATAGCCAGAGTATAAGTCAGCTTACATCCCATATTCTAGGAGTACTGCATCACTGCTGACTATATTATAAATAGTTAGATCTGAAGAATTTATATTGCTGCCAGCATGAGGAAAAAAGACATGCTCACAAAAAAAAAACCACAACAAAAAACAAACCCAAAGAAACTAAGCAGTACTTCAGAGAGCACACACATATGGAGAATATCAAGAGTAATAATACAGCAAAGAACAGAATTAAAATACTGACATCTTAAGTAATTCACTTAACTCCTACAAGGAAATCCATTTGTTTTCACTTTCTAAATACTGTTATTTTCAAAACCACAAAAGGATATTTAACAGCCATCAAAAGTAATTTAGCTGTTGAAATACTTCATTCTTCTTCTGGTTTTATAAATATTTTCTTATCTCACGTGATAATTTAGCAACCTAAGTTGGTGCTGTATGGCCTTTAGACTACTGTACAGTATTTACATCAGAATATGTAACACTGCACACAAACTTCATGTCAGACTTCCAAAATGGTGACTAGGAAGCACAAAGCCTCAGAGTCTAAACTTAAAACAACTATTTAAAATAAACTTCTCCAAATTCCTTCATCTTACCAACATCACCGTTTGCCAGAAGACCAAGAGGGTCCACGTCTTTCTCATGTGCCTGGCCTGCCAAAGCATTTTGCTTTTCATTTTCTTTTTCACATGTGCTGTTTTCTGGTCCATTGGCTTCGTTTTGACGTCTATGTCCATGATCATCGTCACCGTTTTTCCTAAATTTCTTCCAGAACGGGCGCCACTGTCTTCTCCTGTGTCTTCGTTGATGCCCAAGAGCCTCTCCATTTTCTGTAGGTTTCCACATCCCCTTCATTTTGCTGCAGAATACAAACAGAAAGCTCACACAGATGACAAGCTATGAGAATAAAAACAACTGATGTAACCAAATGGCTCAGGCCCTTGTTTAAGGTTCAGCAACACAGAACGACGCCAGGACTTACACCAGCTCAGCTAACACGAGGTGACAGACCATAAAATCAGTCACACCGCATCTCAGCCAGGGCAATGGGACAAAGCTGGAACCTGAATGAACAGTTCATCACTTCTAGTTTTTAGTTTTCAACAAGGCCAAGGGTACATGGGCTAAGAAAGTTCCTCGACAACCTGCAGTGTGAGGACATGGGGTTTTCATTTCAGACAATGAAGTCAACAATTGCTCTCTTCACTTAAGCAAGAAAGTCATTCAAAACAGTAGCAACACGAAGTTAAAAGGAAAGCATCTACTATAAACATTCTTTCACCACTGAAGTCTCTTTTTTCGAGTTACAGCTCTGAGAAGCATCTTGCTGCACCAAATCCATTCAGCCATCTGACACCATCAGCTGCAATGACTACCTACTCCCACCTCCAACTAACATGCCATTCATCTTTTCCATTCCAAGGAAAAGGAATAAAAGAAATGCCCATCAGGATAATGCATTTTTTAAAACCTGAAACAAAATAACAAGTCCTGAAATACAGGAAGAGCACAGCATGCTGGTTCCACTTGTCTTTTGTGGCTTCATTATCTTCCAGGTTATCCTATAAACACAGGTTGATAGGAAGACACCTGGAAAGCTTAACAAACTCTGATCAAATTATATAGCTACAAGAATAAATGTAACCAAGAGAGAAAAGCAAATATAGAAGGGGCAAGTGAAGTTTCTTGAAAATCATTATTTCCAAGCAACAGAAACTTAATTCAGCAAAACAAGACTGTAACTAATCATCAGTACATTACAACAGCAAAAACTACACAAGATGTCCAGTCCTGAACGAGCCCAATGCTTGGTTCTGATCAAGATTCTCAAGGTTCTTGAGTCCTCCCTGCCTCAGCCTCACCTACAGCACAGCTGAGGACCTATTATCCCTAGTCAACCACATGCCTCATGATGTGGGATGCTGTGTTCATGTCTGGCATCCCTGGAATCTTGCAGCAAGGTGTTAATATTTTGTGACAAAGGACTTTTTGTTTGTCTTCATTCTGAGGTCTAAACAAATCATTTAGTGCCCCATCCTTCCTGAGTTACAAGAAACAGTGTACAATCACACTTTATTCACCTCTTCCACCTATGCAGTTTTTCTAGGCCTCCATCACACAGCCCTTTCAAGCCACCCAGTGCCTTGCTTGTTCAGAAATGTTCTCATTACCAGCATTCCTCTCTTCCGTGCTTTTCTGGCCTTCTCAAGTCCTTCTTGAGAAGAGAACAAGGTCTGGCATAGCACTCAAAATGACTTTCTATCGCAACAAACCCCATTTAATTTCATTCTCCAGTCATTTCACTACAGTGTCCAACACTGATTGCTCATCCCTGATGGCATCACCCACCACAGCGCTCGTGTGGCACAAGTGGCAAGCCACCGCCTTCCTGTGCATCAGTCCCTCACCCACAAAAGAAGGCTAATATTATCTCCTATGATTCAACTCCAACACGAGAGAAAACTGCATGTCTGAATTTGTACTACCACGCTCTAAATTCAGCATGTTGTACAATCTAGAAGATATTGAGCAAATATATGGCTCAATTAAAAGCTGTTGTCTTTGACCTTAAAGCTGTTGTCCTTGACCAAGGCTTAAAAACAACTTTTTAAATTCTCTTGGGCCTCAAACACCCAGAAAGAAACCTCAAGGTCAAAAACATGTCCCAACAAACATCAACCTGGCATCTGCTATCTTCCATTCACTCGTGGAAGATATCCTGCTATTCCCTCTCTGTTCAGAGGGCATGGAGAGCTGTGCACTATTATTACTCGGGTGTTGTGATACACCAGACAGGCTTCCAAAGTGGTCCTGCTGCATCTCTGATCTCACATGCAGGGAAGCTGAGAATTAGGAGCTGCAAAGCACTTCAGAGAACCACAAATGGAAAGCACCATGGAAGTGTTAAGCATCTAATCCTTTCTAAATATTACTTAGCTATTTGCTCTAATAGCTCAGCTTGCAGGGAACAAGCTGCATTCTATTTTTTCCTCACACATCAGTAGATTTGCCAGATAAGCACCAATCCCAGAATCTTTACTGCTGATATACAAAGCAGAAACAACAGCTTATGGACAGTTCACCAAGTCTCGAGTGCTACTAGCTCAGGGGAGGAAGGGGAGAAAAAGAAGAGATTTCTAGAATCAACTAGAATAAAAAATTGCTATGCAGAAGTAAACAACCTGCAATTTTGAGGACTTTTTTTTTGTTACTGTGACAAAGAAAATCCACCTTTGCTCCTAACAATCTCCAAACATATTATACATGTTTGCAGCTTTAGTTTCAATGCCCAGGTTTAGTTCCTTAGATGCAAAGCACTCCTGCAACTTTACATCCTTTGAAGGAAGTTTTACTTTTTAGTTTTACAGAAGTAGAAGTTTTAAAGGAGGAAAACTTCCTTTAAAAAGGAAGTTTTACAGTCTTCTATAAACCTTTCAGTCATGCAAGGCAACTGGTTGGGTGGGGGCAGGTAAGTGCTGGATCTTCTGAAGCACATGCTGCAACAAGGTAATTTGCACTGTCCACATTTAAAAAATTACACTAACTTCTTATTCTGCACTAGCTCAAACATTTTATTATGGTGCAAGATTTGTTTTGCTTGCTGTCATCCCCTATACAAAAAGCTAGGCAAACCCCAGCTTTGCTTCCATGCAGCAGAAAATGGCATTTAGCAAGAGCCCCTTAGGACTGAGTCTGCTCCTGTCTTCCAGCTCAGTCATTCTAGTTTAAACAAGTGATATTTTATGAGCGTGGCTCATTAAACCATTTTTTAAAAAAACAATCTTCCCACAGGTCCTAAAGCAGAGCAAATGAAGTTAGCTGGTTCCACCTAGCTAGATGTGGAACTGAGTGAGAAGAACAAAACCATGCTGCAAAATAATTTATAAGGCAGAGAACAGATAAAAATCCAAGATAAGTAAGTACTAGCTCAGAACAATGGCAGCAGATAGATTTAACTTTATTTTCATATAGTTTTCATTATAACTGAAGTAGTGCTGCTTCTTTTTCTACCCTCCATCATCTTTATCTTTTCCCCCTCTTCACTTGACCAGTGATTTATCATCAGAAGGGAGAGACAGTAAGGAAAAAAAAATCTGTTGGCCATTTTCAGGCAATAAAGGATTAAACCATGTGGAATCATTATGTTACATGGCTTTTGTCCCCATTACTACTTTTTCAGAGACCAAGGTTATGATGATCTAATGAATGGCCACTAGAAAGTGGTTTTCTCAAACAAGCCAGAATACCAGATTTTTTTATGTAGTTATTGTTTCATTTATCTGAAGTGGACTTTGGAGCACTATGAAGTAAACAAAAGAATATTATATCAGCAGTTTGTCAAATGGCCTGTCCCTTCTTAAAGGGCAGCCAGATTCTGTATACAGTGGAAGCAGTAAGTGCTGGGAGACCACAGTAAGAGAGCATACTTTTGAACTCAATGGGAGAAAAGCAACAAGCTTGGTTCAAAACACTTACCCAAACTGCTGGGTAGTCAGCACTTCTCCCCTTTCCTCCTTCTGCATCTGCATTTCCTTCTTCTTTTCAATGTTTGCCAATGTAGGAAAATTTCTATAAGAAAAAAAATGGTTTCACTGGCTCTTAAAGGATTCTCTGTAGTTTCCCAATTCCCCCTTTAGCAAACCAGCCTCCTCTATAAACATTACATTTCTTTAAAAATTTTCAAGGAAGTTTAACAGACTGTTTCTTTCTTAAAAAGGCATTAGTGAGGAAAAGAAACCTGAGTGCATCTATGCTTGTATATCCAGATGCAACAAACAAAACCAGAAGAAAAAATCGAACAATCTATCACATTAGCATTCTTAGATTTACCAAACCATCAAGCAAGGTACAGACAAACAAAAGTTTGGATATAGTCACAGACCCTCTCTCTCTCTTTGCCCCAACACATAACAGCATGATTTAGTCCTCCTATTTTACTTCATGGAACTTCAAGTGGATTATTTGAATGACATGCCTTTAGCAAACTAACTGCTGATTTCTCGTAAACTTTAAAAAAAAAAAAAGGTTCTATGAACAGCTTCTGGGTGCAAAAGATTCCTTTAATGTGACAGGGAAAAGCACACAAGTTTCTTCTCGAGCAATATTCAGCAATGTGTTTGCACACTGACCTCAAGTTCACCAGAATTACTGCCCCTTTTTAATTCCAGGTTCAAGAAAAATTGCCAAATCATGCAGATGAAAAGAAATCTACTGTTAGAACCATCTCCCAAACCATCTAGTCTCTGCCATTCCCCACCTCCCTTAACATCCTTCCCTTCAGACAAATGCCTCGCTGGTTCTAACATGCAGAGCCTGGGCAGCAGGCTTTTTACCATCAAAGCCCAAAAATGGCTACACTACTTGCTCTGCAAACGTTAGTTAGCTAAATGCCAGTGCTTTGAGATAAAGGTGGTAAATGAGAAATATATATGCACGTGCTCCCCCAGCTTCTGGATAGAAACACAAAGTATAAATATTTGATGTCTATTAAAATGGAGTAAAGAGAAACGTAGAACAGCTTCTCGCTAAAAATAGCTATCAAAAAAGACACATATCTTTCTTTAAATATTTAATCTTATCACATGCATTTTCCCCATATTACAACATGAATGCTAAGTGTCACATTGATTCAAGACAGCTTCAACCACATACCAAGGGAAAAAGAGAAGCATTTTCTACAAGACAAACCTAAACACACTACAGAACTTGTCTCCTTTAAGAGGAATTGAACATGAGCTGTCAACATCTATTTTCTTTGGATTTCTCCCAGAAATCTGCCATACAGCTCAAGTGAGCACAGGGATATGATCCCTGCTCTTCCCTGTTAGTTAGATTTGTTCATCCATGTTACAACACTCCCAGCACACAGCAAATGTGCAATGAAGTCTTTAATCTCAAAAGCTTCGCATTAGCAAAGACCCCTGTGCTCCGCAGTTTTTGGAGAAGGTCTTTCCCTTCAAACACAAAGGTTCCCAGGAGCACAGCAAGCCATAAAACAAGTAGTTATGCTCCAAAAATCCCCAAGCTTATTGTAGAGATTGAGGGGGGAGGGGGGTGTTTTAAATATAAGGGAAGACCCTAAATACTAGAGCAAAGGAGTCTTCCAATGCTCCAGCACTTACGCTGATTAAGGGCATATGCAGACACGTTCTCACAACACGATTTGAGACATGAGTGCCTCCCACTTTCATTCCTGTGAGTTACCACTCCTTCCATGAGCCACCATAATGGACTGTACCAATGCTTTCAGTTCCATTTACTGCCAAGACTGACAGATTTCTCCTAAACCACCCTTCCAGCTGACACAGGCAGTAACTGACAGCTGGCGAGAGCTCAAGTCACAAGTCCCAGTATGCCTGCAGAAGCACATCTGAAGGCATCTGTAGTGGCTGTGTTTATTTTCTCCAGCTCTTCTCAAATGTTAAATGGCATTTTACTCACTGCCTTTACCTCATGCCTTTACTGACTGAGTCTCTCCACATAAAAGGCCATACGCTTAAATCCCAAGATCTGACTCGGGTTTGTACCCTTCTAAGATGGCAAGCCCTCCTCTCCTAAGCAAATGATGTTCCTAAAATGTTACCTACAAACACCACTGAAGCAGAAGTACCCCAGTACTTATGCCTTGCAAACAACTCGTCAGAGCTTGAATACAAACAGCTTCATCAGTCCCCACAGGGCTTTACAAACCTAAGCAACTTGTTGTAAAAGGAAGAGTTAAACCAGGATGTGATGGTTTGGTACAGCAGATTTTACGAGACTTTATGAAGCCAGTATAGCCCGAGAAGGCAGCCCTCTTTCACAGCAGCTGCAGTTCCCGACAGTACATACTCCTACAATCCAAAGTTTTTCAAAATAAATTGATAATACCAGAAAACTGTTTTTCCAGCTGAGTATATTAAATATATCCCAACAAAATGAGACATGCAGGTAAAGGATACCCTAAAGATTCTAGAGACAGGGAACAGTGGCATTGAGTATAATCAATAACACATGTGTCTCAGTGAATAGATTTTTTTTCCAATAAATGAGCACACTAGCCAGAGCCATGCATTTTTTTATAGGCCAGCATACTTCATCTTGCTCTCAAACATTGGAGTAAAGCAGCTCTCAGCAAGCAGTGAAGAAACAGAGCTTTGCCAACGCCTAACAAAAGAGAGACCTGTTTCTACAGCAGCTTAGACAACGAATTCCTGAGTCAAGAGCTATACAAGTTCATCATTTTAATAGGAACAGCACTGTGAGAAAAATGCCTCAATTTCTTGAGCTGGTCTTAATTGCATATGTGCAGTCAGGAGCAAAGGAGACATGGATAGCCCAAAGGGAACAAAAATGACCCAACAGAGCTGATAAAATCTTGGCTTAACTTTCCCACATGTGATTTAACCATATGCTAGCTGAGGCAGTTTTACTGCTAATCTATCCCAGCAGATCAGAGTAAACTCTATTGTATTTATGTTTACCTTGATCTACCGACATCCCTTCCACTTTGCTTTGTCTTTTCTACTTTTACCAAGTTATAAGAAATTATTTTCCACATCACATACTTCACTACTACGAATGCAACACCAGGGAGGATTCCAAACTAGTCTCGGATTATCATTACGCAATTAGAAAACCACAAATGAATTAAAAGCAGTGTGGTTAACACTACTGGACTTCAAGCACTAAGCACATGCTCAGCCTGTGAGATGTACTGCAAGGAAATACAACAGACAATTCCTATCTGAACAAACCAATGCCAAGACATTAAGGAAAGCGGGGCAGAAAGGGGAGAATTTACAAGCAACCCACAAGCTCAAGAAAATCCCCCGATGTTATATTAGGGGCTAAGCAAAAGTTAAGTTTAACGATTCGCTTTAACGCTAAAGCAGCCTTGCCACATTCTTACTAATAACCATTGCTCAAGAAATGTTGGTGAGAAACAGATGGGCTGGCAGGACCCAGATCTCACTTGCAGAGTAGGGAAGACGGCAATACCTCATTCTGACACATTAAGGAAATGCATTGCAGATATTTCTCTTTAAGCTCATGTTAAAGAAAAAATATGCTGAAGACAGCACATTTCTTAACACTTGGAAGGGACAGAACAAATCAAAACAAGAAAAGTTGATGTCAGACTTCACAACCATCTGTCTGCAAAACACAGGGAAACCCTGAGACCCCATGGAACTTCATCTCTATTGCTCTTTGCTTAATTAGATTTCTTGGCTCAGCAAGTTCAACGGGAAAACAGCATTCCGACCCAGCATGCTTCATCCAGAGATACTCCTCACCAGCTCTCCTCCTCCTCTTTCCTCTATGAGAGGAAGGCTACATATTAAACACCAGCTCTTTCTTGAAGATTTTAAGCAGGATACACAATTGAGCAACACAGCAGCTAATTAAGAAGAAAAATCTCAACTCTGCAAGTAATTATTTATAACGGCTGAAAGAACAAGCAAGACAGGATGCAGCATGGAAACGCACATATTAAATCACTGCAACCTAATTAGAAACAAACTATTAATGACCTAAAAAGATTCATTCTTAGCTCTGATTGGAGCTTCTAGAAAGAAAAAGGTTTCTTCCTGTCACCATAAACCAAAACTGTTTAATAGCTCAGACTCCCTCTGGTGTCCCTTTTTTCTGTACAATGCAATGTTTACTGTGAGTCAACAACAGACCTTCAGTACTTAACTGATGCTTTGCTGGTGACCCAATTAATGCTGCAAAAAAAGTTCCAGCTGGCTTTCTCTCTCTGCCTGCCTCCCACCCCCCCCTTTTTTTTAATTAAAAAAAGAAAGATGCTCATAGAGCTTCCTTGCTGTACAAAGAGTGACAAAAGCCACCCAGGTAGTCATTCTACACCCATCCATCACGGCTAAATACGATACCCACAGAAGGCCTGAAGTACTAAGATAAGGCACTACTCCATCTAGTGGCCCTGGCTCAGACAGTCCTAATCCCATTTTGCCTTTTCTGGTTGGTGGCTGTGACCACACAACTTTGCTTTGATTTTACTGTGCTGCAGCGAGCTAAGGCTTTCAGCAATGCTGTATCACAGCCAAATTATATTCATCTGTAAAACCAACACTAAATTCTTCAGAAGCTCACCAAAACCATCTCGGGTAGAGCATCACTCTTACAATTAAGTGTAGACGAAGGCTGCTGTGATTTGCAGCACCCACTCCTCACACAGTGTCTTATCCATAATTTTACGTTCAATTCCCACTTGAATGTTCTAGTAGAGCACTGTTGCGGGTTAGATTTGTTCCCTTTTCTGGTAGAATTTTTCTCCCATAAGTTGCTAGGAGACTAATTACTGAGTACTTAAGGGTACTCGGCCGAAACAAAAGAAGTGGCCAAAAGTTGGGAGGGGGAAGATAACGCGTATTTGGGGGCAGGGGAAACGAGGGCGGGGGACAAGCAGAGTCTCGCTTGCTGTAGACGAAGAAAGAGGACGGCGAGGCTGTCGGTTTTGGCTGCGAGAGGAGTCCACGGTCGACACCAACTCCGGGGAAGCTTCCATCACCTGCCCGTGTGCTCGGGAATCCTGCGCTCGTCTCCTCCTGCGCTGAGGCCGGGCCAGCCCTGCCCCCTCGCCGCCGCTTTTCCTCGGCACCGCTCCTTCTTTGCTACAAGGTGACCTCGCAACCCCGGCCCTGCCGGGACACCTCGTCATTCCAGCCACCACCTCAGAACTGCTGGTTCGTCTCATCCACTACCCGGGATTTCCCACCCTTCCAACTCTGCTCTCCAGAAGGCACCGCGATCAGACTTTCCCCGGGCTCTGTGAAGCACAGCCCTCGAGGTTCCTGGCTCTGTTGTGTCGTTCCTGCGGTAGTTGTTTTGTTTTGTTTAGTTATACATACTAGTAAAAGACTGTTACTCCTACCCCTACTACCTCTGCCTAAAAACCGTTTAATTTTTCTAAATTATAATAGTTTAGAAAGAGAGAGTTAGAATTCTCAAGAGAGGCCCTGCCCTCCCCAGCAGATACCTGTCTTTCTCAAACCAAAACAAGCACATACTGACATATACACCTTAAATATAATTTCAACACTTAAACCTTAGCATCAGCTGCTAGACAGGAACTCTCCTAAACAACTCCCAAAATTGAGAAGTGTATGAAAAGTTGAAAATGAGTAGCAGACTCTCTCAGAGACTACATATGAGTATGGATCTTCTTCCTTGGAGATACTGTTAGAACATTAGTCACCAAAAAACCACAACAGCAACACATAGACTGAAAGCAAATAAAAACCAAGCCATCGAGCATCTTTTGAATAAAAGGAAACCTTGGAATGAAAACTAATCTAGCACCAAAACTTGCCTATTCTAACTTATATTTGCACAGATCACAACCAATTTTTGTCTGGTTAATGACAGAATTTTAGCAAATGGGAGAAAATAATCTCTTGTTTCTGTATAAAAAATAGCATTTTTTTTTCTTTAAAGGACCTATGGATTATTTTCATTTGTGAAAAATTAAAGGTGCAGGTGCAAGAGTTGACTGTTCTGATATGCTGACATAGTGCTAAGATTTTTCCTTTGCTTTCCTGAAATTTGCAGAAAAAGCTGAAACCACGTCCAAAAAAACCCTAAAACCTCCAATAATGAACTTACATGGGGAGAAATTTTGCTTCTCCATACAGGAAAAAATGGATGGGAGACAGTTAAAAAATTCGACAATAAATTACATTCATTTTTCTTTTTCAACAAAAACAGTGAAAAAGCGTATTAAGGGAAGTGAAGTTCAAAGCAAGATCACATTAACATTGCCTTCTGACATGGATGCAAGGTGGATACATCAATAAGATTCCATCAGACCACTGGGTTTATTTTCACTAAAAAAACCCCATGTGACTAGCACACTGCCCTAGCTTGTCACCACTGATCCCAAAATTAAATTTATATCACTTCCCATTCTGCATATAGGACTCTTGTTCATGGAAACAAAACTCATGCACTGATCACTTGCAAGACTATATTCTAAATTATGCATAGAAGTGAGGAAAGCCTGCAGAATTTTGCTGCTGGGGAAGTGTAGATTTTAATCTCTAGAGCTCTGAAGGAAAAAAAAAATCTGGGAGACAAATACTTCAATCCTGGTCAACATAAAAAAGTTATACCCTGTTACATCATAGGATAAGAAACAGTGAGAAATACTGTTTATAGGAGAATTTTACCTTGCACCCTGCATACAAGTAAGTTAGACTACCCGAGAACGGATCATTCATGGTTTCTGCTCTCTTTCACTAGAAAAGCATCAAGCAACACAGAAAGCCCTTAAAAAATTAAGAAAATTCCCTGGTGGCGTCTACTGGGACAAATTAAGCTAGGGAAATCTGCACACAATTAAAAATCTGTATTACAATTATAGTCAGTACAACAGTTCCAGATTTTTAAGCTCTTAAAAACTCCCACACAAACATTTCTGACCTAAAACGTGATCAGGCTAAAAAGAATAAGACATTCACCTAACCTGGGGCACCACATCAAGCATGTGAGAAAGCTGTTTCCTTTCTCAGCTGATACCTTGCCTGCTATTATAATCTTCTAAATTATTATAGTCTCTGCAGCTCAATTCTCCTGGCTCAGGCATTCTCACCCAGATCACTGCTGCAGGAGTTCTGCAGGATCAATGGAACAGCAGAAGCACCAAGTTATGTGCTGCTCCTGCCCTTCAGCTAATGTCATCTAATGCTCCCAACAGGGAAAATACAGTAAAATAAATCCATAGGCCGCAAGTCTTACCTTTTTCTTTCTTCTCTCCATTTAGCAATCTCTTCTGGACTATCTAATTTTATTCTTTTAGCACCAGGTGCATGTGCCTAAGGAAAAAATATTTCACAGGTGTTTAAAAGAGGAAGGGAAAAAACCGTAAGTTAAAAAAGAAAACATCATTATGTCAGGTATAGTGGTATCACACTGTTTTCATCACCAAAACTGGTGAGACTCTATATGGAGACGACAAAATGAATCCATTTAGAAAACTCCACAGTATTTAACATATTTTCATCCACAATAATGTCTTGAAACAGATTCCCCTCAGAGGTGATACATCTTCTTTCCAGATGAATGAAAGGAAACCACTGAAGAATGAGAAAAAGGGCTATGGTAAAGATGGCACAGACTCCTGTTTTGGGCCCAGAGGGTTACCTACATTCTTCCAGTGTATCTGAACGATCTTCTCATGTGCACTGAAATTGCAGCCTTCTTCTGAGCACTGCAAGATAAGAGGGTGAACTTAAAACATACCCATTTACATAATTTATAAACAAGCTTTTGAGCACACTTCAAATAAACTCAGTGCCAGCTGCCTGCACAGTCTGTTGCATAGGCTGTGTAAGCTACCCAGCTTGCTAACAAAGGTGATTGTAAAAACAGCAAGCAGGGATAATATACTTTTTAATTTTTATCTGGTTTTAGAATAACCAGTGTAGGCAATGTATCCGATAACTGAAGAGAAAATGAAGTTTATCTAAGATAAAAATTTGCAAGACTCTTTAATTTCAAATTTTGATAATTTTCAATAAAGGACATTTTTTTAATGTTTCCACACAAAAACTGTACATGCTATAATGGTATCAATGAATTAATTCTTATGACTTAGCAATACTTTGCAAGAAAAACAGTTTAAAAGGCTTCAGTAATAAAACCAAAAATACAACTGAAGCCTCCCCTACACATAGAATTCAGAAAAAATCCCCCACTAATAGCTGACATAGCTCTGGAATCTCTTTCCTAAGTCTTCTGTTCAAAGAGTGACTACAGCTAACTGCTTGCAAGGCACAAAGGAAAAAATCAAAGTGTGAATAAAAGAAGCCAAACTCATTAACCTGTTTATGCTGTGAAATGTGTTCATCATACTTTTCCTGGTTTTTATAGCCACGGTCACAGGTATCACAGTAATGAGAGAAAACTGGCTCTTTTTTCTTTTTGGTCTGAGAAAAAGAAAAAAAAAGGGGAAGAAATAATCTCAGGATTGCAGTTACAAGATATTCCTGTATTTATTTAGCCATGAAACACTATTAGCTGTTCTGTTAATAAAGCAGTTATGTGTTTCAAAATTTCAAAGATAAGCTAACATAACACGTAAGTTCAAATTACCTATCTTCCAAACAACGTGCCCTGCACTCAGCTCTTCCCACTACCACCTTTCAATCAATTATTGCTTCTGCAAACACACCAGTCTGGCACAGACTTCCCGAGTGCTGTGAGATTTAGGCTAAAGCCCCATGTCTCTTCCCTACCAAGACACATCATGACTGTTCTCCCATGACATGCACAAGTTCAGAGGGCAGCACAGACCCTGCCTTCCCCCACGACACACATCAGTGTCCTCTGGCTGGCTGGTCTTGACCATGTAACAGAGCACTAATGTAATTTAGGCAGCTGGGCATCACCACAGTAAGGTGACATAAACCTGTGTAAGAATTTGGTTGACATGTATCTTTCAAGGGTTACAGACTGTCACATATTTGCTCTCTTCAAAGGGCAAGCATGTTAGACAGGAGAAGGGGATCTCCACAGTGCCTTGGGCCAAGTCCCATGAGACCAACATCATCACAGAATGGTTTGGGTGGGAAGGGACCTTCCAAGACCATCTGGTTCCAACCCCACCACCAAAGGCAGGGACAATCTATGACTAGGTCAGGCTGCTCAAAGCCTCATTCAATCTGGCCTTCAACACTTCCAGGGACTGGCCAGTCACAGCTTCTCTGGGCAATCTGTGCCAGTATCTTATCCCCTTCACTGCAAAAAAAAAGTCTTCCCTATGTCAAATCTAAATCTACTCTGCTTCAGTCTAAAACCATTACTCCTTATTCTATCACTACAGGCCATACTATAAATAAAGTCTGTCCCCATCTTTTTTCTAAGTTCCCTTAAGTGCCGAAAGGATGCTGCAGGGTTCTACCTGAAGCCTTCTCTCTCCAGGCTGAACAAGCCCAGCTCTCTTTCACAGGTGCTCCCCCCCACAATCATTTTGGTGGCCTTTCCCTGGACCCACTCCAACACGTACATGTCCCTCTTGCACTGGGGACCCCACTCCATACCTTTGGCTTGTTATTTTCTTCTGGACAATGTTTACTAAATGCAGGCACTTGCTTGCCCTGCCATTTCTGAGAGAAATTACCATTTCCACCTTCAGAACAGAGAAGAAAAAAGATGAGCCATTCACAGATACACCTGGTAAAACACCCCCCTCCCACCTCGGTGGGCAACAGAGAAAGATCTAGGGAAGAGATAAGAGAGGGTTGTATGACCAACATGCTTGGAGGAGAGTCCTGCAGCCCCAAGGGTTCAGGGCAGCCCCAAGGGTTCACGACAACCCCGGGGCCCCTGCCTGCGTGGGACGGGAAGGAGCCCACGGGCCCAAGAGACGGCTTCTCCCTTGCCCCTGCCCCTCACCAGCGTGCGGGCCCTGCGGTCGCGCTCCGTAGGCCGGCGGGAACCAGGCGGTAGGCGAGGGGTAGCTGTGAGGGGGAATGAAGCTCTCGGGCTGAGGGTAGCTCTGAGCGGGCGGGTAGCCCTCGGCGGGCTGGGGGTAGCCCTCCGGCTGCGAGTAGCTCTCGGCAGGCTGGGAGTAGCTCTCGGCGGGAGGGATGCTCTGGGCGGGATCCGAGTAGCTCTCAGCGGGCGGGTAGTTGTCGGCGGGTTGCGCGTAGGACTCGGCGGGCTGGGAGTAGCTCTTAGGCAGCGAGTAGGTGTCGGCGGACGCGTAGGTGCTGTCGGGCGGCGGGTAGCGGCCGGGCGGGGGGTAGGGCACGGGGGCAGCCCAGAAGCTCGTGTCCCAGGAGGGCGGCGGGCAGAAGAAGGGTGGGGGGATGCCCGGCGGAGGCAGCCCCGGCGGGGGCGGCGGGTACCAGGCGAAGGGGTTCATGTCGGGCCCGGAGAAGCCGCTCGGGTGCAAACCCCGCTCCGCGATGCGCTCGCACCACCACGTGGGGCCCTCCGGCGGCGGCCGCTGAGCGCGTCACGTCCGGGCTGAGGAAAGCGAACCCTCCTTCCCGGCGGGCGCGGCGTCATCCGGGAGCGCCGCAGGGGCGGGAGCAAGGAAGCGCAGCGGGACGGGGAGAGCGGCCGGGCTGCCCCCGGCGCCGGCTTCGCCATGGCCCGCCAGCTCATCGGCCCCGCGCTGCCGCCCGGCTTCCCGCGCCACGCCGAGGCCGAGCCGGGCGAGGACTTCAGCCAGGGTGAGAGCACAGGGACGCGCCGGCGGTGGGATAGCGGGGCTCTGCGGCCCTTATGCCACAGCGCGGGATGCTCCGTGGGTGGGAGAGGGGGGCCTGCAGCCGGTGTTCCATAGCGTGAAGTGCTCTGTGAGTGGGATAGAGCGGCTCTGCAGCCCGTGTTCCACAGCGCGGGATGCTCCGTGCTTGGGAGAGCGGGGCTCCGCAGCCCCGTGTGCCACAGCGCGGGGTGTACACCGCCAGTGCGGCACCTGGATGGAGCTAAACTTCCTGGCAGGGTCATTACGATGACGTTTCCAGAAAAAAAAAAAAAAA
>WAAE01024598.1:146360-187683 GCA_013400495.1 Nicator chloris
ATATGCGATGGAATGCTACCGACATGAAACGCTCTAAAACTCGTTTTAGAAAAATACTGCTTTGAATCACTTACCTGTGTCCCGCTCAAGTCTCGCGTGCGCTTTGAAGCCCATGCTCTTCAGCACTTCCAGGTGTGAAATTAGTGGGCAGAAAAGGAGGGGGCTGAGCCTGTGCAGCGTGCTTTCCTTTGCCAAGCCGAACCACTTTATCAGCTGTGGTTTTCCAGGCAGTGCACCTCAGGATGTGGAGCAGGCTGCCGGTCAGTGGGGCTGTGGAGCTGTCACATCAGAAGTGGGATCTTACTGAGACCAGCTGACTGCCAGGCTGGCTCTTCGGCAGTGGATCTCAGTTCCCCCACTAAAATTCTTGCATGTTCTCTATCAGTAATATCTCTGGAAGCAGCACTTTGAGGGTTTGCACTCCTTGCCTTTAATCCAGGTTCAAGGCACTAGTACATACGTTCAGTTTTTAGCAGTGTGTCACTGACCATTCGGTTACTCCAAAAAAAAAGCTGCTCTGAAAGGTTTGTTGTGCTTGTCTGCTCTGTAATTTTTTAATCCAGAAGAGGGAGCAATAGCAAGAGGGACAAAGCTGCTGCATTTGCTGACACCATGGCAACATCAAGCTCTGGGTATGGATCTCGGCTTTGTGTGGAAGCCCTGACTACACGAGCTGGTGCTGCCTTTCCTGGCCATGTCTGTCTTAATGGCTTATTCACTTTCCATCAACACACTGATGCATGCTGCAAGTATCTGTATCGTGTATGAACAGAACAAGTTAAACTTACCCTTAGGCCATGGGTTTGTGGCATCGGGTGTTTCGGCAGTGTCTGGTCTGGGTTACTCAGCTGACTTTGTCCCCTCTTTGTCCCATGTAAATCAGTTCCATTGTATTACAGTTGCACTGGCAAATGATTCAAGATCTGCTTGGAAATTTCTGTGTGAAGTGGGTGAAGGAATTTATTTGCCTCTGAAAAGAAGCAAAAACCCCAAACTCCAGCTACTGGCAGGTTGTTTGTTTTTATAATTTTCACAAACTTTTCCTGACTTTGACTTACAGCAGCTAGGTGTCCCTGCTCACCCCATGAGGCAGACTGCTGCAGTGCAGAGGAAGAAAGGAGAGCAAGTACTTTGGCATAACACTCTTTGCTGTACAGAACTACAGCTCCATCTGGAGCCCTGCACCTGGAGTGACAAAAATCCCACGGTGGGGCTGCCACCAGCACCTTCTGTGCTGCAACACTTGCTGGGTCTTGAGTCAAATGGGCCTAAAATTTGTTCTGTAACAATTTCCCTTGTGTTTCCTAACTATTTTAAGAGATGCTTCACCTTTTAAAGCTGAACAGCTTTTCCAGTATTTTTCCTGTCATAGTAGTCTCACTGATAGTTGAGCTGCTCATTGCTTTTCTTGAAGAGCACTGGTTTTTTTAGTCTATTTTAATAGTTTCTGTCTCCCAACAGCAACAAAGTAGCTTTGAGCAGCCTGTGGCAGAGAAGACTCTCAGGCACAAGAGAATGCTCTCAGACAGCCACAGGAAATAGGAGAGTGATTATGATTAGATTTATTGCTAATACATTCCTTCTGGAGGCAATCCACCTGGGAGCTGTCTGCAGCCTTGGGAGACTAGTTGGCCCCGTTTCCATCAGCATTTTATACCCTTATGCAGACTGGTGTGCTCCACAGTCAGTAGCAAGTATCTCAGCCCCCTTGAACTCCACTCCCACCACCCCTCTGGGTAGAAGCATCCAGACATTTTCTGCCACAATACCCACTGGTGTTCTTACTGTGGGACAAACCACATTGCCCATGGACTACCTCTGGTGTCAGAGAAGTGGTGATAATAATACTTCTGTGACCCTCAATTGGGAACAGGATAGGAGCAAATGGTAGCTGGACAGACCCAAAAGCTGATCCCTGGTAAAAAAAGCTCACCCTTTACCTTCTTCAGCTTGTCCAACCCATGGGACACACTCATTTCCTGATTCTTCACTTCATGACAGTGCTTTGAAGCTGGACTAACCGTGCTCCTGCTGGAAGAGTCATACCTCCTTTGGCCCATTTGTCCCTGCCTCTGGGCTGTCCTTGTGCCAGCAGGAGAGAAGTGCTAAGGAATGGCTGAAAATAACCAGAGGCACAGAAGGGAGTTTTGTCTGTTTCAGCATTGAGGCCACATTTGTTACAATAGGGATGTGTTGATATGTCTGGGTTGATCTACCACTCTGCTGGAGCTGAAAGGCCTTACCTGTCCTCGAGAGCTTCCCAGTACATGTCTGATGGTGTGGTGGGTTGCTTAGAATCCCCAAATATACCAGAAGTAACCCTAGCAAAACAAAACAAAAAGTAGCTTTTAATTTGGTTTCTGAATTGAATTGACTTAATTTTCAGGCAGATAGTCACCAGAGCCAGCTCATTAGTAGGATGGTCACTTCTAGTAGCTGTGAAACATTCACTTCAGTCTCACTTAGTCCTGGTTCTCTCCTCACTATCCCCAAAATTTTCTTCTTATACTTTTTTTATCCCATTGTCCTGCTCCAAATTGTTCTGAGCTCTGGTTATTTTGTCACTTTCCTGTTGCTCTGCCATTGCTACATCCATTTATCCTCCTCACCTCATTAGGTTTAGTTTCCTGACTCTTTGAGCTCGCCCCTGTTCCTCCTTTCCTCTGTATTTTTCCACTTTTCCTTGGATTTTGGGGAATTTCACAGACTTCTGATTAGATCTTGGCCTCCCTCCTCACCCTTTTCTTTTTTTGCTCCCAGAATTTACACTTAGCAATTTCCATTCCTACCTTTCTGCTCTTCATTGTGGCTCCCCAAACCATCCTGATCCATAGCTGTATCTTTGCCTGTGCTGATTGTTAGTCTCAGTCAGTACCATGATCATATTAATTTAATCCCAAGTCTCTTTCCACTCCATTTCTTTTCACCATGTCCAATGACTTTTTCTTCCTCAGGCTTTAAATGACATTTTCCCTTCATTAGTCAGTCTCTGTCTCTGTTTAATTTCTGGTTGTCCTGCTTAGGCTGCAGTTCCACAAACAAACAGTTCTTTCAGGGGAGTGCTGTGATTTGCAGTGCTGCTTTTATGCCTTTTAAGTTCCCTGATCCTGCTTATTGCATGGCCCATGCAAACAGTTTAGCCAACATAACGGAGAGGAATTGGGATAAAAGTATGTGTGTTAGCCCTGGTGTTGAACAACATGCCAGTGGGACCAGTCTCCTTCCTTAAAGAGGTTTGGTTTTACTAGTTCTGTGCAGCTCACAAAACTACTCCTTATTTCTCTCTTCCTGTCTTTTGTCAGACTCATCAAATTGTATCTGAGTTTGTTCCTTCCACTCCAAGTCTTTTCTTTTGCATTTAGAGCAAATGAAGTCTGCTGGTATGATGTCAGGGTACCAGGTGGCTGGAGAAAAAACCCAGACAAAACCTGCACCGCTGCTAAGTGCTTTTATTCAACTGGTGCTTTTCATACTGAAAGATGTGACTTCTTGACAGCAGTTTTTCTTCCTACTTATCATTCACCTGTTTGTTTCCTTTCATCTTGAACTTATTTTACCTTTATAGGCTAGGGTGTTGTGTTTGGGTTTTTTTGGGGTGAGAGAAGTGGTTTGCTGGTTGTTTTTTTTCCTTCCTAGTGCTGAAATGTATTTGTATGTCCCAGTTAAAGTCTTTTCCATTAAAACAGGAAACAAAGAAGTGGCAGATCTGCCTGGATGCTTTGTAGTTAGTGGACTGTCCTTGTGTCTTGTGCTAAAGATGATTAAAAGCTTTGTGAAGCTCACTCGAAGGACGTGATTTCTGCCTAGCCTTTGTCAGCTAACAATGGAACCATAATATGCATCAGGTTGTATTTTGTACTATCAAAAAGTTGTAGTTCTTCAACTAGAGATCTAATTTCCTGGTACCATGTATCTTTTCATCTAATCCTTGACTATTCATAAAGGGAACAATGTCTTTTCCTCACCAAAACACCTCTCTGTCCTGCAAGTCTTGTACTCAGTGCTTGAGATAATGAGAGGAGGAATGGTGTCCATGTCTCAGGACACTAAATCATCAGTAGGATCCAATCTCCATTACATGGGAACGTGGGCTGTTGGTACTGTGTTTGTGTGAATGGGTGCCTTGCCCTGGATTGGGAAGGCCCCTTGCCTTGGGACCATTGCTGGTTTTTGCTTGCTCCAGCTGACTCCTTGTTGATCGAGCCTGTGAGGGTATCTGTGTTAAGGGTCTTTTTTGGGGGGCATTTGCTGTTAGGATCAATGTTGGCTAAGTTGCTTCTGGACCCACTGCACATGATAGTATAGCCAAATAAATCTATAAAGATCAGTGTCTGCTGGTGGGCCCAGTGCCAGAAACAGCTCAGGCCTGTTAGCAGTGTTAGTGTCTGAATTTTAATTTTGCTGAGATATTACCCCAGAGGGTGAAGGTTTGAGTGGAGCATGAGAGCTCCATCCGCTACCCTGGCCTTCTGACAGCAACAATTCTTTGAATTCATTCTCTGAATGCCTAAATCATCCCTTTTTCTGCAGAGTGCTTAAATTTGTCCCTGCTGTTCACATTTAGCTGAACTGGAAATACCCTTAATCATTAAACCATTCCTAAAGCAGGCTGGCAATTAATTTAATACTTCATGGTCACAAATGCTCCCATTTAAGAATTTATGGTCTCCCACACTGTGTATGTACAGATGATGTGTTTCTTCACTAGTAAGCTTCAAGTGCTTTATTAAAGGTGGTAGTTTCTTTTAAATATACTGGTTTATGCTACATCCATTGTACATTAGTTGTTATATAAAACAGGGCTTTCTAGTCCTGTCCCAGAAGATGCTCATGTAGTAATGGATTAGTAATGTCCTAAGTCAGAACAGTTCAGGGTAGGTTGTTGATGGAAATACAGTGCTGAAAGGAGTAACTTTTAGAAGTTTGTTTAGGTATCTTCTCTAAATGCTAGAGAGAGCAGTGATTGAATAAACTTAATTCCAAGTAAATATGTGTTTTCATTCCTTTTTAGGTATCCTTATTAAACCTGGTCTAGTAGAAGGTTCGCTGCCCATGGAAGATTGGAACTAGATAATCTTTAAGGTCCCTTTCCAATCCAAACCATTCTCTGATTTTTATCATCTCACATAACTCTGGATGTTCAGTTGCAGGACCAGCACTGCCTCCAGACTACAAAAGCAGCTGTAGCTCAGAAACCCCTGACAGTGATGACGACTCGGAATCTCTTCCTCTACCCAGAGACACAAACAGAGATTCTGAAGAGGAGACACAAGAAGATCCAGCACCCAAGTCAGTATGTTTTTGGGTTGTTTGTATATTTACAAATTGTATTGCAAATGTAATGTGTCAAACTTATGAAAAAGGGACAGTGTTGTACAAAAAAAGGTAAACTCTGTACGTGTATAAAACTTTTGATTACATGTTCTGCATGCTCTTCATGGCCAGGAGTGTTCATTCAGCTGACCTGTTTGACACCCTACGGTGGAATTAAGTTATTTGGTTCAGTCAGGTCTCTGCACTTACATGTTTTATTTTAGTTCTGCAAATGTGCATGTTTATGCTAAGGACAGACACCACTTATCATGTGCAGAAGTATTTGGTACTTGAGTTTTGCCCTGGTTTTGGTATACTAGCTCTCTTTGAGAGGCTGTAAGACCTGTTTATGAACATGAATTTATGCATTCAATTAAGTCAACTCTAATGAGAAAACCTGAATTGTGTAGCAAGTAACAGGAGTCTGCAGATACTCTTATTTGTTGAGTTGATTACTCACAATCACTGTGTTAAGATTCGTGTGTGTTTGCTCTGAGCCTTGTATAAGAGACCTGAAGGCCATTATGCCATCTTAATGAGTGCTAGAGTAATTATTATTCTTTTTTTTTCTTGGTTTCTTAGTCAGTAGCATTTCTACTAATTAGAATTGAACAGGAAAAATACTACTCAAAATGCAGACAGTGTATAAAAATGGAGAAAGAAGTGCACTGAATTTTAAATTACTTTGTGACTAGAAAATGGTATTTCAACATTATACTAAACTTCATTCTACAGCAAAAGCATTCTTAAGGTTGTTTTTTAAGTTTTTTTCTTTTTTTAAATGTCAGAACAGTTTTGAAGTGAGTCTTATACTCCCAATTTTTTAATTGCTTCAAATCATTTTGGATCCTTTTGGACTGTTGCCTTGGTAACAGCAGGATGTTTAGTACAGAAGACCCTATGAAATAATTTTATGTGTTTTTTTTTTTTTCTTTTTAAAATGTAGATAATTGCTATGCATGTCAAGGTAATTATTAAGTGAAATCTGTATTTGCAGAAAGCCAAAAAGAATTCATGAAGCTGATGATGATGATGATGATGATGGCTTTTTTGGGCCAGCTCTTCCTCCTGGATTTAAGAAACAGGATGATTCTCCAGAGAGGTAATTAAAATGGAATTATATTCAGATTCTTTTCCTTAAAACACAATTATTGTAGATTAAATATTTTGTATCACTGTTACAGAACATTTCAGTTGTGCACTTGAGATTCAGATGATTAGAGGTAATGCTTCCTCCATGTTCTGAGAACAGGAACAGCATTCCCTTGAAACAGAGAACACAGCCCTCCTAGACCAGGTTGGGAGGAGAGTGAAAGAACTAATGTAAATTTTCTGAGGTGTATTTTGGATGTCAAATTTCCTCCATTTCTTTTGATAGGTCTCAGATCAGTGGAGAAAAGACAAATTACACAGGGACCCATAGTTCTGTAGTTCATTCTGGTCTGTGAGGGACTGGGGCAGTTTCCTTGTGTGTGGTGCAATACCATGTCTTTTGCTAATGCATCAGGGATTATTGTTTACATGTCTCCAGGTACAAAACTACTGAACACTGTTGGGCTCTAGAAAAGAGGCTGTCAGGTCTACAGAAATAAGCATTATTTATGGTCTCTCTCTCAGGAAGCTTTCCATTTGATTGCTTATAGTTACAAAATACTTCCCCCCAAAAATATTATATGGGTTTTCTATACAGAACTCAACTGTCTCTCACAGCCTTTAGTCTTTACATCAATCTCTGCACTTCCTTCTATAATTTGAAATTATAGTCCATAGTGAAATTGGAGCTTCCAAGGGGATACTTCCTGATGAGAAGTACAAGAGTCCCTTGATCACTTTTGTCTTCCTCGGAGCAATAGGGAGTTGGTAGATAAAATAATACTTGCCTGTCAGGTATGAGTTTTCAGTTCCAGGAAAGTGACCCAATTTACTGTTAAGCTGTGTGTATAATATACCATCTCAAAAGAAATTTCAAAGTTAATTTATTTTTTTTTTAGTTTGCATAAATTTTTAGGATGCTTGGCAGCATAAAATTTATGTAACTAAGCAAAAATTTATGCAACTAAGGTTATTTGGAAGTATCTTTCTCGTATACATTTGGTTACACTTTGCTGTAATCAAAAATCTCTTTTGTAGTTGTGGGTATCATGCTCAGTGGGATCATTTGGTTCTTTGATGGTCCCACAAACAACTAATATTGTTTTCCTTTTTCTTATGTTCTGTATGCACAAAGTATTATTTTAATTATAAAACTTAGCAGGTCATTAAAAATAATGTATTTTCTATTAAAAAAATAAATGCTTGTAACTTCCAATATCAGCAGAGGTAGCCTTTTTGCTTTCTTGATTTTTGACATAAATACTCGTGATAAAATGGAAGAGGAAGGAGCAGTTCACTCAATAGTTGGATTTGATGATCCTTGTGGGTCCCTTCTAACTCAGAATATTCTGTGATTCTGTGACATTGAGGCATGAGTCTGCTCTGTGTCTGTGATAGATTAAAGCAGTAGAAGGCACTTGGCACTTGCTCTGTTGTCTTTTCCTGCCTCACCATACAATTGCTCCTAGCACCACTGAGAAAGCAGATTGAGGGGAGCTGTTTTGCACCCAGCCTGCTTCCCTGAATAGGTGGGAACGGTGTGATGTGTGGGAAGAGCCTTGTCTGTCTTCCACCCCCACACACCTGGGAGTCTGGGAGGTGTGTAAGCTGTGCAGGGCACAGACACAATGCTGCTGTCTGCCTGCTGCATTGCCCTTAAGCCTTGAGCAGATTGCCAGCTGCCAACTGAGCCATGAATAATTGAAACAAATGCAGGTCATTTGTTTCAGTCTATGGACAGGCTGTTTATCAGTTCTGTGTGACATACTCATTCTTTTATAAAGCTTTTATTCTCTCACATCTTTTCCAGACTTGTCAAAGCAACATGTTTATGATTAGGGGCAGCTCGTGTGGCAATCTGCAGCTTGTTGAAAATGGTTTGAATCATTACAGCATAAAATATATATGTGAAAAGATTTCCTTCAATTTTGAAGATTATATTACTGTTTATCAATGTTAGACAGAAGTGCAGCACTCATAAATGTTTCTGAAGTGTTCACACATCAAGGTAAAGAGCGAAGGTGATCTTAAAAAAATTTGTTATACATCAGAGGAATTCTGAAACACCCATCTTGAAATATGCATTAGCAAGGACTTCCAAGTCCAACAACAGGAGAATGTTCTTTGGCATATATGAAATGCAATAGTCCTTGAGTTAAAGCTTAGTCCATAAGTTTGGGGGGGTATTTTTGAACACCTTTAGGTACTGAAGTTGCCTACAGCAGCAAAATGTGTTTACCAGTTATTTATTAGTAGTTAATATATTATTAGAGTAAATATATGATTATCAGAGTTAAAATATTACTAGTATTTAGATTCAATTCACCTGTTCAGAGACCCTTTGGACATCCAGGAAACTGTTAAGGATCGTGTCACCTGTGTACAGCTGAGGAAAGACCAAAGAGGTGTTCATGTGGGGGAGAAAAAAAGCATAAGAAGTGGAAAGGATAGGAAGGATGAATATGAGAACTATTTTTCTATTCCATAAAGAGCCTTTGAGCTGTGACAGAATCAAGACAGAGCATTTGAGACTGGTTCTCTTTCACAGGTTGCACAGATACAGCCCAAAACAGAGATGCTCGTATATATTTTAGTAGAGAGCTTTTTTTATAGTTTGGTTTGTCTGTGTCTCCATGCAGAATAAAGGTAATTGTGTACTAAAACAAAAGGGGTTTTTTTGGCTGTATCTGTGTAATTTTAAACTCTTTAAATTACATTAGGAATTTAAAACATGGTCTTAACAAGAAAGTAGCCAGGAAGGAAGGAAGGAAGAAAGATAAAACTGCAGCAGCTGTATGGGGATGGAACTTCAGAATTAACCCAGACTTCTTGCCTGGGTTTAAAATCTCACCAGTGCCCTTGTCCTGGCCTGAGGTCATATTTATTGCTCATGTCTCTATGTCTGTGGTTGATTCTTCAGCGAGAATTTGTGTCTTTTATTTCCCCCCTTTAAAGCCTGACAATAATATCACCACAGCAGGGCTTGATTCGATTAGGTGGGATTGAGTAAAGGCCATAATTAGCAAATTCAATTCAGGTGTTGCTCCTTTTGATAACCTAAAGCTCACAACTGAGGGTCATCATAAACAAAGTCGGCTGTTAAGTTGGAAGGATACTGCCACTTGGTTATGTCTTCAGGTGACAGCTGTTGGGGTTTTTAATTAGTTTTTATTAGCTTTAAAGACTATTATGGTGCATTATTAAGAGGAACCTGCATTCAAAAGACTTTCAATACAGCAAGCACAGTTTCTTTGAGCACAGTTTGTAGTATTCTTTTCACCACTGAAAAGAGATTCTCACCTTTCTGTGTTTGTGGAGACAGCTGAGTTACGTTGCTTGCAGAGCTGCTGCTTAAAAACAAATCAGTGTAGTTACCTGGAATCACGAAACTTTTCTTCTCTTTCCCACTCCAAGGTAAAATAAAATCAGAGCAATTCACTGCTTCTGCTTATCAAAGCACAGTGAAACTGAGGTGCAAGACAAGAAGAATGAAATTGGGTTTGTTGATTGAGAAGAAGTGTACATTTGCCTTATCATCTTTCATTGCTCTTCAATCTGGTGAAGGAAGCGAGGGAAGAAAAAGTGGATTTCCTTGACTACATGCTGCAACTTTCCTGGTTTTTTTGCATCAAAACTGTCTGCACTGGTCCTCCTGGAAAATAGAGACACTCTTATTCACTTATTTCTACAGTATGTGTGCACAGGGGCACATTTGGTGTGGGGAGGAAGGAAAGTCATACTTCTCATCAATGTTTGATTTTTATTTTTATATTGATCTTTATATTTTTCCCCCCTCAGCTGAAAAACCAATATTTTCTTCTTTTCTTTTATTTTCCCTGCTGTCAAGGCCCATTATAGGTCCTGCATTACCACCTGGCTTTAGGAAACCTTCAGAGGACACCAGGAGTAGCAGATGTTTTGTAGGACCCTCTGTTTCATCAGAATCCCGTCCCCAGGTTTGTGAAAAGAGAAGCCTTTTGTTTTAGCACAAGCTATCTGAAATGGTTAAACAAGTTGCAGCCTGAAAGAGACTACCAGACATACTTCTCAGGATGACAGTTTAATTTTGTACCAGAAAGTGTCTGGCGTATTTTTGCTGGAGTCAAATACTTGAGCATAAACAAGCCTTAAAAAAAAAAAAAAAAAAAGAAACCAAAAAGACTGGTCTGATCTTTTGTGCTTTTGCTGTTAAATAGATGGTGCACTCACTGCACACAAGCAATCTTGGCATCCTAAACTGCAGGCAGAAAACACATCTTCACCTCCTTATAAATAAGTTTATCCAAAAGAATACAATCAAGAATGGCATTACAGCATCACTAAATTGTTCTTAGCAATTGCAGGATGATACCTGTAACTGGGAGTGAGGTACAGGACAGTGACACTGACACACCTTTTTGATTCATGTTTTTTGATTTTCCTGGTCATGTTAGGTAAAAACTAGGTAGAAGTTCTGTAGTCTGCCATCCCTGGTTGCAAAATAATGCATGTGCTACAAAAGAACATTCAGGAACAAGACATATGATAAAATAGAGCTATGGGAGACTGAACTCCCTAAACACAGGCTTCCAGTACCATTCTGAGGGATCCAAATTGCCTATGGGAGGGCATGGCAGGTAGGCAGTGGCACTTTTAGAGGAGGTCATGCCCTTCTTGAGCAGCACCTCCTAAGCCAGGCAGGTGACCCCAAGACACCAAAAATGGTGCTGGATACCAGTGCTTAGGCAAGTGAATCTTTCTCATGCTATGATAAACAGAATATTAATTCCTTGGGAGAATTAATGATTATTCTGTTTATTTTTAAAATACTTACGTTTTTACATTTAACTCCCAGACACTATGGGAGATGCTAGACACACTAGGAAGGAAGGATGCAAAGGCTGCTTTGAAACTTCCCTTTTTTGTTAGTAGTTGCAAAGCATATAATTCTCCAGCCTCCTACAGTGAGTGGTGTTGTAATTCATTGTGCAGAAAGATTAGCTGACATTTCTGAGCTACTCATCGTCTTATAACTCCAAATAACGATTAAGCAATTTATCATAGTGACAAATCTCTTGAGGCAGAGATGTCAAACCTGGTCTGCTTTTATATTTTGCAAACAAAAACGTCTCTTTTCTCATAAGTACATCTTCTAGCATCAGCTTTTTTACAGGTATTACAGAACTTACCTTTTTTCTCTTCCTAATAATTATCGTTTTATTACCTCTTCCTAATAATACTTTCTTATTTTGGAATATGAGTAATTTCTTGTTGGGTTTTTTTTTTTAATTGTTTAATTATTTTGTATCCAAGTACATCTTCAGAGGCATGCTGACTCTTCACTTTGCTTTAGTGAATCTAATGACTCACCACCTTGTGTGTTCTCCAGTAATGCTTTTGCTTCCTGGCTACACAGCCTTGTCATCCTACTCCCATTGCTTTGTCACGCACAGTCAGACTGGAGCGAAATCCTTGCACTTTTGTAGATATTGAGCACCTTAGCTTTGCTCCCAGGGCCCTGTGACATCACCATTTTCTGTCTAGTTTTGCTTCCATCCACATCTGTACTGTTTTTACTTGGAGGGAGGCACCAGTGAGTTTCTGTACAACCCCTGGCAACTAGGAAGATCTTTCTTGGCATCTAGTCCTTAACAAACTTACTTTTTAGCCCTTTTCCAAAAAACTGCTTAGAATGCAATGTCAGAATCATGGAATCATTAAGCTGGAAAAGACTTCCAGGAGTCATTGTGTCCAGCCTTTGACACATCACCACACTGTCAACTAGACAGTGGTACTAAGGGCCATGCCCAGTCATTTTCTGAACACTTTCAGGAATGGTGACTCCACCTCCTCCTTGGCAGCCTGTTCCAGTGCTTGATAACCTTTGCAGTGAAGAAATTCTTCCTGAAGGGGTCCATGAGGGATGGAAGAAGTGAATGACAGAGCCAAGGGATTAGCTGGAGATGCTGTACACACAGGGGCGTGCCACTGGCAGCCTACCTCGCACTTTAATCTTCTGGGCATCCTTACAGAATCTGAGCTCAAGACAGTGTTTGCAGTGTGAAATTGTGATCCTTATTAGGGAAATTCATCCAGATGTTGCTAGTGATGGTAAAGCCCAAAATATGGAAGTTGTATGCTTGTGTGTTCCAAATTTACTCACGACCACAAAGGCTGTGTGGCTGCATGAAGAGCCACGTAAAGTAGCAGGGCTTTGTGTGCTGCCACCACCTTTGGCAGCAGTCTTGCTTCAGACAAGAGATGCTGCTTTTGGCAAAATGGAGACGAAGTATCCGTGTTCAAGTGCTAGAACAGGTCTAATCTTGAGTTCTATTCCAGGTTTTTGTTGTCTGGGAGATGCGTTGCGTTAGGTTTATATGCTCTTCTAGACAAAGGCATTCTAATTCTATAAAGCTGAAGTGTTTCTGGATGCTCTTAACACTATGTTTGAAAGAAATCTTTTCTTTTTGGAAGCTGACAGATAGTAGCGAGGACGAGGACACTTTTATAGGCCCAATGCCTGCAAAAGGACCGGTGGAATCTGATGTGGCTAAAGAGTTTGAACGCAGAGCTCAGAGAATGAAAGAAAAGCTTACTTCAGCAGACAGCGTAAGTTGGATTTCTTAATTTCTAGAATTTTGTTGCTGGAGTGTACTTGTCTTTCTCTTGGCCTGTTTCTGTGTAAAGCTGGTTGTGGTTCTGCTTGGGATGGTACATGTTTGCAGGTGTTAACAAAGAAAAAAAGTCTATGATTTCTGCTGGAAGCCAACAGATTCAGACAGTAATTTTTGATTATGCTTTTTTCACTCTTCCCTCCACCCTACTTCTTTTGCAAAGGATGAACCCAAACAAGTTACCAGGGAATCTTGGATGACAGAGCTTCCACCTGAGTTGAAAAGCTTTGGATTTGGCCCAAGAACATTCAAGAGACGAACTGATGACAAATCAGGTGATAGATCTATTTGGACAGATACTCCAGCTGACAGAGAGAGAAAAGCCAAGGTGAGCATTTATTTATTCATTTTTATACACTTGCCAGCAGTAGGTGTTACTGATGTTTTGTGAAAACAAAATAAAGATACTGTGTGTTGTTCAGTGAAATTTTCTTTCCCAGATTTTTCTTTATTATCAAAATTAACTAATTCAGGCTTAAGGATAAAGGCAATGAAGTAACAACGTTAAATATCATTGATATGCATTTATTTCTGCTCCCTTTTTGCAGTAGTCAGATATTCTGTATCAGCTCATTGACTTTCCAATTAGTATGTCCAGTTTCTTCTTCTATCAAGCTGAGCAGAAAATATCTGATGGCCTCTATCATGGCCTTTATCCTCCAGATTTAATTAAAGTAGATATAGATTTGCTTGCTTTTTACTTCAGATATTCTGTTTACTACAGCACGTAATTTTCTTCTAATCATCAGGAAAGAGAAGAGGCAAAAAAGTCAAGCAGTAAGGATAATGAAGAAATGGTATTATCTGGGAGAGACAAGAGGCTTGCTGAGCAGGTGACTTCATACAATGTAAGTGTAATCACAAAATACTTCCTCTATTTCCTTTAGTTCTTCACTCTTCTTCTGGTTCTCATTTCTAGTGCTGTTAGTTTCCATGGTGATGCCACTACAGTTTTCCCTTTTAGTGCCCAAACCTACTGCTGTTTTAAGACATAGAACACTTGGCATTAACATCAACAAGAGCAGGATTGGGTCCTCTCCAAAGTGACCGAATTTGGGTTTGTGTATATTGCCTCAATTTTAGATGGTGCTTTGCTTCAATCATCCTCATGTCAGGACATGGTTGCTGGGACCTTAATTCAAATATTAGCTTGCTTCACCCATTTACTGACATCCCAAGGATAAAACAACAGTGCAGGTTTAACTTTTAGGCCAACATATGCACTAAAAGAGGCTTGACGGGCTAAGCAGGTCACTGCATTAATTACCCTCTGTCATTAATTACATTAACTACTCATTACAGTAACTTCATTATATGTAGTTTTTCTCACTCTCAACAGGAGCAGATCATGTTCACAGACAGATGTTGATTAGTGGAAGTCTGAACTTCATGTCAAATTCCCTCTCACTTTTCTGTCTGTCAGCCCTGTCCCTCAGAGTGTGTAGACCACTGCCTGCCTTACAGCTCTTACTTCCAGTTCTTGCTGATGTATGGTCTGAACTCTTATGGAAGGCAATCTTGCCTCTTGAGAGGACACTTAACTTGAGAATCACATCTTTGGCTTATTTTACATGTGTATCTGGCACTACTGATAATTTATTTGTAGTTCATTAAATCATACGTTTCTCCTACTTAGAGACTTGCAAATCCAGAGCTATTAGCATTCTGTCTTAAGGTTGTTCTTTAGTGTCTGTTTCTACTGTCACTAGGAATATAGTAGAATAATTTTCGTGTAAAACTGTGGGTTTTGTTCTCTGCCATTGCTTGAATAAAACATACACAGGCCTTTGCTGTTTCTAAGATTCATGGAGTTGTCTCAAAGTTTAAGAACAATGTTTCTTGGGTTGTTTTGTTGTTTGTTTTTTCTTTTTGTTAAGTCAGCTATTTCCTGATTTTCAGGTGGTTGTTGTGGGTATTTTTCTTTTAAAGTTTTTTCCTCTATTCTTTCCTATTTCTTTCTCCACTGACATTTACCAAGGATACTTCACTAGAACAGATTTCGTTCTTAAAGTAGTTTCTTCTTTTGATGCTGGTGTGACATACATTCTCTGGTGCAATTTTGTCAACACTGACACAGTTACATCATGAACAAGTATTGTCTGTTTTCCATAAGAATCTTTTCTTAACTCATGCATAAGCTATTATTTGCATGTGTGATGTAGTAAGTGTTTGCACAGGAAGTGAAGGAAAATAATTGGAAAACAGAGATGCTCAACGTTTGCACTTTTTGATGAGAGAATTGGTTTAGATACGCAAATGCACTGTATCTGAGTAAATGAGGAGCCTCATGGTCTTGTGAGAGCTAATACTGCTCCTGTGTGAAATCAGCAGAAGTTTTATCTTGTGTTTGAGCTGCATCATGCTCGCTAAGAAATGCAGCTAAAGCCTTTGAGTTGGCAAAACACATGCTCCAGCTCAAACCTGTGACTTTGTCCTGTGGGCTTTCAGCAGGTGATTCAAAGTTAGGAGCACATGTTTAAAAACCCACCGCAGTGCGTGAAAGATTAAAAGGGTGTCTAGCTTGTTCCTGCCCCTAGCAGTGACAAAATCCAGGTGCTATGGGGATGTGTATAGGAAACTAGGCCTGTACTTTAAGATATTTCTTTTGACATGGTATCTTCATTCTGCCACTAATGCCAGAGCAACTTTTATATTTCTTTTCCACTATGTTTATAATTTATCTGCATTGTCTGCGGAGATTCAACAACATCATGGCTATCTACAACATTATGGCCATCTACATCAGTGCATTATTAGTATTTTAGCCTAGACAAGATTGCTCACACTTTCTACTCCACGTATGCTAAATTTCTCATTCTATATCCATTTACTAAGTTGTCTTCTTTTTCTGGAGTTTTAGCTTTCCTGACTTCAGTCTTTCCATTTGGATTTTCTGTATGTTGTTGTTGATATTCTTTAATGCTTCCTCCTCATTTTTTCCCAGGAGTCAAGGAGGTCAGAGTCTCTCATGGACATCCACCAGAAAAAGCTGAAGAGCAAAGCATCTGAAGAAAAGAACAAACCTCAGGAAAGAAGGCCATTTGACCGAGAGCAGGATCTCAAAGTCAATCGCTTTGATGAAGCACAAAAGAAAGCTCTTATAAGAAAATCCAGAGATCTGAATAGTAAATTTGAGCACAGTAAAGGCAACATGTTTTTATAAGATGAAAGCATTAAGCTTTTTTGAAGTGAAGTCAATTAAAATTTGAATACTTAATTTTTTGTAAGTATTTTTCTGTAAATATTTGTATGCAAAATAAATATCCTGATGTTTAACTATTTTTCCTTGTCTGTAAATACTCTCTTAGGGAGGATCATCTGTACTAAAACTAAGCTAGTAAAGGAAAGTCCTGGTGTAAAAAAAAAGAAATTTGCTACTTTAAAGCTTTGATATGCATATTTTTTATTAGCATAAAAATAATTAATTAAAATCAGTGGATTTTTTAAGGAGCTCTAGATTTAGTCTTGCAATGGAATTGGCAGTTTTCCCTTCTCTCCTGCCATGTTTAAGATACTCCTCTTGAGCCTGACCTGAAGGCCATGGAAAAATCCCCTTTACATTTGTGTGCAGAACATTGTTTGACTAGAATTCCTGCTGGGGAGTATAAACTCAAATGGCAGCTTTTACATTTGCCCAGTGCTTTTACTTTTGTGTTTCTGTGTCTGTACATAAATACAGGTTTATATGTATGCAGTATAGTTTCTGTACTATAGCAGGAAGAGCGAGGGGTAGCAGGACTAGTAAAACCTCAAGGTTTTCAGAGTTAGTTGTAAAATGGTAGTATATTAGAAGAGAAAATCTAATTGGAGTCTCAATTTGTAGGGATTGTCATCAGAAATTCATATTTTTTTTAAGCACATGCAATGTGAAAATCAAGACTAGGCTTATTTTGTCCATTCATTTGCAGACCAGGACAGCTCTTCTGTAAGGAAGGAAATAAATCAGACATTTTAAAAAGTCTGCCTTTGTGTTTAGAGTTCTTTACCTGTTCTGTGGGTTAGCAGCAGAAAGAGTTGTTAAACCTTGCAATGGGATGCTCAGGAAGGTGGTGGAGTCAGCATCCCTGAAGATGTTCAAGAAACAGCAAGATATGGCACTTGATGCTTTGCTCATCAGTCCAAGGTTGCACTCAAAGATTTAGAAGTCTTTTCCAACCTAAATGATTCTGTGTTAATTATTTAAAATTAGACCTGTGTTTTTGCCCTTTGTCTAAAATGTTTAGGATCCTTCTTAAGCAGTTACTGAAAGTACCTATACATGAAAATAATTTTATGTATGAGATGCTGGTAATTTGTTTGGAAGTATAAATACTGTGTATATTATAAATAAATAGCTGTAATTAAAAAAAAAAAAATCCTGTAATTTGGAAAAAGGCTACCCTGAGGGATGGTGTCTTGGTTACTTCATGTTTAATGGAGCAGTGACCTAACAAGCTCCAGAAATGAATAGTTAAAAACTTGGTCTTATTTTATTGCATTTGTGTGTGAACTGGAGGCACAGGCTTCATGTGCTGAGAAGTCTTGGAGAGTTTCCAGTGTTGCAAATGAGTGCTTATGTGGAATGTATTTAGGTACCACTTTTTATTTTAATGGACTATTTATTTTGCCAGTTGAAAAATCGGCTACCTTCAGGAGAGACTGATTTTGTATTGTGTTCGCTTTTTATCAGTATTCAGTTTCTGAGCCTTCTGTTTTGAGGTGAGAGGATGATTTAAATAAGGGATATTTATTTTTCTTCCCCTAATACAGACTTCTCTTGCTTCATGCTTTTTTAACTCAGCAAGGAAAGCCTCATTAAGATTCTACTTTCTGAGCAAATGTAGATTTCTTTATTGGAAAAGCAGTATTAGAAATGTCTGGGATTTTTTAGGCAACTAAAGCGATGACAGGGTGAGCATGGCATGACTAGCTAAATCTTCACAGCTGAGAAAAAATTTCTTGATGAGTGCATTGTGCAGTCCTTGCTCATTCAAAGTCTGGAGCAAGGAAGAAGGCTGCTTGTATAAAAATGTGGTTGTTGTTCTGTGCTCTGTTTTGGTTTTTGTTCCTTGTCCCCTCCTCCAAACTGGGGAGCAGTCATCAGGTGTCACAGACGGCCAGATCCAGGTGGCTCCCTGCTGTTTGCTCTCTGCCCTGCCTGGCCCCCTCATGGTCTCCTGCTCTGTCCAAGGCCACGTGTGAGAGGAGGCTCTGCAGTGTTGCTCGAGAGCAGAGCTCTCAAGGTGGGAGTGCAGCAGCCCCTTTGCCATCACGCACTTCTCTGGTGTCTGTGGGACACGTGGTTCTAACTAATGAAGCCTTGGTGCAAGCTGGGAACTTGTTTTTGACTCTTTCCCTCCACCCTGCAGCAGCTCCTTAAACACTTGATGGTATCAGTGTTACGAACTTGTGGGGGAAAGAGGAGTTGTGGAGAGTTCAGGTTAAGCTTTAAATTACTTTGTGTAAATTGTATGAACCTTTGAACTGAATTAATACACAAACTCATCTCTTACTCATGCCAAGCCATTCTCTCAAACAGTCATTAGAACAAGCAGTAACTCAGTAAATTACAAGCTCTGTAAGCTTTTATGGAAAAAGATGAGACATCTACAATTTGGAGAAGTTTGAAAGCGTTTCTGCTGAAATGTTAGGGGGTGTTTTTTTCAGAATCTCATTTGAAAAAACCAGAATCTATTTCACAGAGACTCTTCACCATAATTACTATGCAGTGTTTCTGGTATCCAGCTCCCAACACAGATTTAATGTGTGCTGTTGCCATTCTGCGGTGCCAGTCCATGCCATAGCACACTGACTCCAGGCATATCAGGAAATCTGGTTTTGCAAAAAAAAATGTCAGGGAGGTTTATCCTGGATGTGAAAAGTCTACCAGCCTAGACTTTAGTGTGCTTGCCTTTGATTTGTGCTGGCATAGATGGCCTTTATTTATACTGATCTTGAACATTCCTGCTCAAGATTGAGGTCTCCCTCCTGAAATGTTAAACAGGTGTGTAATTCATAGTATAGTCAATAAAAAGAAGGCTTTTGTGGTAGGTGTATGATATATTGGGTGTTTAAAAGGAATTTTAAGGAACATTTTATGTTAATAACAAAAAAGAAAGGGAAAAGAACCAAAAAAAATTGTTGAGTTTGCTGTTACCAAGAAACAATTAAAAGCAATGAAGACATTTCAAGAAAATGTGCTGATTGCTTTATATGTGTCTTCAGGACAAATATATTGAGCTACCATGTGGTCTGAGATGGAAAATTTTGTTAGAATATTACACAGTAATACCTGGGTAAAAATCTCTGTCTATGCTCTTCCAATGTAAACACCTATTTGTGGAGTTATTTTTGCTTTTGCTGTTACAGAATGGATATTGGTGGATGCCCTGTGCATGCTGGCTTTCCTGGGATGAACTGCATTTCCCAAATAATAAACAGCAATAGAAATGTGGGGTTTTTATGGCTTTGATGGCATATTGATAGCACCAAAATAGCATTGTAGAAATATCTTTCTTCTAGAAAGAAACATTGAGATGAAACATTGATATATTTCTGTCTAATAGGAAAGGGAGTTTTCCATATAAAAGAAGATTTAAAATGCTCCTGAAGATTCCAAGAGTCCAGGGCTAATTGAGCTTGGCGACTTGTTTTGTTTCTGAAATGTAAATTTGTTGTTATTTCTGTCCAGCCAATTACAAATCACATGTTGATTTAAGAGTCATATAGCATTAAAAATCAGAATCTGGAAACTTACTGTGCATGCATCCTCAACTCCTGCCACCCACCTTGCATACAGTGCATATAGTTTCTAATTGCATAATTACCTAATTCTTAAATAAAACATGTGCATGTGTTTTCCTGTCCTTACGAATTGCGTGCAGTGGTTTATATGCTGGGGGGGAAAAAAACCCAACAAGTTATGCAGTGTCTTTCAGACAACCTCTTCAGATTTTTCTCACATGCTCACAAATATGGCTGAGGAACACAATTGCAGGTCCCTGTTGTTGTGCACCTCTGAAATGCATCTTTCTGATGCTTCCAGCTCTGGCAGATATATGGGGAGTGGTGACCCACAACAGTATCTCACAGAAATGTGGCATTTCTCTTCTTTTGAAACATGACATGAAGGCTGAGGCATTACCCATGCAGAGTTGATTTTTTCTTAACAGCCTCTTCTGAGTCCTCCCAGATTGGCTGTCACTGCAGCAGCCACTGGTTCAGTTCATCTGGTTTCATACATTGGTCCTTAAACCAGTAATAAGTCCCATTGCTCTTTGAAATTACACCCATTTTGAATAGCATGGAAATCAAGCCTTACTTCAAAAAACAAGGTCTTTCTTTCAGAGTGGAAATTCAGGGTCTAGGAGACAGCAGGAACTGTCACTTCAGCAGGAGCAGATGCAGCTGTGACTTCTTCCAAATAATTATTCCAAACATAAATATTCAAAAACAGTTCTCATAAACAGATTTAGAGGAAGGGGGAAAAAAAAAGAAGTGGCTGACCAGGCTCTCAGCTGCTTAACATTGCAACCACTTGCTTCGCTTCATAGGGCTGTAGCCACTTGTCCTTGCACATGTAACCTCCAGCCAGGAGTTTGACAACTTGGGGCAAATCACATCTTCTCTCTGTCCTTACCTGACTGTCTCTCTCAGAGAGCCTTGCTGGTACCTGGACATGCAAGCCCCAGCTCTCAGCCCTGCTGCAGCTGCACCACTCAGCCCTCTTCTGCTGCTCGCCAACCAGTCCGTCACGATGGCTGTGCTCACACACACCCACTCAGATCAGGAAGAACACTCTGGTTTAAACCAGATAAAAATAGGTTTTAATGAGAATACAGAACAGATTGGAGGGATCAAGTGCAGGCAGGGCTCAGGCAAGCACATTGACCTGCCCTTTTTATATTCCTTTTTTCCCCCCCACTCGCCCCTTTCCAATCCACCTCAATTCCTTCCCTTCCCCACTTTTAATCCATCCCCAACATCCTGAACTAAGTCTTGTACGTTCCCACGGCCCTTGGAAAACATCCCCAAACAACAGGTAGACAATTCCAAAAATGTTTTTCCCACCACATCCCTCAATGAGCCTTGTACCCATCTTCTTATTGTAAACACCTCTAGGTGTTTCTCTGTGACCCACGAGAGGGTCATGTGTCTGCTCTGCAGGGCCTCACACACCACCGGCACTGAGGCCATGGAAGCCTAATGATCCTTTCCACTTCTTGGAGTTCCCTTTTTTCTCTTCAGCTGCTTTGTACCTCTCCTGTCAGGGCAATGAAGGGTTGGCCTGACCTAGAGGGGTATCTGAGCTGTGTGAAAGCAAGCAAGCTAAGCTCCTACCGCAGCTTCCCAGTGCAGCACCACTCCCTGTCTGAGGCCCCACAGCACCAGGGGATGGTAAATCAAAGTGGTAGGTTCCCATCGAGGGAGAAAAGGCACAAGGGAAAAACAGCAACTTCAAGAAAAGGAGACCAGCTGGCTGCTGCTGTGTACAGCCTGCAGCCAGGGGGAAGCAGTCTAGAAGCCATGAAGGTGTTCCTGTTGTTTCCAAGGTAACTTCCATCTTCTGCCACTCAGGTGAGGCTCACCCTCTATCATCATGTGAGCAGAATACAAATAATGGGTCTGATGTGGAAAACAAAGCACACACAAATTGCCATGTGTTACCTCAGCTGCTCTGCTAGTGGTTTCTCACCTTCTACCCTTCCACATCAGCCTACTGAGGCAAAGTGGCAGGAGCAAGGAATTAATTCAGTGCAGCTGAACCTTCCTGACTCGCTGCCAGATGGAAGTCAGCTAATTCAGAATTATCACAGGTGGCTTTCCAACTGGAGTTATCACTCAGGAGCCCAGGAACCTCATCAATGCACAGCTCTTTGGTGCCCACACCACATGGATCTGACCTTCCCTGCATGCTCATCCGAGAGGATCCATGAGTTCTCCAGCTTGCATCTGCACCAGCTAGGCTTGGCTGTTGCCTCAAAGCCATCGTGGGACCTTCTAGGGAATTAAAAGAGTGAAGGCTTCTCAGACTCTGTGGCAACCACGAGAGAGCTGGGCTGTTGTCACTGAACCAAGTGGCACTCCTTGTATGGAGTCACACGGGTCAGGTGCTATTGACCTCTGCACCACCTGTGACAAAAGTCACTGGGTTTTAATTGCCTCTTCAAAACCAGCATGGGAGAGGAAAAGAGGAGTGAGAGGATGTGCCCACAGTCACATACTTAGTGTGACACTTTAACCCTTTGATGTATGCATTATTTTCCACAAAGAGAGTTTCCAACAGCCAAGAAACTTAAGGCCATCACTGAAGACACTGTGCAGTTCCTCCTGTCATTATCATGTTGTGTGCTGGCAGGGAGCCCACACCAAAAAGCCAGCCTTCCACGGAGCCCTCCCAGGACACACCCTCAGGTTGTGGCCCTGCTGCTGCCCCTGGTCCAACAACTCTCCAACTCTCTTTTGAGAAGAGAGACCTCATCAGGGAGAGGGACACAAGCACCAGGCTGAGCTGTTAGGGCAGAATCTAGCCCATGACCAGCACCATAGTGCTGAGGGTTATGGGGAGACAGTCTTGAGGTGGTTTCTGCTCAGTATTGATACTCTAGCAGGACAAATTCATGGCCAGGAACCAGAAGGGGATCTGCAATGATACTAAATACAAACATTATCTGAAAAGCTTGGCAGCAGGAGGCCCTCCTTTCCAGGTATTTGCAGCTTTCATGGAAGCTGGCATTTTCTGCTCCAGGTGTCAGCTCTCATTCACCCACAAAACCCCGTGTCACAAAATGTCACATCAATGTGACTTTTTTAGAGTATTTCAGAGCACAAACCCCAGCACTGCCAATATTGAAGAGTTCCTAGCACTGTGTGCTAAAATGCTCTGGTTTGGAATATGGACTGAAATTTGGAAGAGGCAAATTTGGGACTCTTGCAAGCATAAGGAATATTTTTTTTTTTTTTTTACCAAATATACCTCCAACTAGAAGCCTTCAACTCTCTCAGGTCACAAATGCTGAGAATAAATATGTTGGTGCCTAAGAAGCAGCTCCCCAAGACCTGCTCTGGCAATGCTGTACCCAGGCAAGGAGGCTGGCTGAGGTCTGCTTGCCCATGCAGGGGCTGCAGCAATGCCAGGATGAGTGGATCTGTGAGCAGGGAACCTGTCCACCCCAGAGGATCAGACTTCTCCATCTGTGTGGCTGAGCTGACCAGTAGGAATCTCGTGGCCTGCTCTCTTGGTGTGGAGAGATCACTTTGCCTTGTCAGCTTCTGGGGTGAAATGATGTATCACAACCCTCAGCTGAGGCAACCAGTGAAATTTCTGTCCCATACCTCTTTGTCAAATCCTGCTCATCAGGGTACTGGAAAATTGAGTGTGGAAGGAGCTGCCTGGTCACCCACTAGTTGGTGGTGATTTTCTCTAGCACTCAGAGATGGGCACAGCCAACAAATTGATACCTCCTGGGACATGGACAAGTGAACTTGTAACCTCTGATCTGGGTTTAAGCACACAGAAAAAGCAGGAATCTTGACCAGCATCCAAATAGCAATAGCAAGTGAGATGATACAGGCAGCTGAGGCACCATCCTATTTTGACTGCTATACCCCCTCAATTAATAATTGAACAGTCTTTGTTGCAAAGTCATATTAGAAACTCTTCAACAGGAGGAAATCTTGATTTAGCAGCTAATATGAGACACTGAAAATCTGCCAATTGCTTGGGAATTTGAAATGCACTAGGCACAACTTTGCAAAGGCAAAAGAAACCTTCTTTGTCAGCCTGTCAAAAGATAGAGTCTTCAACTCTTCAAAAGAGTCAGCTGGGATGAAGTGTTTCCAACAGGCAACATTTCTTACAATGTAGTTGTTCCATTTCTGATCTTCCAGCCCTGATTCTCAAAGCAAATCCTACAATATCTTTGTGAGGTAAATCTGGGAACTGTATCTCATTACTTTCCTGAATACTAATGTTTTAGGACACATTACCATCCTCCTCTCTGCACCTTTCCCAATTATCAATCTCCCAGTGCTCTACATCATGCTACTATTATTCTACAAATTACCTGCATCTCTTTTCTCCCTAGGATATAACCACCAACATAGTCTTTATATTCCACGGGTGCTGTCAGATGTCTAGCTCAGACACAGGTCTAATTAAACCTAGAACAATTGTTCCCAAGATGCAGTTAGGTTTGAAATTCACCTCATCTTTCCTCAGGAGCGTACATGCCCCAAAACTCATCTGCTTTCTTCAGATATACTAGCTGGTTTCAGGAAAGCTATTACACCTACATAAAAATCTTTATCTTGAAACCTTTGACTCTTACAATACTGGCATGCCAAAAGGCTTCATAGACTGCAAATAGGAGGGGCAGAATGTGACTGGGTCTGGTTTCTAAAAAATAGAGGTGTTACACTATGACATGCTTCACAGAAGATCTTAAATTCTAAGACACAGGGCACAGTGGGGTTTGAGCACTAATTTAAAATAGGGGCTCACTTTGGAGTAGCAACAATAATCCATAACTACAAACTCCTGCGAAGCTCAGACTCCCCTTCACTCCTTCAGCCCCTGACTGGAAAAAAACACCTCTGCACTCCTTCAGGTGACTCCTCTCCATAAGGAAAGCAGTATCTGAGCTGCCCTTTCACTGAGTCTCAGTTTCCCATCTGTACAATAAGGAAGGAGGACAGGCTCAGGCTTAGCCACTCCAGGCTGTGCCTCCCCCACTGCTTATCCATCGCTGGTTGTGTTTGCTCCTGACCATGGCCAGTCCCTCTCCAGACAGCCACATGCACTTAGGGTCTTGTACATTCACTGTCAACTTACTGCATGAGAGGGACAGTGTGGCCTCCCAGTATCTCCCAGGGCTGTATAATAACTCTACCTTACACTTCCACAGTGGGAGAGGACTTGAATCTCTTCTCCTTGTAGCCAGGCGTCCTGACTGAGACCTTCACAGATGGCTTGGAGAAGGAGCACTGCTCGTGGAAGGCAGCAAGCAGGGCAGAGGATGAGGGAATCCCCACAGGGTGGGCTAAGCCAGTGCTGCAGCAATGCCCCCAGGGGAAGTACTGTGGGACTGACCTGTGCAGGACAGCAAGCAGCTCTGGGACCAGCAGGAACCCAGCCTGCAGGGTGACCTTTTGAAGGAGAATCACCACAATACATATTTATCCCATTTAGAGGACAGAGGAGGTAAACTTTGACTGTGGGCAAGGTTTTAATAAAGCATGAGACCAGCTCAGGTCTTTCTCATACCTGTAGTATTTTAAGCATTCTCCTTCCCTCAGGTTGCTCTGCTGGCTCTTAAGGACTGGGTTTACACTGCTCTTGCCCTCTCTCTCTGCATCTCTAGCAGCATCTCTTTCCTCAATTGGACCTCTAATTTCCATAGATTTATGGCAGTATAGTATTTTTAGGCTTTGGTTGAAGCTGATGGATGGTTTCAAAAGTTAGGTACAGAGCCTCTGCCAAGCAGACACCTACAGAGATGTGACCCCAAGGGCTTCCTTCCCATAGAAAAACAAGCTAAATGCTGTGTAGTCATGACATTCAAGGCCCTATTATAATGGAGAAACATAGAAGTACAGAAATAATGGGGTGTGAGCAGCCTAAACTTTGGCCTTCTTTAATGTTTGGCTACTTGATTTGCAATTTTAATGACTCTTTCAAGGAATCATTTTTATATTCAATGCAATACTTTGTGCAATGGCATTTTAACTTTGATGGACTCTGTTTAAGTGGGGGAAGAGGCCTTGTAATTTTCTGTTGATTTTCACCTTTTTTGCATTTTTCCCTCACACACTCGCCCACTGAAAGTAGATTCACAAACCCGTGCACAAATATGCAGAGGATCAGCAACGCAAAAGCCATCCACATCCTTGTCCCCATGGCATGGATGACGGGAGGCTGATGAGTCTGATCCTCCAGCCTTGCACAGACAGGCTTATTGAACTTGACAGCACCACTTGTGTGCAGGGAGATGACTCACTGGAGCAGGGGGCTGTGGAATCTGCCCCTACTTGTTGAGCCACTTTCTTCTCAGCAGATACTGGCTGTTCAAACAACACTCACGTTTCTATTTTCAGTCACTGTTTACAAGTACAGACTAACAACAGTGAGGGAATGGAAATCTGCTACCAGCCAGCACTCTCCCAGCACTCTCAAAAGCAGTTTACAGAAACTACATTATTGGAGAGGATCAGAATGGACAATTACTCTAAATATATTAAAAAGATGTTATTATCTGCCTGCGACTTCACATTTCCTAAGAGGAAGGTGACTATCTGGCACTTTCTCTAGCAGGCTAGAGGAGTAATTACAGTGCAGCGACTCAGACTCTTATCTTTGACAAGTTGTCAAGCATTTCTGAGACTAGTGAAGTATCACAATGTTTTCAAAATATCAGCAAATTTGCCAGTGAAGAGGTGTACGGTTATGGGTGCTTGACTGAAGCACCTCTTAATGGCTGTCAGAAGTAATTTGCACCGTTGCTCAGCAGAGGAAACGGATGGTTTAATATCCAGGCCTTTTGCTCTGCAGAGGCATGTCAGCTAAGTACATATTGTACCCAAAGGAAATTGCTACCCATGCTTTGTACACTTGCTTCTCTTTGTGTGAAGTCGCCTGCTACTCCGTCAGGCCAGTTCAAAATCCGTCATCAAAACCATAGTTGTGGTTCAATCAACAGTATTTTACAAGGGGGAAAATGACTTCACCACAAGTGCTCAAAACGGATGTCGTGTCAAACTTACAACACATCAAGGTGTGAGGACACTTTGCAGGACCTGCCTTGATTTTCAAAAGCTGAGTATTATTGAGCAGTTATCTCAATGATTTTGTGTTGTTCTCCCTTCTAGTATAGCAGTGTGCTCCTTTCTGCAAAGGATTCTGTATGCCTTGAATGCCCATGATGAGCTGGCAGGCACAATTGACTTCTTATGTCTGGGTTTTCTTCAGCAGAAGCATGGCTGATATGTCACTGAGATCAGAACAAAAGGTCAAGGAAAGCAAAACAAAGAAATTTAATCTTGAGTCTGCTACTCATCTCTCCACATGCTGAGAAACTCCTTATGTATTTCCATTTTTCTGGTTCAGCCCTCTGTATGTTGAAAAGTATTATACATGTGTATTAACATAGTATTAATACCTAAGATTAATAATGAGGGAAAAGCCTATCTCAGCCAAAACAAGGACTTCAAGTCAGTCAAATGAGATTCCAGTGGAAGAGAAATCAGACTTAATTATTCCTAGCATTGTTAGAAAGATACCTTCTCTTTCACCCCAGAAGTTCTCCATGTGAACAAAGAAAGTTCAGGTAATTTAACGAAGAGGTTAAGCATTCAGCTTTGTTAGAAAAAGCTTCAATGACTCATCCTCAAGATTATAAGAAATGAAGAGTTGACCTGATCATGTGGGGACTCCAGAAACGACAAGTGGTTGTGAAACAGGGGGTGAGCTTCCGGAGGGAGGTGGAGGTATCCCGCAAGCTGCAAGTGCTGATTTTAGGGCTGCTGCTGCCAAATGCTCAATCTCCAGAAGAAAGTGTTCTCAGACGTAAGTCTGCAGTTTTCAACAAGAAGCAGGCTATCAAGAAATGACCTCTGATATTAAAGAATCTTAGAATCATTGTATTTCTTCCCCCCAGCCCCATGTGTCATTCGCCAGAAGACAAAATGAAACAACATGAGGCCATCAGGGCTAGCTGTGATCTCCGCCCCTTTCACGACCATTTGGCCTCTGTGTTCTCATTGGATCTTCTTAATCTCATTGGTTTTATTTTCTGTTTTCCTTGGTTCCTTTTCTGTTTATTTTCCTCTCACTGACTGAAATGTCATTTCCATTTTTTTTTTTTTATGTTTAAGCCGTAACAATTAACTAGAAGGCAAAATTTCAGACCTTTAACGTCACCCATCCATAGAAATCCAGTAAAATGTGATCCAATTGCAGGTCTATAACACTTTCTAGTCATTTCAGTTTATTTATTTCAATTTGGTGGGACAGTTGTTCTTTGTGGCAAAGAGAATGTATTTTGCTCTGGTCTGCAATAGCATTGTTAGCTTATGCTGAAAGGAGACAAAACACTCTTGCATAATCATATTTATTAGTTCATTAGCACTGTTTTAGAGAAGTGCCAACATAGGAAGCGGCACATAGGGAAAAAAGGGAGTTATCAGCAAAGGCCATTAGGTGGAAAAACTTTGGAGGGATCCTGCAGGCAGCACACAGCAGTAATGAAGCAGATACCTCTGATGTCTCCACTTAATTATCTCAGTGAGAGTTTGTTGTGAGGTGCTGCTGTGGTTGAGCTGCAACTAGGTGCAAGGGTGGTACACGAAGTTAGATGTAAATGCACGTGGTTAGTTTCCCTTAATGACAGCATTGACACTTGTGGCATTGAAGGGTCCCAGAGCGATCACTTCTGAAGTAGTGGCTCCCACAAACTAGATGCCCTTGTTGCATTTATTCACAATCTCAAAATTACATACACCTGCCTATGCTTTCAGCCTGGCAGGCTTCCCAACAGAAGTGTCCTGTTTTTCTTTAGGAGCCTTGTAGATTTGTTCTTCTGGTCACTAATGTTGTTTTTGCTCAGTTTAGTCACACAGCCTTCTCCTAGTCTCATTGGGAAGCTCCCTCTGCAAAATAGTAGTTCATTAGTAGATAATTTATGCATCAATATCAATAACATACCTTGGTGACTGTGCATTGTCTATACCTACAAAATAAGGCGAATATCAGTGGCTTAGAATCACGTTTGTTAAATTATAACACAGGGGAAATAAATCCATTGAAAACAATTTTTTTGGTAGCTGAACAGAAAATGCCTTGCTCTTCACCAACTCATTAGTGGAAAGTCCAGGAGACGAGTGACTGTAGATGCTGCTGACCTTTTGTGCTGAGGTAGTACATTACCAGAGAAGAGGATCAGAAAAAATGTCAAGGAGTGCAGGAGAACAGGTAAAACTCAGTTCTATGTAACATTTCCTATACACCTACAATGAAAAGACACTTTAGAATGCAATAAGTTGCTGAGACCTCACATTACCTTTGTACTGTTACTAGGTTGAAAATGTTTCATGCTTAAAAGCTCCTTCTTGAGAGACACTGGTGAAAAAGGCTAGATAATACTTTTTTATGCCTGAGAGACACAAAAAGTACCTTGAGTTAAAGAGATAATGCCAATTTTATGGTCATTTTAAAAGAAATTATTTTAAATTAGGTTCAAACCAAGTATCTGAAATTCTGTGACAAGTGGTTTCTTCCTTTAAAAAAAAATAATTTGCAGTTGCATCTTTCAATTCTCTCTCTTCCCCTGCTCCCACTCCTTCCTTGATATGGTGAAAGGTCTGACAAGAAAGAGTCCAAGCTGCCTAAAGTCAAATTTACTGTACACTGTTAATATGATGGAAGACGTGGTATGGGTTAGAACTGCAAGCAGAGGTGCAGTGCCATTACCATGGAAACTAAGTGTTCGCCAGTACATAGCATAAATAAAAATGTGTGACTGTAAATATATAGAAAGAATTAAAAATTATTAATTAATGAATGAAGGCTGCCCGCTGTTCAGAACTGCCTTCTTGTGTTGTGTTTTGCAGCAGAAGTGCCACGTTGAAGATTTCATACTGCCTAGGATTGTACTGAAATAGGAGCTCAGGCCTGTGCTTGACGTTTTCCAACTCTCTGCCACAGAACAGCTTGGAGTAAACAAGTCTGTTATTAACATGTTGCTCAAAAACAGTCTGAAAACACAAAAGCTCCAACATATATTTTTGTCTTAAAAAGACACTAAGAAATCTTCGCTGCCTCAGGAAACAGATATGCAGCTTGATGGGCCATGCCCTGTTTAGGGAATAACTTACACAGAATTTCTTTTCTCTTATTCCAAAATAAATGATCATGATCTACCCAGATGTTCTTTTCGTCTTTGCAGATTATTTCTTTTCTTTTTTCCAGCTTACACAGACCAACTGTACCACAGACAAGAGAATGATGCACTACAGCTGAAGATGGCAGAAGTTTGCCTTCCTCTTACTCAAGCAGTTTGAGCAATAGTGGTAGTTTTGAGATTTATAAGGTAAATCCATGAGGTCTTTGCTGGCTGAAAATTCAGGTATTCAGAACACCGGAGACATCCTTGACAGCCAGCAGAGCGCTGCTGATGCTGTGTTGTACTTGTTACAGGACAAGCAACATCATGACAATATCCCTACTTTAGCTTTCCTCTCCCAACATGAGTTCTCCTCACACCTTTATTTGTTGATGAGGAGGTTAGCTGGCAGGAATGAGTGAACTTAGAGCTGTTGGTGGAAGAGTCCTCCTGCCTCAATGCTCCCAAATCAAAATCAGCTTCTGCAGGAGATTCGCCCTGTGCCTCGCAGCAGATCTCAGCTCTGGCTCCAGACCCAAATATTTTGACCCCCATGGAGGCCCAGCACAGCTCTGGTGTACAGAGGTGAACTCAGGGACTGTCCAGATGTGGCAGCACTCAGCTCCTCCGGCACATGGAAACCTTTGTGATGGTGTCCATCACTGATACCTTGTGAGACCACCAGCTCCCAGGAGCACGTTTTCCCTAGCTCTTGCTGGGCTTTGAAGAAAGCATATGGGTTCCTAAATGCAGAACTCCCACCAGCTTCAACAGGGCAGCATCAGGCCTTTTGCACCTTCTGCTGCACTGGTTTTCACCCAGCACCACCAGGCTGCATCAATTAGCCCATTCCTAAAATGGCTAATAGAGATAGAGAAGACAATAGAAGAGACATTTTTTGTGGCTGCTGCTGACACTGCCGACTCTTCATCTCACCTAGTTGGACAAGGGGAAAATAAAGAGAGAAAGGCTGTGCAAGTCTGAATTTGGCCATCTCTCTTCTCAGACACATCTGTTTCCATGCAAGGAAGAACAAGAAGGGTGACTAACACACAGCTCTGCGGCTCAGCAGCTGGCCTCTGGATCCTCCTCCATGGCACTAAATGTGTCCCTGGCAAACACAAGGTTGAGATTTGAAATGGGGAATTAATGAAAATGCACTCTTTTTCCTACTTGTTGTCCCTTTAAATTCAGTTTCCATGGAAACAGGTATGGAAAGTCTGCCTGGAGGAAGCCAGGAGAGATCTCTGCCTGGCTGCCTTCCCCTCTGGGTTGCCAGCTGAGCCACCCCAATTGCCAGGCTTTTACAGAGGTTTTTGCTATTGCCACTTATGCTTCGAATATGAGTGATGACTCCTCATGGATTCCCTCTCTAAGGAGTCCCGAGGTGGTCAGACATGCTCCTGTCGCCTGCTGCTGGGCTCTTTGCAAGTGGAGCTCCTCTCCTTCCATCCAGTGGAGCACAGGCTCATGTGAACTGCCGTGATGCTGCTTTGCTGCAAATGTCACCCCTGTTAAGAGACATCCATTCCACCGCCTTTGTCTTTCTGAAACGTGCTGGTGCATGTGATTTGAGTACACAGACTGAGCTGGGAGCAGTGGCAGAGGGACAACTTTGTTGTTAATTCAGTGTTTATCCTGGGGGAGCATTTGAGATCCCTCCTGGAGTACTGCATCCAGACCTGGGGTTCCCAGCACAAGGCAGACCACAGACTTGTCGGCTAAGATCCAGAGTAAAGAAACTAAAATGGTTAGAGGGCTAGAGCACCTTTCCTATGAAGACAGACTGAGAGATTTGGGCATGTTCAGCCTGGAGAAGCAGAAGCCCCAGGGAGACTTTTTGGCAACCTTTCAGTATGTTGAAGGGGTTTAAAGAAAGGAAGAGAGACACTTTTTATTCAGGGCCTGTAGTGAAAGAACAAGGTGCAATGGTTTTAGAGAGGGTAGGTTTCGACTGGACAGCAGAAAGAAATGTTTCTAAATGAGGGTAGTGAAACACTGGAACAAATTGTCCAGAGAAATTGTGGATGCCTAATGCCTAGAAGTGTTCAAGGCCATGTTGGATGGAACCCTGAGCAACCTGATCTAGTGGAAAGTGTCCCCGCTCAGGGCAGGGGGTTTGGAACTAGATGGTCTTTAAGGTCTCTTTCAACCCAAACTGTTCTATGATCCTATGAGCAGGATCCAAAGCAGACTGTAAAGCAATGGTGTTTGTGTAGATCCACACTTTTTCCAGGTGAACAAAACCAAAGGGTCTTTGGCCTACAATATTTGGGGGTGACACCGTCTCAGAAAATGGGGCTGGTCTTACAACTGTTGAGATGCATCTGCTTCCACTTTTATTAGCATTTGAGGAGCCTCTACTGTGTCTTAAAGAAAACTGTAAACCTTACTGTGAAGTAAGGTTGTCCTAAAGAAAACTGAACTTTCAGTGGAAGTTCACTAACAATATAAGATCTACCCACCCTCCCAGCTGAGTTCTGCAGACAAACACAGTTCCAATGTAAAAACAAAAGCAATTTTTTCAATGTAATTAAATTTAAATGTAACTAATCCTAATTATCCTAATAGTTCAGTGTTAGCTGTTATTGCTTCAGATACATATAAAAACATTGTCCTTCTTGGTTACCTAGATGCTTGCCTATAATTAGAAAGGCAGACTATCATATCTGAGATGTAATATGAGATCATTTTTGTGAGCCAGGTGAGCAATTTCTTGCATATTGTACCAGAAAAAAACCCTCTGCTTGCTGCTGGTACAGTCTCAGATGGAGTATAACCTTCACTGAGCAAGCAGTTGAGCAACCAGATTTAAAAGAGGATGTAAACTTGTACTGGGGGGAATTCAGAGAGCAATGGACATAACCAGAGGTCTAGAAAATAGACCTAGGAGACAGAATTGAACAAACTGAAGTTATTTAGTATGAGAGGAGGCAAATCAAAGGGCTACATCTCAGTAAAAGGCTAAAGTAAAGAAGAGAGGAAGATAATAGAATGCTTTCCATGCCATAGAATCATAGAGTGGTTTGGATTGGAAAGGACTTTAAAGTTCATCTAGTTCATCAGGGGAGAGGGACACCTTCCATCAGACCAGGCTGCTCAGAGCCCGGTCAGCCTGGCCTTGAACACTGCCAGGGATGGGGCATCCACAACTTCTCATGGGCAACCTATGCCAGTGTCTCCAGCATGTCCCAGTCTTTCTTGTGCCCACAGTGGATAGAAGGGAGATAACAAGGTTAAACTGCAAAGGGGGAAACCTCCCTGGGGATAGAGACAGTTGAAAAATAAGAACTTAGGGTTTTCTAAGCCAAATACCCCCATCTCAAAGTAGGATGGGCAGGCGCTTTCTCTCCCTTGACACAGGACATTTTCAGTGTCTGAGATGCCCTCCTATCTTTGGACAGCCTGTTCCAACACTTCCTTGTGAGTTCCCTTTCTGAGAAGCTAAGCTTAATTCTTTACTTTTTATTCCCTGTAAACCATTCACCAGCTGTGTTTTGCTCTGATCCCTTTTGCAGGGGCTGCTCCTCTAGCCACAATTTCCCTCCCACACAGAAGGGCACCGTCGTGGTAGTGCCTCCTCTCTCCAGGCTGCTCCCCCAGTTCCCCTAGATCATTTGCATGCTGCTGTCTTTCTTCAGCATGCTGGGATAACTCTTCTGGTACAAGGAGAGAATAACTTTATGCTCTGCTTTGTGCTGGTGCTGCCTCACCTTGAGTCCTGCGTGCAGTTTTGGGCACCACAACATGAAAAAGACATTAAGCTGTTAGAGAGTGTCCTAAGGAGAGCAGTGAAGATGGTGAAGGGCCTTGAGGGGAAGCTGCATGAGGACCAGCTGAGGTCACTTGGTCTGATCAGCCTGAAGGAGGCTGAGGGGAGACCTCACTGCAGTTACAACTTCCTCCTGATAGGACCCCAGGGAATGGCCTGAAGTTGTGTCTGGGGGGTTCAGGTTGGATATCAGGAAAAGGTTCTTCACGCAGACGGTGGCTGGGCACTGGAGCAGGCTCCCCACGGGAGTGGTCGTAGCACCAAACCTGACAGAGCTCAAGAAGCGTTTGGACAATGCTCTCAGGCACATGGTGTGACTCTTGGGGACGTCCTGTGCAGGGCCAGGAGTTGGACGCGATGCACCTTACGGGTGCCTTCGAACCCAGAATATTCTGTGATACTGAAGCTTTCTGCAGCCACCACTGATTCCCGCCCCTTCCCACGGCCCCGCCAGGTCAGGGACTCGAACCGCGGTCCGAAGCAGCGAGGGCCCGCCCCACCGTGCAGTGCGAGCGGAGGAGGTTTGTCCCTCACGGGCCGCCGTGCGCCGGGTGCACTTCACTGCCGCGTTCGCCGCTTGCTCGTCTCGTCCGCCGCCCGGCCCGGCCCGGCCGCTGCCCCGCCATGAGCGACAAGGGCGAGCTGGACCTCACCGGCGCCAAGCAGAACACGGGCATGTGGCTGGTGAAGGTGAGGAGCCGCCGCCGCCACCCCGGGCCCGGCCCAGCGCGGCCTGTGGCAGCCGGGCCCCTCCGTTCGTCCCCGCCCCGCCGTGCCCGGGCTCGGCGATCTGAGGCCTGGATTGCCCGCGTCAGACTCGCCCTGTGGCCCGGGACAGCCACTGTGCCTGTTCCCCTTCTCGGGGACAGCGCGGGGTTCGGCCCGGATGCCTGCTGAGTAAAGGAGACGCCGCAGGAAAACTTGGGCTACCGGGCAGCTATCACAGAATCAGAATGTTGAGGAGTTGGAATGAACCTTAAAGATCATTTAGTCCCAACTCCCCATGCGGTGGGCAGGGACGTCTCCCACTAGACTAGGTTGCTCAAGGCCTTATCCGGCCTGTCGTTGAACATTTGCGGTGATGGGGCACCCACAGCTTCTCTGGGCAACCTGTGCCAATGTCCACCACCCTCACAGTAAAACATCTCTTCGGTGTCCTTGCTAGTGGTTTGTGATGAGCAACAAACATGGCAATATAACTTTTCCCAAAACTTGAGAGTTGGAAAAAGTTTTGAGTGTGCCCAGATTCACGTCCTGATTAAAAAACTGTCCTCATCCAACAAGGAAGGTGAATGCTAATGTCTTGTCATTACAGCTCCCTTTGGTGCTAGTAAAATAGAGCTGCAGTGGGGTGGCTGTGCAAAGGTAGCAAGGATGTCAAATCTATTTGGTGCAGGGCCACACTCCAGTCTGGTGCCACCACTAACAGGCTGGCACTGCTCTGTTCCCTGGAGCGAGTGTTTTGCCATCAAGTCATTTTGCTGCCAATACCAAGCATTGTTTCAGAAAGAGGAACTTGAAGCTGATGGGGGAGCATGTGCCCTGGCTGCTTTGGGTCCCCTCTGGGCTTGCTCCTCTTTTCCTAGACCTGTATTTATTCTGTCTTGGGAGAAGCAGTTCCTTCCTCCCCTTCCTCCCTTAGGAATAGGTTCAGGCCATCAACTTGAAAGAACCTGTGGGGACAGGGTGGTGCCCAAATACTAGTCCTGGGTGGTGAGGGGGGGTGTAACACCATCATACTTCAACTACCTTCTTACTGTGGCCCTTAAAAATGGTTGGGGATTTCAGACTTGATTTGCTGTGCAGCATTTTTGGTGGGCAGGTTGCTGCATCTGGCTTCCTCTTCTGTATTGATACCTGAGTGTGTGGTGTCACAAAGCCACAGTGGACAGTGTGCAAGTGCTCTAATGGTAGTAGCTTTTCCTGGGCACTATCAATGAATGCTGGCAGCAGAAAGCTGCAGAAGTAGATCATGACATGCTGAGTGACAGGATGATGAAATGGCAGATGAAATTAGGAGTTGAAAGATCTAATCTGGTGTGCATAGAGAAAAACTATCCTAATTATTTGTGTGCAGCAGTTGAGTTTCTGTGGTTGTTGTGATTCAGAAGCGTTTTTTACTGTACATGAGGATAACGCTATAAGAACATGTCAAGTGAGCAGAGTCAACATTAGACATGATTACAAAAGACACAGAAGAAAAAAAAGAAAATATTATTGTACCATTGTGTTGCCTCTATCTGGAATGCTCTGTGTAGCTGTTGTCTCATCCCCCCTGCTATGGAAAGTGTACAGTGGACCTGGGAACAGTACAAAGGAGAGCACCAGGTCTTGGCAACAAGGAATGATGACTCTGGAGGGAACTCCTAAATAGATTGTTACCTTTTAGGCTGGCAAGAGAATTGATTTGGAAATCTGGTAGCGATCTGAAGCAATGAGTAATGTCATGGGTGGATAAGGAAGAAGTGAATAGGCAAAGGTGAACAGGAAAGAATCAGTTCAAACACAATTAGAGGTGTGTCAGATTCATTCATTGATAGGACTTAATGCAAGCAAAGGAGGTACTGTTTTGCACAATGTGTGGTTAAATTTTGGAATTTCTTGCAATTAGAAGTTCTGAATGTCAAAACTTCCCAGAAGCTCAAACACAGTCAAATTCAGGCAAGAAAATTGAATTGAGAGATTAAAAAGTAATATGCTGCCAAACCCCATGTCTGCTAAAACCCTAAAAATTAGAAGATCATGCTGGGGAAATATATTGTCTTCGTATATTCCTCCTGAAGTAACTGCCATTGGCTGCATTTGGAGACAGGACACTGAACTTGCTTGTCCTTTAGTCCAATACAGTTTGATGTTTCCTGAAGCAAGGAATTTTCAGGCACATGTGTGCTTACAGTTGGTGTGACTCTGTTTAATGAAAAAACAGGATTGAAAGGAAAGCTGAAGTATTACTCTTCCAAGTAAATGTTGGTTAGTCCTTCGTGCATGTGTTCTGAACTCATGTCTGTCTCCTTGTATATTAATGATAGTAAAAAATATTGAAAAGATGCTAACACTGATAGACCATAACGTGGGGTATGCAGGATTTTATCGTTCAATTTCCTTCGGACTTGAACTTGGAAGCAACCACATCTGTTAGTAGGACTTCCAACTCAGAGGCAAGAGAGTGCATAGTAGCTGTACTTGTTATCTTCACTAGCTAGGACAACGAGGCTGAATTTATCCTTCCTTTGAGGGAGAGAGCATTCAGTGCTGATGGAATAAAAAAACTGGCTTATTTGATTTCCTTTTAGCATGCATTGTGCTAGCACAGGAGGTATTCTAGAGAGATTACTTAACAGGCAATAAAAACTGTAGTGATGAGTATTTTAGAAGCATGAGCAGTAAAACGAGGTACCATAAAGAAAGTGAGTTGCTTTAGTACAAATCCAGACAGGAACTGGATTTTTATTTCTGTGTTTTCAGTGAAAGCTAAGGTGGAGAAATAGTAAGAATATTTGGTTATATACTTGTGGTAAAGTGAAGCCCATTTAGTGTTAGCCATTAGAATGTTAATTTCTTGTTCCCTGTGTTGGTCACATTTTTTTTATTTAATCTGCTGCATTGTTCTGTAGCTAGAAAGATGATATCTTTGTTTAATTATTTTTTGTATGTTCAAAGAAAAATTAAAACATAGAATCTGACATCAGCCTTAGTTTCTGTTGTATGCACTATGTATGGATTGCTATATAGAGAAAGAGCTAGTAATTTTTTGCAGAAGAGTGGAAGTAGTTTGTTACAGATAGGGGCTGCTTGTGTGTTCTCTTCTAAAGGGGGTAGGAAGCTGTGCCCAAGGTGAAAGATGAGTGGAGCAGGGGCCCTTGTGTTCTACACTGCCTGCAGCATGCCTTGTGCACTGCAGCCTGGGCAGTTGTGAGATATGAGTAGCAAGAGAACAGCAGTGGGAAGAGGTATTGAAGTGATGCTCCTTAGTACATCAGATTTGTTCAGGTGATGAAACTGTATTTTTTCTTCTTCAAAGAATGTTCTTAACTACAAATCCCAGAGTAAAGGCCACTTGTCGTGAAAGGCTACATTCAGTAGCCTTTCAGTTGGGCAGGCACTCAGTCCACAGGTCACTCTTTCTGTGGGTATGTATTTTTCAAAATCCTGCTGTGTGATCTCTGAAAGTTCTGCCCTGTAAAAAACAGGTTGCTCTTGTTTTCTGTGTGTTCTTTCAAGGATTGTTAAGACTTTGAAACCTGACTCTTTAGCATAATTATTATGCCAAAGTTAAAGGTGCAAAATGAGATGACTATGACATTTAAGACTTTATTTAGTCTTTCCTCATTGTTTACATCCTTAGCATGTGGGTTTGTGAGTAGCACCTGGTTTTATCTGGAGTACCTATGGGTAGCTGGAAGTAATCTTTTGATCACAGCCCTTCATAACCCTTTGTCTTTCTCTGCATAGCCCTTGACTGCAGGTAGACCAGCAGAAAGATGATTAAATGCACTCTTTGAGACTTTCCCATGCAGCTGAAAGGAGTATGATTGATCTGCAACCTCTTAATCTGACTAAATTCCCAGTCTGAATGTATTATACAGCAAGTCAGTGATTTTAACACCATGAGAGCCCTTAACACCTTGTCCACTCATACTGAATGTGCATCTACCTTACTAGCTGGCAGTATAAATAGAGATTAGGTGTAAGCGTGTAATAATATTTCTTTTGAGTCAGCTGGAGCATGTCATAGCATTTATCTTCAGAAAGAAAACTGTATCTGATCAGGCATGGAATCTGCTGTAGAAAGTTACCACTTTGAAAACTGAAAAAATATATATCAATGCATTGTGCCAATTCATGGCTTTCTGTTGTGCTTTTGTGGTATTTTTGATGGGAACCTGGACTGCCATTTAGTTTGTCTGAGCAGCTGGGAGGCATTGCAGTTATTCCACATGTATTTCATGGGGTGCTATGAGTCTAAAGGTAAGTGCTAACTAAGCACCGTATCCAAGATATCTTCTGGAGTTCTTGAAGAACTGATAAATGCAAAATTATTAAAATAAAGCTCAAATTTAATTTGAGCTTTAGGAAGTTAGGAGGTTGTTCTTTGTCAGCAAGTTATTGGAACAGGCTCTTTTTCTCCCTAGCTTGGCTTAGTTTTACTCTATGCAAGACAAAAATTAGGCTTCAAAGTTCTTTGCTGCTTGAAACAGAAAATGCCCCAGGCATAGCTTAGTGCATTTCTGTTTCTTACAGGCTGTGCTTCACACTGTTTTTCCACATGGGCACAGATGTTTTCAGTAGCTGTGGACTGTGTGAGCCAAGAAAACTTTGCTGTGCCAGTAAAGAACATGGCTGTAAAGTTCTGGAGAGCGTGCTGCTTGCCAGAGGCCTTTATTGTCCATTTTGAGCCCAGGTCACTCGATGCTGCAGATACCACAGTATTTGCAACTGGAGGAATTAGGGTGTAGGTGAGGTAACAGCACTGCAACAGCTTTTAATCCTCAATTTATGCAGGTCTTGTTCCTGTCCCTGGACTAATCACTACTTTGTGCATCTCTTCTGGAAAATGGGTTGGGGAGCTGCTTTGGTTGTTCCACCTGCTAAACACAAAATCAGCACAGGTAAAACAGAAGTCACCCACTCCTCCTAGCTAGATCAGTCTGCTCTTTCCATGTACTGACCAGCTGCACAAAGACTTTGCCCAATGCAGTGAAGAGCTGAGAATGAGTGATGGGAGGCAGATTTGCCTGGGGTGGTTCTGCTGTTGGAGGAGTGGCAGTAGGCTGTGGTCTGCTGCTCAATATGTCTGAGGTTCCCAGACTCTAAGCCTTCCCTTTACAGCAGAAATTCCCTAACTTCTCATCACTGTAATTGGTTGGTTGATTTTTTTTTCCCAGAGAGATGATAATTTCTAATGAATATTTAAAAGTTTAATTTTACTTGATAAAATATCGAGACTCTTTAGTTTAAGAATATGATGCTGATCTTTTTCTGCCGTTTATGATTGGATAGTAGTGTTTGAGATTGAAGTTACTAAGATTTTTTTCTCTCATTTGAGACTCTATGTTGGCATTATTTTTGTGCTACATTATTCTCTTTGCTCTCTCTAACAGAATATATATACACATATATATGTATGTGTCTGTGCATGTATATGTGTATAACAGCTCAAGAAGTCGGCTTGCATGAGCCTCATAAAGTTCAACAAGGCCAAGCACAAGGTCCTGCACTTGGGTTGGGGCAACCCCCAGTATCAATGTAAGGTGAGGGAGGAAAGGACAGAGCAGCTCTGAGGACAAGGACTCGGGGGTGCTGGTAGATGAGAGGCTGGACATGACCTGGCAATGTGCACTTGCAGCCCAGAAAGGCAGTTCTGTCCAGGGCTCCAACAAAAGCAGCATGGGCAGTATGTCAAGGGAGGGGATTTTGTTCCTCTGCTCTGCTCTGCTCTGCTCTGCTCTGCTCTGCTCTGCTCTGGTGAGACATAACCCCCCCAAATTGCAGTGTCCTGCTCTGGGGCCCCCAGCATAAGAAGGACATGGACTGTCTGCAGCAGGTGCAGAGGAGGCCACAAAGATGATCAGAGAGCTGCAGCACCTCTTCTGTGAAGACAGATGGAGGGAGCTGGGGCTGCTCAACCTGGAGAGGAAAAGGCTCCAGGGAGACCTTACAGGTACCTTGCAGTGCCTCAAGGGGCTGATGAGAAAGATGGGGACAGACTTTTTAGTAGGGCTTATAGCAGTTGGACAAGGAGTAATGGTTTGAAAGGAGGGTGCATTTAGACTAGTTGCAAGGAAGAAATGTTTTATGATGGGGGTGGTGAGGCACAGGCACACGTTGCCCAGACAAGTTATAGGTGTGGCTTCCCTGGAAGCATTCAAGGTCCGGTTGGATGGAGCTCTGAGCAAACCAATGTAGTTGCAGATGTCGTTGCTTATTGCAGGAGGTTTGGACTAGCTGTCCATTAAGGCCCCTGCCAACCAAAACCATCTATGGCTCTTTATTGCCTACTATATTTAGGTCACACTTTATTCTGAAGTGGTCAGGGTAAAAGCATTTAAAGTATTTACACATACACAATTTGTATAGAGTTTTAAAATCTGCTTTTCTTGCAATCTGTTGTCTTTTCTTAGGTCCCCAAATATTTGTCACAGCAGTGGAGTAAAGCTTCAGGTAGAGGTGAAGTGGGAAAACTAAGGATTGTCAAGTGAGTATTTACTCTCCATTTACTGGTTGTGTTTCTTAGAAGTTATCTGCATAAAATAAGTATGTTTCACCTGTTCTAAGACACAATCCTGCTTCTTGCCAAGAGTGTGCATATTTCTCTGATCCATGAATAGTATTTGCTTGTGTAGTGATTAGGAATATAAATTGTACAAAATGATGCTGGGGAGTCACTGTCCCATTACATGAGGTTTGATTTCTTAGGTTTAAAGAAACCTAACTGCAGAATTTGCTTTTATTTACATGTTTTATTTTGCTGCTTCTGTTCTCACATGCTGACTTTTCCCATTTATCTTGGGCATCAGCACAACAAAAAATTGAACAGCTCAGGAGTGAAGATGAATAACAAAACTAGAATTTGCTTTTTTATCAGGAAAGCTAAACTTGAGGAATTAGGTTATGGAAATGTTATTAAATATTTTTAA
>WAAE01024599.1:0-43643 GCA_013400495.1 Nicator chloris
GAATTCCTCTTCTAGAGGAGTAAATGTAAATGTAGAATGTAAACATCTAGAATGTAAACATCTATATTGTTTACAAGAACATGCGTAAAAACAAGGACACAAAGTTAAACAACAGAAGGCTGGAAAAGCAGAGTGATAATGTACTAATACTCAAATGTGTCCTAATTACATTTTGCATCCTGAATTAATTTAATTTTTTAAAAAGTAAGTATTTTGTCTTGCGCTTTTCATGCATGGTTACTAAACTTGTACCACATTTTCACCTCTGTTGAGCAAAGCTAGGAGCAAGGACCGTAGAAGGGCTGGTACCAGCTGCATAACCACGGACCTGCTTGAAGTCTCAAAATCAGTAGCAATCTAGAGCACAGCTGAGCTGAGGGTCTTAGCTGACCCTTTACTGACAGAACTTTGATGAACAGCAATGTCTATGTAAATAACATCCCTGCCTCCTCTTCCATCTCTTAGGAGGGCCTGTTTCAGAGGAATAACTTGATGACCAAGGTGAAAAAATCAGAACAGGACTTAGGCAAAGTATATTCCATGATGAAGGTTTTGTCACAGGATGTAGGACCCCACAGCAGACTGTGATAAACTGCCCCCTAAACTATGTTATGTGACGTATAGACATTCTCCATATTCAGTGGAGAATTATCTTTTTCCTTCTTGCACTCTCTTAGTGCCGGGAAAAGCTTTGTCTTTGACCAAAGGAAAATTCAAAGCCTCAGTAAGAGCTGGGACAGTGTGGGATCCTGGGGGTTTCAACTTGAGGCAGTCCATGGATCCCAGGATTATCACAGTCCATAATCTGTCCCTTTGCAAGGTTTCCCACTGATTAAGGAGACCTCTGGTTACTGAATCCAAAACACAATGAAAAAACCATCAAGCAGTGGCATGCAGGACTTTAAATAAACAAGCATTTTAAGAGAGAGGTCAGCTAAAACCAAAGCCAGAAATCTAAAATACAGAGCTTTGTGTGTGCAGTGTGTATGCCTGAAAAAAACATTCTAAGTCTTTTCTGTAATTACATAAGAATAACTTTGTTTTCATCTCTTTACAAAAAACTGCCTTTTAAGGGTGATCTAAAAAATGCTCACTGCTGTACATGAGCAAGTAGATTGCTGAACAATAAAAACATGTGATTAAACTTCTTTCCACTGTGCCTATCTCTGAACATCACAAATCCAAACAATTTGGGATCACATCATCATTTGGATAAGTAAAAAACTTCTTGAAGCAATCCTTGCTTTTGAACCGTGGATTATTCAAATAGACTATTGAGATTTTCTTTTTCTTCTAAAAACAAGCGTTCTGACAAAATGCAGAACACATTCAACAATAATTTCAAAGTTATTCCTTAAACTTTTCTAAGCAGAATAATTCTGAAGGGGTGATGGCAGCAGGAGCAGAAGAACCAACTGAGAATCAGCATTTGCTACTCATTTGGCTTAATGAGGTCAGAGTAACCCAGAACTATTTTTTAGTCCTAAATTTAGTTTTAGAATAATCCCTATATTTATTTTTATTGACATTGCAAAATTTGCTGTACATTGCATTTCTTAGTGATCAGTGATTCAGAGGAGATACCCTTTCTAAACCCTGCATTTCTGCTGCAATGCAACAGGAGTTGTGTTTTTCAGGACTTTTGAGAAAGCAATGACAGTACAATAAAATATATGACAGTAAATAAATATATTTGCATATAGGTAGAATGCTCTATATTTTGGTTTAGTAATTTCCAGACAGTTCTCAAAGGAGAAATACTAATAAGTTTCTTAGGAGAAAAAAACTTGTAATACACGTCGAAAGCAGATTGTGACTTCAGAAGATGAAGTCTTTGGCAATTATCCTCATTCAATTATACCAGTTAATGCATCACCCCTTCAGATGTTCCAACAGCATAGTTTGTGCAGCTGTTGATGAATCAGACTGAGGACATCATCAGCCTCAGAAAACATAAGTTGTTGGAATGTTTCTAAAAATGAGATCTGTTTACAAGCTGTTTCACTGTGCCTTATGACATTGCTGCACAAACAGCTGTGCCAGCACAACTGAGGAGAGGGGCAAGGGTGAGAATGAGAAATGTATTGGAAGGATACGAATATCTTACATTGACAGTGATAACAAAGATTTCATCTTTTGAAAGATAAAGATGTCCTTTCTAACCACACACTAAATTGTATGAGGCACTGCAAGGTAGTATGCAGAATGTAAAGAAGATCTTACAAACAAAATGTTGTTGGACTGCCAGTTAATTGGTTTTGCTCATTTTCCCTTTTCCAGTTTGTAGCTGTTGTCTGTATTTAAATATATTGTTTCAACATCATTTATACCTTTGTACTTTAGCAGAAATATTTACATCCCCCACTGATCTTTGTCCAGAGCTGGTGTCTTATTTTTGACAGCATGTCCCAGACAAGTTCTATTTGTCATTATAGACTGCTAGGAGCTTACAAATGTCTCATTTTTTTTCCCAGTCCTTCTGCATCTTGATGACAGGCAGAGCTATCAGCATTCCACACTCTGGGATAACAGGTCAGCATAGCTGCTGGTGACAACAGAAGTCTGTATTTGAAATGCAGATATTAGCATCAGCCCATAACATATTACCAGATTTTGTGCGAGCCATTCAGTCTACTGTGGCCATACAGTCTATTATTTCCTTCCTATAGCACCTCTTGTTGGACCAAGCAGTGCATTAATGACAGCTGTCTTTAACAAGTAAGGCTAGAGGCATGACACTAATATAGTGGTGCAATTGTGGCATAGATTTTGAAATCCGGTTTACTGTTGTAGGTACATAAATTCTTGCATTAAATTGTTGCTTTTATGTACTCAGACTTGCACACAAACATATGCAATACCCTTCATTCTTACTGTATTTGCAATCCAGGTGGCTTGGGTGAAAGGAATTATGTCACGTAGGGCCCGTGATAACTACATATCTGATTTCCACACCAGCTACTGAATATGTCTAAGAACTGCTGCTCCCAAATTTAGATCTTGATGAGCCCTCCTGAGTCGTGAACCCTGCCTTGCTTTTCATTGTGTGTGGAGAGACACTGAATATCTTTCATCCATATATCTGTCTGCCTCACTGTTTTCTCTCCTCTCTCTTTGGCCTAATGTTAGATACTGAATTTTGTCTGGGTTATAAACACAGAATAAGCATGCTAGGTCAGGAGGTTTCTCCTTTCAAATAAACAAATGCATTGTAATCCCTTTCTTTATTTGTTTCTGCCTGAAGAAGAATTAAGCATCATTTGGCTTCACCATGAGACATAAGAGGCTGCAGTGCTGGTCATTTTTTCTCAGTCTGCTCAAGCGCCTTGTCTTTGACATGTGTAAAAATTCGCAGAACCACACTGCCTTTCCAGAATGTTTTGACCAGAGAGTAGTATATGAAGAGAGAAATACAAAGTTTCCAATAGAAAAGGAGACGGAAAAATCAAAACTGGGGTTGTTGTCTTTGAAAAAATATTAGAACTTTTCCTTAATCAAAATAAATGTTAGTTTTTGTTTTCCAATCCTGTATGCACCCATAATATATAGTTTAATTACAGGAAATGTGTGTTTCATGCATGCTCACAAATATTTTCAGTTTTGCTCTGAATGAAGCGTCGAGCACTCTAACAAATTGTTTTTTTCTCTAGATAGTGTTGGACAGGTTCGTGTTTGCCTGGACTCTCTGTGTGTGGGAGGCTCAGCCTCTCAGGTGGTGTTTAACTTCTTGCAAGGCAGGGGCCCCAGCTTCTGCTTTAGATGATATGTGTGAGCTGCTTTAAAAAATATTTTTATTTTTATGCAAAACATTATTTCTGTGAGTCCAGATATGTGTCAGCTTCATTCCCACACACCTCAGACCCAAATTACCAGGGCAGCAAATACACATCCAAATTCCAAATATGCTTTAGTAAAGCAAAATGGTTAAGAACGTCTTATTTTCTTTTTTTTTCCTTTTTTTTTCTTTTTTTTTTCTTTTTTTGGTNAGTGCAGCATTAGGTAGGTCACTCTGGCCACATTCCCAGAATTTAACAGTGGGGGCCTTGTGGAATGCTAAACGATGTGTATAACAGCATTCAGGCTCTCTGTGAGCCAATCCGTCAAAACATTTGCTGCTTTGAAAATGTGCTCTTCAAAAAAATGGGCATATGGAACTTATTAGACTATTTGGTGGAGTTCAGGCAGCAGAGCCCAAGAGGAGCATAAAAACATCTGAGGACACAATTCTACCTTAAGGTAATAGGATCTCTAAACTGTTTTTTGCAATCAAATACATACAGAATACAGGGGAGAAACACCCTGAATGGAGAATGTTATTTATTCCAAACAGTCACAAGACCTTAAGTAAAGAACTTGTAATAGTAGTAAAAAAACCCAGTGGTTTGATTGCAGCAACAGTTAGTGTGTTTGGTTCTGTTTCCTCAGCAGAGTGTATGGATCCTTGGCTCTTTAAAAGTTCAAGTTGTATTGAGGCGCTCAGTGTCGAGGCTTCACTGCAGTGGATTTCTGTGCCTCTGGTGCATTGGCAGAGAGGGTCAATCAGTCTCCTTGGAGATGAAAAAAGACAGTGCTGCAGATGGGAAACACAAATGAGCTGCCATTTTCCAGCACCTGTTTGTACCTTCTTCCAAGTGATTCCTTGTCCCTGTCACACAGTGAGAACAGAATGACCCCAGAGTGAGCAAATCTTCCTTTACTGTGTTGAATGACAAACTGAACAAATAACTGAGATTAAATTTTGGCTTTGGCAGCCATAGCAAGAGATAACACTGGATTTTGCTATTTCATGGGTATTCCTAGAGCAGATTGTTGCACAGTGTCCTTCTCTGAGGACAGATTTAGAGGATGGAGGGCTCTGTGCAACCCCTATACTTTCTGCCTTCCTCTCATCTGCTTTGGCAGTCCTCTGAGCATGAAACGGTGGCCTGTGCAGGGTATTTACACCATGCTTCTAGCTTTGATCACTCCTTCAAACAATTAAAGGGACACCCTAATCTTGTGTAGCTTCTTTCATACAACTGTGTGTTATAGGACAATTTAGGAACTCTGACCATCTTTTTCTGTCCCATAAGAAGATGGACAGCTAAAGTTTAAGACTGTTTTGGTTATATATCTGTACTGAAGGGGTACAGATAGATATTTCTCTTTCTACCTGACTGTAATACAAAGAGAAAAAAAGTCATACTGAAATATTAAAAATGGATTGGTACCCTTTAAAGTAAGGAAAAGTGGTGACCTTTGCTGCTGTGGTATAGAGTGGTCTTTGTTATTGCAGTGTTTGAATCAAGAACCAAGGTGCTTAGCAGGTTGTGACAGTTGAGGTGCTGCTATACAGAATCTCACAATTATGTTCTTAGCAGGCTAGCAAGTCTGTGATCTTTATAGAAGTGATGGACTATAACTTCATGCTGTACTGTGCTAGCAAGTCATGCAGGATCTGTGGGGAAGGATTCTAACATTGTTAATGCTGCTTTTGTTAATAACAGCTGCAATAGAGTAAATGACTCCAGAAAAAAGGTCTCAGACATGAAATAACATGTTGGATGATGAACAGAGAGCAAGGAGGGAGAATGAAACATCTCTGCCTTCAAGCACAGGTCCCTGGAAACTTCAGTGACCCTTGTCCAACAAGCTTAATATGATATTAGGCAATATCATGAGACTCAGTTTGTTATCATTGCTACCAGGAGTTCAAATGGCAGTGCCCCTATCTACTCTGAAGATAAGCTGTATTGTTTTGTTATGCAAAGGTCCTTGAAATAAGCTGTGGCATCCACAACTTTTTTTTTTTTTTTTTTTTTTTTTTTTTTTATCCCTGCTGGAAGAGGCTGCTGAGATAGAAAAGTTTCCTGGGAACTGGACATTGCTGTGTGTGGAAACCTTTGAAAAAGGAAATTGCCTGTAATGGGTTTGTGGTTGCCTCCATTACCAGGCTGCAGTGAATGAGTAAATCAAGTTAAACTGCAAATATACTTACAGATCTCTGTTCCACTGATTTTCCCACCTGAGAAAAATCAATCTGCCACATTCAGGAACTGAATCTTCACAAGGCAGGAGCACGGCACTGGAGGAACTGTTCTGGAGTCAGGACAAAGCTCTCCCATAATGCAGGCACAAAAGAAAGTAGCCCCAAAGCTGCCTGTATAGAAACTTCAGAAGTGCTGTGCTTTGGCCTTCTGCCATTCCTTTTGAAGTCAGGAACTTCTCCCATTGTGCTAGATTTTAACAAAGTCAGAACAATTTCAACCCCTTTAAAAACATCGTACCCACTGTTTTCAGTGCATGGTTTTATTGAGTCAGAAGATTTTGGTACTGGAAAGGATTGTGGCATTTTATAAATCCAGGAGGTGGCCTCTCTGATTTCTTCATGTTAGCCCTGTACTTTCAGGATGCCCTTGATTCTCTTTATGACACAGTAAAATGCTACAGCTTGATGCCTTAAGTTTTAGCTTTCATATTTTCCAGATTCTGTACTGCATTAGCATATAACTCTGAACTTCATATAAAGTATTGGCAAGTTCTCTTCACATTTCAGTCAGACAAAACAATTCTCTTCCAGCCCGAGAACCAAGGACACTGTTGCAACTTGAGGCTCAAAAAGTACAACCAAGTGAACTGAGGAGAGCAAACTGGGAGGATGGGACTTCATAACCTGAAGCTGTAATTGGACAATTAACCCCAATATGTAAATGGACCAAAACTCACAAAAGTGTGAAAATTCATGACCCATTGTCCATCTTGGGTCCACCTTGGATCCATCTTGGGTATAGCTTCAGCCAGGCTCTTGTACTGCCNGGCAAGTTCTCTTCACATTTCAGTCAGACAAAACAATTCTCTTCCAGCCCGAGAACCAAGGACACTGTTGCAACTTGAGGCTCAAAAAGTACAAACAAGTGAACTGAGGAGAGCAAACTGGGAGGATGGGACTTCATAACCTGAAGCTGTAATTGGACAATTAACCCCAATATGTAAATGGACCAAAACTCACAAAAGTGTGAAAATTCATGACCCATTGTCCATCTTGGGTCCACCTTGGATCCATCTTGGGTATAGCTTCAGCCAGGCTCTTGTACTGCCCAACGTGTGTCCTTTAAAGGCCTTTTAATAAATACCTACTTTATTCCTTTAACACTGTCTAGGCTCTCTTCTAGGTCGCCTCACAAGGCATCAAGCTGACCCACTGGTGTGTCCTTATTCTGAATCCCACAATGGTAAAATGCAATGAGGGATATATGACAGAAAGACAGAAGTACCTCCAGCCAGCTGCATTGTTTGCAGGTCTCCTGGGGTGTCCTGGAGGATGGTCCCTTCCTTTGTGTTGTTTCCCTTCTCCTTTCTGACATGAAACACTGTGCTTACAGTGCTGTGGGAGCTTTTCTGGGAAGGTTGGACATGTAGTACTGGATTTTGTCCTTATGGCTGTGTTTCCAAGAACAAAACTGCTATTTCTTCCTCCTCACTGTGTGTGCTGAGTACAGTATCTGACTTTAGGTCACTGCCTTATGCACAGGTTTTCTTTTTTTACAGTAAATATGGGTTCATGTTCAAGGGATTTGGCTGTCACACCTCTATGTAAATCAGCAAGATTTATATACTTTGAACCAAATAGGATTTTCTTAAGTCTCAATGGTTTAGTACTCACAATTCAGTCCTAGAGTAACTAAACAAATGAAATGTTTGATATTGAGATCCATCTGTATTATATTCTCTGTTGTGACTGGTATCTATTGAGACATTAAGCTTTGTTCTGCCCAAGTTACTTTATTTACATAATTTTAATTTATTTTATGTTGGTATTCTGCAACTACTTCCAAAGGGATTCGTGCCTGGAAAAATTAGAAAAATGAGCCATGTAAGTCCATGAGAGAGGTTATAAAATAAACATTATACCATGTGTGGGGTAACATTTTTTACTGCAAGTGGCTGCTCTCACTTTTCTGGCACTTATACACACAGCCATCTGTTTGAACACTGTTTGAAGTGGCTATATTCCAGCATTTATGTAACTTGCCTGTAGAAAGGAAATGACATCACTTAGTTTCCTGAAGAATAATACCGATGCCAGAACTGAGGAAATAAAATCTACAATAAATAGAATATGTATTTTAAAATATTTTTTTCCCTTTTGCAGTAAGACACCTCTCCATACTGTTCTGGTCATCCCTTCAGAGCCCAGGAAACTCCATTCACTTCACACAGTCTTTGACACACACTGCTAGGAGCAGGCTGCAAGCCACTGTAATTTACCTGTTGCATTGATGAAATGAAATCTGGCAGGACAGGAATGAACTGGTACAATGGCAAAGCCTGCAATGTGCCTTCATGTAAAGATGTAGGCATAAAATAACAACAGCAATTTCATAATTAGACTGGGTGAAGCTTCAGCACTTTCAAGTGACCACGAAAGTGCAGCAGCTGTTTGTCATGCCTGGAAAAAAAGGGAGCAGAACCATTTTATACAGGTATGAGCCATATGACAGGACCTGAGGGACTGGCATGGATTGTGTTAGGGGAGGTTTAGTTGGATATCAGGAAAGGGTTTTTCTCCCAGAGGGGGGTTGGGCAGTGGAACAGGCTCCCCAGGGTGGTGGTCACAGCACCAGGCTGATGCAGTTCAAGGACTGTTTGGACAATGCTCTCAGGCCCAGGGTGTGACTCTTGGTGCAGGGCAGGGGTTGGACTCCATAATCCTTGTGGGTCCCTTTCAACTCAGCTTATTCGGTGATTCTGTGATATTCGGTTTTAAATGGAAAGTTTACATTATTAGAGTCTTCATAAAGGCTGCATGTGTTCTGAGACATTTGTTTTAAATCTTTGCCAAGCTATAAAGTTTCTCAGCTGGTGATTCCAACTGAGCCATGTTGAGTTACATCACACAAGGGCTTCGTCCTATTCTGCCTTGCCAGGAACTTTCCAAAATTTGTCTTAGCTGATAACTCCTGTTTTGCTGTCTGCTTTTTCTACAGTAAGTTGTCAAGTGAATGGAGGCCTACTGGATCACCTAGCTAGCAGCCCAAATAAAGTAGAAAGGTCTGTTATTTCTTAAACGAGGTTTTGTCTGGAGTTCGCTTTTTAATTTCCTTGTGTGACAGATATTGCAAAATAGACAAGTCGTATTGCTAGAAGGCCAACTTTGACTGGCAGAAGTTTCATATAATTTTTATATTTTTTAAGGTACTTCATGTTATGAGCTATGTTATGAATTATTAGTTCATATATGAACTAATGGCAAACAAATTGAAACTTCCTGAAATTGAGTTATTTCCCATGCTTGACTGTTGTTTATATAAATGTTTGTTCAATACTATTCAGTCTATCCCATAAATTACAGTGTAGCTGGACTTTATTCTCCCTTTATTAACAGATTTGGATTGCCTATTCTTCACATTCCTATACTTCTGAAAGTTTTAATGAAGTCATTATTCCTCTCAAAAGTAAATGAGAAGAAAGGTTGGCCAATGATGACCCTTAATAATTTATGGAATTAATATAATCTTCTATTTTGTGACTGACCTTGGACATTTTCCAGAATATGTTGAAATCTGAGAAGCCTCTCTTATCCACTTGAAAACAATACAAAACAGCATGAAAATACTACTAATCTTCGTACCTCCACAAAGAAATTAAATATTCTTAATATCAAGGTAGGGATACATTTTATCTGGGGATACTGGTTAAAAAAATATGGCATGATATTATAATAATAATAGGAAAATCTAATGTAGTCAGCAATGTGAGGAACAAAGAAATTTATTTCCACCTGATTATTTGTACAGATTTTCCAGGCTGAATCAATAAAATCTAAGATTAAATGCTGGATTTAATGATTTTTTTTTCTTTCAATAGATCAGCTCACAGCAGGAGCTGAGACCTCTGTCTTAGTGAGTACTCACAAATAAAGTTTATTATGTCAATGACTTCCTGAATGCAGATATTTGCCTAAATCAAAGGATAACTGAGCATTACTGTGAGAATATACTGAAACTTGCTATTCATTTAGACAGCACTTGGGGCAGTGTATTAGAAAGGAGCAGTTTAAAATCCATTTGTTAGAACCATTGTGAAAATATAGTGATTGTTACAGTGAATTTGGTCTCATAGACTCCTACCATGGAAGTACTTAGTAAAATTAGCATAACTTGCAGATGTTAATTATACACCTATAAACTAGCAGTAAGTTTCTTAAATCACCAAGTCTCCTACATCCTCTGGTTTTGAAGGATGATCATATTATAGTCTTAAGGGAAAGTCTGAAAGTATGAACTCTGGTTTGACCAAGTCCCCAGAAGTGAATGGCTGGCTAAATATAAATCTCTGCACTTACTCCTGGGTATAAATCTGTGCAGGTTGGCCTACTGAGTCTGAAAAAGCCAAACATGATCAATTAAATAAGATCTAAAAAGTCCTTCAAAGACACTTATACAAATGAGTATTATCTGTAGATAGGTAGACTTTTATTAAAGTAGTGATAATTAGAGTGAAAACTTTGCTCTTTCATCTAATATTTACACTTTTTTCACTAATCATTTCTTAAAAATCCATGTCTTTTTCTGGTGGAAATAATTTGTGTTTAGTCAAAAGACACCTCCTGTGAGTTTTCCAGTCATTAGATTTAGTTGTGTGCCTGATTTTTAACTGCTCTAAGTACCTATTTATGTTGAGGAACCACATGAGTGTTTCCAGCCTAAAATTACGTAACCCACTGGAACTCAGCATATTGGGTATCTAAGGGTATCAATGCATCTGCTTCTGTAGGCTTGGCTAATTTTAAATTTTTACTCAATAACATAAACAAAAAAAATGAAACAGAATGAGGAAAAATGAAACAGAATGAGGAAAAATGAAGCAAAAGAAACTAACCAAATTAAAAAAAAAAAACAAAAAACCCACAAGAAAATTAAACCAAACCAAACAAAACCCCCCTCCAAATAAACAAAAACAAAACCACAACCAACCAAGCAAACAAAAACCTCAAAAATCTGAAGACTTCCTTGAGGTCTAAAAACATATAAGCTATGAAGAAATCAATTAGCATTTCTTGACCCTAGGAAGTTATTGTAATTAGAAATATACACATATGATTTTCTTGAAATTGTTATAGTCTCTTCAGAAAGGTAATGTCTGAGTTTATAGAAGAATGTAAAACATTTTTGTTTTTTAAGTCTTTTGCCCAAAAGAAACCAGGAAGAATTGGTGTCTCTCAGATCTCCCACTGCTTTGGAGTCCTGGCTAACTAAGGGACCATAAAACTGAAAGGCTGCAGATGAAGGACCTTGTAATGGGAACAGAAGTTTCTAACATCATGAGGGTTCGAATTTAATTTATGAATCTTATCGTTTTCTGGGTTGCCAGCTAATGTGTGGGAAGTGTCTAAACCCTAGGGTGCCTAGTTTAGCTCTGCCAAAGGGCTTCTGCAGCTCGGTGTGCACCCTGAGATCCCTCAATAACACACGGCTCCAGCTCCCTAATAATATCAAAAACTTGTCATCCCTAACATTAATATGATCTTGGTTATAAGCTTGTCTAAGAACACAGAGCCTCCAGAGCCAGCAGATGAGCTGGCAGGAAACCATGCAGGCTTCAAAAAAACCCCTTTCCAATATATTTGGCAGGAATACTTGCTCATGAAAATTATACCATTAAAAAAAAAGTAAAAAAAAGGTACAACATTAGTATACCTTAAAGATTTCCATTTGTATTTCTAAATGACTGGTTTTAATTGCAAAAGCACATAATATTTAGGATTTTCTATTAGATTCACTTCTGCTCTCATTCTTATGCTTGTGGTCATAAGCTAAATAGGCATTTAAGTAAGGCTTTATTCACTCTGAATTCTCATCATGGATATGTTCAAGACATGAAAATCTATCCTACAGGAAAAAGCCTTACTCCTAACAGTATCAGAGGAGTACTGGTAGAACAAATTAACTAATCTAAACTAACCTAAAAATGGGAAATAAAATATGATAGTAGGCTAGAAAATATTAAATGAAAATATGAATGCCTAATGTGGTGTAGGGCACATTTCCAAGCATCATGAGCTGCATTTCTACAGTGCTGTATAATTTAGAGTTTTCTGTAAGGACATTTGTGGTGTGGAGGACTTAGTATTTTGAAATTTGATTTAAGCATGGGATGAAACCCCTAAATGCCAAAACTGTCAGTGAAGGAGAGAGTGCCCTGGACTTCCAAGTGCCAGTGCCAGTCCTACCTGACTGATCCAGTTGTGAGGACATGGAAGTCACACTTTTTTACCTTGGTAACCTGCAAAACTACCCAGCTGGAAAAAGCATTGTTTTGGAAGGATGCTTCTGTTTGAAGGCCCCAGTTTCCTAAATGCACAGATCCCCTCCCTGCCCAGTTTGTTTGTTTGCTGTGGGATGGGACAGTTGTTGCAAGGCCATGGTCCTGCCTGCCTCACCATCCCCTCAATTCACCCCTTAGCACAAGGGCACCAGTCTGTCCAAGCTGTTCCTGGAGAGTCAGGGAAATTTGGAAATTTGGAAATTTTGGAAATTTGGCAGCTCTGAGGCCCTGGCAAGTTCATTGCTGTGTTTTTCTGGAGCAGGAAGGTGATCTGCAAGGAGATGGGTGAAATTCTCCTCTTCTTGCCCTAAGGGAACGAATCTCTTACGTTCTTATTTGGGTTCCCTTGGAACAGGGACCAAACTGGGTTTGTCGCAAGCTTTATGAAATCATAAAATTGTTTAGGTGGGGAAAGATCATCAAATCCAACTGTTAACACAGCACTGCTGAGTTCATCTCTAAGCCACTTTCCTTAGCACCACATATCCAGGTCTTTCCAATATTTCCAGGAATGGTACCTCCACCACTTCCCTGGGCATCCTGTTCCAATGTTTGACAAACCTTTCCATGAAGAAATTGTTCACAATATTCAATGTAAACCCATCCTGGAGCAACTTCCCTCCTCACTACAGCTTCCTTTCAGGAAGTTGTGGAGAGTGATAAGGTCTCTCCTGAGCCTCCTTTGCTCCAGGCTAAACACACCCAGCTCTCTCAGCTGCTCTTTATCAAACCTTCATCATCTCCACTGCCCTTCTCTGGACTTGCTCCAGCACCTCAAAGTCTTTCTGGAATTGAAGGGCTCAGAAATGAACACAGTATTGAAAGTGCAACCTAACCAGTGCCCAGGACAGGGGGACAATCCCTACCCTGATCCCCCTGGCCACCCCATTGCTGATCCAGGCCAGGATGCCATTGGCCTTCGTGGCCACCTGGGCACATCCTGGGTCATGTTCAGCTGCTGTGTTGATCAGCACCCCCAAACCACCCCAGAAGGCAAAGATAACCCAGGTTCTTGTTAATAAATCCCTTGAAGTGTATTAGTGTGAAATGACCCTGAATGACTGCTGTTTACAAATACATACATACATACATACATACATACATACATACATACATGCATACATACATACACACATACATACATACATACATATATATTTATGTATATGTAGGGTTTATTTTGGAACAATTTGGTTGCAACGAAAAGCAGGTATGTAGCCTTCTTGGTTGTTATCTATAATGACATAGTAATACAAAGGCATAAAAGTAGCACTTAAGGAAATACATTGAAGAAAAGAAAGAAGGAAAGGGTAGGAGTAGAAGAGTGTACAGTCACCACCCACGGGTCCAGTGACAAGACTCCGTTGTAGCAATTTCATTGGCCGAAGTGATGGTGACTGTCTTGTTGAAGAGATAGTCACTGTCTTAACCCATGAGGGTGGGGGAACCCCACGAAGCACCTAGTCCAACGGGTTAATATACGCTCAGGTCCAGATGGGAATGCCCATAGACCTCCCCTAGACACCTTTCAGTTCTCTGGTGGAAGTTCTGAAGGAGGAATCTGGGGGCACTTTGGGGGCCTTTGGTGGTTTATGACTCCTTCTAGGACACCGATATAGTTAATGCAACTACACCCCATCAGAAGTGTAGTGAAGGATGAATATTTTCAGGCCTGCCCATGAATGTGAATGACTTTTGTGAATGTGGCCTTCCCTGGGAGCAGGATGAGAATTTTACAACCTGTTTTACAGCTGAGTCTGAGTTTGTGTGAGGGAAGGCAGCTGGCACGATAAAAGACACCAACCTTTCCCTGTAGGGTCTGCCTCTTATCTGGCTTAGAGCCTCCTGGTGGATTTTCAGCCTCTCTTTCTCTTGTGTGGACCAGGGGCTTGCCTCTACATGCCCAAAATCTCACCTCCTCCTCCTCTTCAGGGACTGCAAACCCAGACTCAGCAAAGCACCCTGCCACTTCCACAAATAGGCAAGGCTTTTGTATCATTAACCATTAACTTTTCAGTCTCTCACAGTCCATTTCCATCAGACTGCTTTCCAGCCCCTCTTCCTTGTTCAATTTTGATATCAGAAGAACAATCACATCGTAACAACAACAACAAACCCCAAACAAAACAAAATAATTGAGGTTTTTCATCTTGTCCGTGTGTTTGTTCTCCTTCTTTATTGACTATTTAGAAAAAAGCACAGCAAGAAATGTGGTAAATATAAATTCCAAAAAAGCAAGAAAATACAAACTCTGGTAAATTTGTGGGTTCAATAGGGTTCTCCTGGAACAACAGAAAGAAAGCATTTTTAAAGACTTCTGAAAAACTTTATGCAATTTTCTTGAAATAGTGTTTCTCTTAAAAGAGTTTAGGCAGTACTTACTTCACAGAACAGATTCTGAGTTTACGCAACATCTGCTCACTTTGGTAACACGTTTTCCACTGTCAGCCTTTCAAAACCAGCAGCACTGGCTTCCCTTTTATGCCTGATCTGGTGTTCTTAAGTCATGAGGTACAATTAAACATTCAAATGTATTGCTTTGTGAATTAAATATATTTTAGTCAGGCAAAGCATGATCAGCTAAACAGAGAAGTACACCTTGCTGTGTTTCTGAGAGGGGTGAGGTATTTCACAGAACTTTCCTCTGCATTTTCCAAAAGAACAGAAGTTCTTCTACACATAGGGTTGGGAAAGCATTCATGTGATGCCAAAACTTACTGCAAATTCTTATTCAACAGCTTGAATACTGCTTACAGAGTTGAAATATCCTTTACACTAACACCACAGTTCTTTCTATAAGTAGCTTTCTCTTAAGCTACTGTTGACTTAACCCATTCCTGCCCTTCCTGCAGCCTACATTCAAGTCCACTTTGGGCTGTCATTTTGGTAAACCTGACCAAATATTGCACGCAGTGCAGCTGGAAAAAATCACCTCAAATATTAGAGGGAGAAATGTGTGGTGGGTTATTTTTCAGCAGCATCTACTGAGAACAGTTATACAGATGTTTCTGAGGGACAAAGTGGCAGGGACTTCTGATAAATTTAACTCCATAAAGACTGGCAGTGAATATTTGCCTCTAATACATATAAAACTCCTTCCATACCAAAGCACTCTTTCCTAGGGCAAAAAAAGTAGCAGTCTTAGTGGGGGAAAAAAAAAATCGCATTTACACAGGTCAAACAGCATTTATCGGTCCCTGGAGGAAGATGGATTGCCACCTCTGGAAGCGTCGGAGTGTTTGGCCGCGTGGCACGTCCCTGTGTTCCTGCTGCCCCCGGCCCCAGCAGCGCCGGCAGCGCACACGCCAGGGCCCCTTGGCTTCACAGCACAGCCCAGGAGGGTATTTATTCTTCTGTAGGCTTCAAAAACAGGAAGTGACATTTCAAGTAATTGCAGATTTACTGTGAGCCCATGGCCGGTCCCTCTGCATTGTCCCTGCTTTCCTGTTTGAGCTTGGAGGAAGTGGCCAGAGGGATAGGGGGAAGGGAAATCTTCCTATGATGCTTCTGAAACTGCAGCCTACATTACTTAGGGGAAGAGTGACAAAAACATATTCAAACCCTTGCCAAAGGCTTGCAAGAAATATTTGACATCTAACCTTTTCCAACAAGTGGGAGTTAAAGGTTAAATCACACACAACCCAAGTGTTTAGGAAAAGGATATGTTTATGTCATCAACTTCTGTTGGGTTGTAAAGGAACAGTGTATGGCAGGGTAATGGCTATCAGGAAAATACACGATGACTACTATTTATGAACATTAAAAGGACCAATTGGTTCTACATATTTATATTTTCACATCCAAATTTCCATTTCAACTCAGATAGCTGAGTGGAGAGAATGCAGGGTGGACACCACTGGCTACTTGCTTTGTCTCTGTGCATCTAGACATCAATTATTCCCCACATACTCTAATTTTCCATGTATTATCACTTCTTTTGGGGAATTTCCAAGAAAGAATCTCACAATCATCATTGCCCATTGCTCTCATGTAATTTATGGAGCTAAAAATCCAGACTAGCCATGTGTTTTCTAAAACAGTATATTGGTATTCTCTGAACTCAGTGGTGGAAACACTGAGTTTTTGTTGTGAGGTGCCAAAAAGATTCCATAGGCTTTTTCCCTCTATACGATGCTAATACTTCAGTGGTTGTATTTCAGCAAAAGTGATTCTGCTGACCATTGCTTCTTTGGTCAGTTGAAAAAGTAGCTGAATTCAGAAGAATCTGCTCCACGAACTCAAAAAAGATTTCTTTCCTATTTAAATTCTAACACTGTAGGAATTTACCCAACAAAGACTGATGACCCTCAAGAAAGAAAATCAGTCATCCTCTCCTGAGGTAATGAGTACAGTTTGTATGTTGCAAATTCTCTTGGTACAGATTACCCAGCCATTGCCTGGGATCTGTCTCACCTAACTTTACCAGTTCAGAACTAGTTGCTGCCTCTACCTACACTTTAGGTGCATGGGACCTGTTGGAAAAAAATTCAGTTCATAGGCCTTTTTAGATGGATAGATCACTGATTAGAAAGGGAAACTATACAAATGTATCATAATAAATTTCTAATTTGAGATTGCTATTGTCAGGTAAGAAGAATCTTGCTGTAAAAAACTAAATTTTCTATATTTTGGAGAAATAAAATTAAAAATAACTTTACTACACAAATTAAAGGTTAGTATTAATCCTCTGTGAATGTGGCCCATTCATTAAGAAAAAATGCAATACTGCATAATCATTCCGAATACACGGTATTATGTGCCAACAAGTTGTAGCATGAATATAAACATTGTGCTGGCAGGGCAAGAGTGACTTTTGGAAATTTTCCTTTTAGAATAAGCAAAGCTGCCAATATCACCCACAGAAAGGGAAAAAAAAAAAAGTATGAAGTAGAACAATATATCAAATAAGTGTTCCAGCATGGGCTTTCCTATTCATATTCTGTCAGGCTAGAGGTTATCAATGTTTATTTAGTTGTCTCTAGTAAGCAGTATGCCTTGAGATGCAGACATTGTGTCAGTAGTCTTCATTTATAAAGTGCAAGAGTCTGGAAGTTATTCTAGGATGCTTGATTTTTTTATTTTTAGATAAGTCCTTCCTCATTGGTGGTGTTGTGTTCCTTAGATCACTATTAAAAATATTTTCTCTTAATGATTCTATTTTTCCTACAGTTAAGCAGTTGTGATTTGAGTCTCAAAGGTCAGAGGCAAAGACAGAGCTCAAAGACCAGATCCGGATGCTGGACAGAAGGAATGGTCTTCACTGACCCTCTTCTGTGCACCATTCTTTCCCTATGTTGATATCTTTCCCCTAAGCCCACTGGGTCAGCCCATCAGTAACGTGTTTTAAGTGCCTGAGTGTCAATGTCACTGTGGTGTCTGTTGTCACTTGCAGTATTTACAGCCAAGCCTTCCACAGAATGACAGAATTTGAGTTTTTCAGACTGGTATTTCTATTTTCTTCACTCATACCTCTTCTGAATTTCATCTGAGCTTCTTCAGCCTATTATTTTTCTGTTCCTTTCAGTAGGGAAGACTGGGGTAGGCCTCCCACTTCATATTTAAAATTTAGGATGCTTGCCTAACAAAGAAGATATAAGAACCTTCCTCCAAGCTGGACAAAGGAGCTGTGAATCTGTTGTTCTACATCCTGGGTGCTACTTTAACCACTGGATTTATGCAGAGTGGAAGAGAGAGAATTGGCAGGAGGTATTGAAAGGAAATGTTTTAGCAATTATGCAAAAAAAAAAAAAATTAAAATCAGCAAACTAATGTACCTGTTGCCAGACAGAGTCGTTGGTTACACAGGCAAGATATCCACCTTTTTCACTGTATCACAAACTGACCCTTCAACATCCTTCATTCCAGGTGTTAGTGCTGTAGTTGTGGAGTTTTTTCTTTCCTCTCTTTGTTAATCCCTTACAGCCACTCAAAGGAAATGGAAGCAAGGTGAGAGTGCATGGCAAAGGACACTGCTCTCTGCAGATCTGGGTCTGTGTAGACAGGAATTTAGTGTCTGAGAGATGTTGGCTGGACTCGAACTATTCCTGCATGGATCATTTTACTTCACTGGTTACTGAGTTTCCTCTGCTCTGAGAGGCCTTGATAAATATTTTACATTCCCAAGAAAGGAACTGTTAATAATCAAATAAATAAGTTTCAAATATCAAAGAAATACTTAATAATAATCAAATATTTTTTTTCTTTTGCATTAGGTAGGAATTTGTATCAGGTTAAGAGAGTAAACATGAATTGAACTTCATCTTTCAGAGGTTTCAATGCTCTGAGGTAATGAGTGCTGTGAGATAGAAAAGAGGTGACACAGGGAGCAGAGGTCCCCCCCGAGGCCTCTGCCTTCTCTTTGCAGACTTCCAGAAATAATCATCATGGGTCTTTGGTCCAGGAAAATGTGTGCCAGAGACCTCCATATAGATGAGCTCTGGCCCACCAACCATGGATCTGTTGAACATGTTGCTTTACTTCCAGTGGAAATATTAATTCTTGTTCACTAAATTTCATAGGAAACATACTGTCATGATTTTACTTCGTTAGTCAGGTAAATGTTCTGTACTAATAACCAACTGATGATAACACCACATTGTCCTCAGTTTTAATTTTACAATATATACTTAAATGAAGATTCAGTGTAATCTAAAATGCATATGGAGGAAATTTTGTGAAATAACTTCCATGTTTTTTCCCAGTTCTTTTACAGACTGCTCCTATTTAAAAAGAGTTCTCCAGATTTTTGTAATGATGACACTTGGAACTATTTTCTTAACATGCTCCATTTGGAAAAGTGGAGATAACTGTCTCTGAGAGTGCTGTCACAGCCAGTTGCACAAATGTTACTCCTTAAAACAATATATTTCAGCTGAAATTTGGGAGAATAAAAATTGAATATAAAAAGAATAAAAAAGAATAAAATTTGCTACATTATTAATAATTTGCTTTCTGCAGAAGCAATTTGACATATAAAATGCCTGGTAATTTTCGTTAGTCTTGTGGTCTGATCATGCAGCCACACCTTATCATTGTGGTATAAGTTTAGAGTGTCTTATAAATGCAAGTCAAGCTCTTAGATTTGATTGGATACAGAAATCAACTGCTCTGTCCCTTGAACTGTGACCTTAAACAACCAGACCTTTTCCTTCCCCATGGGAATCATGTGATTGCACTCTCAGCAGATAATTTTTATGGATTCTTTTATGGTATTTCCTACAGAGGAAAACCATCCTGTTATCTCACTTTAAAAGATTACTAATGAGCATTTTCATGTTCAATTTTTTTTTTTTTGAAATATATGTCTTCTTCCCTTTCAAGCTTACCTAAATCGTACACTTTAGAAGAAGCAAGAAAGGATCACAGATGTATCTTTTCCCCACAGGACAAAAAAATAAACTGTGATAAGTATGATAACAAGCTTGATCCAGAAACTTCACTATAATATAGAATGAAAAATAGTTAAACAGAATATTTGTGATTTTCTACCATAACAGAAATAAGCCACAGTTTAAAGTCATCACATAAAGGCTCTATAGTATGAGACAATTGATTCCAATTAGATACAATTTTCAGGAAGAATTTATATTCTTTTGTTTGTGCCATCCCTCACAAGGACACAGCTAAGATGCCTTCATAGACTCCTACATTTCTACAGTAACATTTTCTTAAGAAAACAATTCAGGCAGGTTTTCAAAGGCTCATGAGATACAGGAAGTTCTTATAAACAGAAGCATGATAAACTGAACACTGCTCTCAGTTACTCTGACTTGTCACTGAAGTTATCCAGAATTTAGGCGGCTGTGCCTGACAAGAGACTTTGACTCACCATGACTCACAGTTGTTGTGCCATACAAAGCAGGATGACTTATTGTTTGAAAGAAAATCACTGACAATGTCAATTCAGATTTTGTCGGAAAGAAAATGGATATTTTGTGTACAGAGACATGGTCCCTTTGTCATACATAATATGTACTTTTGAATGACATCACATGTTTTTACAAAGAAGTGCATCTTCCCTGTATTGAAAAAAAATCAACTGCATGAGTCAAATATTTCTGTAGTGAAAAACAAAGGCCTCAAAAAAATAAAAATTCTGTTTTAAACGAATTTCTTTTTCTGAGAATATGTACTTACTACTATTTTATTGCTTGTGAAAGTGATTATTAAATGAGCAGTTGCTGATATACATAAGCAAATTCAGACCATTAATTCCTTACTTAGCTTTTGGATCCTGAGAGTGGACAAATCATGAAAGAAAGTATTTCTTAAAAGATTTTCCTTTATGACATCCACAAAAGACTGCTTTCTCCTGTTTCCCCCCCTGTGGATTATGATTACTTATGTTTCCAGGCATCTGACTGCAAATCCAAGATCCTAGGGCTCCTTTATAAATTCTAAAATGAGTGACTTCGTATTCTTCCTGCATGCCTTTGCAATTCTTTTGCTATAGGCATTTTAATTCCACTCCAGGGAAAATTAAGACATTTTTAACAATGGAAATAAATTTAGCTCACCAAAATTCAGTGAAGTAATGATACAGGTGGGGCGGGACAATTTCATCATTACAGGAAAAGTAACAGGACTCACTTGGTAAACACATGTGCTTTTTTAATTTACTAATGGCATGTTCTGGAGGACCAGAAGATAAGCATACTTCTCTTTAACTCAGGTAAAAGGAGGCTTTGTATTTAGAAATTAAAGTTCTGAATTTAATACAAAGATAATATTCTCTCAGAGTATAAATTGCTTTTTTACATCCCAAATGTTCACTAAAATTTTCTTCCATTTCTCAAGACATGTAACAGAGAACTTTTCAAAAGGTAGAGGATTTGTGGAACTTTGTCACTGTCTGTCAGAATGATGTTCCTTTGGTACTTACATGGAATTGAAGAATTTACCTCCTGATTAGTTCCAGCCAAAAATTCGTACTTGATTTTGAATTTCCAACAGAAATTTAGAAAGTAATATATTGTTCAAAAGTCATGTTTTCACAAGTCTGGAGTTCAAGTAATTTTTCCATGTGCTATAAGCCTGGACAGACTCTATCTTTCATGATATACCATGCCCTCATATGCTCTGAACTTACTGGAAAGTTTTCTGCCCTGCCTATTTTACAACATCTTCTGAACAAGCAAAATTAAATTGAGCTTCCTCTATCTCTTATTGTAATTCACTGAATCACTATTGCAGACCTCTCTGTAGATTTTCAAAGTTGTCAGCTTCCTTATTAAAAGAAAGATCTGGAAAGATTATTGCAGTGAGAGGCTCTGTAATTTCTGTATAAAATTATTTTGCTACTCCCACCTTCAGGTTTCCTGCTAATGCATCTGTGAATTGCATTTAGCTTCTTGCACAGGCATCAAAGTCCCAATGTGCTTTCCAGTGTTGCTGCTTTCCAGGATACCCTCTCCTACCCTAACAGTGTACCTGGCAGCTGTGTTTCTTGGTGTCTGGCAAAGAATTTAGTGCTAAAGTGATGGTGCTGGAACAAACGTACCTTGGGAAGTCACACAGCCTATATAGCTGATCAGTTCACATCTCATTTACACCTCCAATGAATTATACTGATAAATGCTAGATATTGCTAGGATTTTTTATATTTTCCTCAATAAGGACAAATTGCAGTTAGAAACACCCATTTCTTCCTCTGTGATACTTTTTCTGATATATCAGCTACTCAAGTCTCTCAGAAGCCAAGATTTTTTTTGCATTCATTGTGTTGTAACATTGCAAGACTATTCTGATGGAACAGACTTTCCTTGATTTACCTCTAGTTGCTGTTAGCTTGACATTTTGGAAGTTCACAAAAATGCAATCCTTTACAGTGTATAAAAACATTTTTTGAACAAAAATAATGCAATTTTCACTGGAATATGAACTTATTCCAAACTCAACTGCACTCCAAGTGCAATGCAAAAGATGCTGAATTTATACTTTGGTGTATAAATTATTCTGTTGCTGGCTATCATCATTTATCATGCTCAATAGTTTTATCAAACTAACAACTATTGGCTAGATACATTTTTCTGTGACAAGTTCAAGTAATTCTATCCTTTTCTCTTTAATGTTAATGGCCATGGAATTTCACTGACTTCTTTAACTTCTTCCTTCTTTTACCAGTGTTTTTAGCCAATATTATCCCTTCTAGTGGCCAAATGTTTTCCACACTACATTCATACTCAGCCATTACAAATGTCTTCATTCCGCTTGATGCTGTTTTCTATAATTACAGCCATCTTCAGAAATCATTATCAGTTTGGAGCATTTAGGAAACCCTTATTTGGCAAATTTAAAATACTTTTTTCTTCTGGCATCCCAAGGAAGGTTTGAAAGATTCTTGATCAGCATTTGTTTCGGTTTTAAACTAAATTGTATCAGTCCTAGGATTTCTACAGGATTTCTACTCATCACCCTGGGATATAGGAGACAATTTTTCTTTCTTCATAATTTATGAGCTGCAGAAAGAGGCAAAGAATGCCATCATCTAAATAATTACTAAATGGCTACAACTACAGGAGTTGTACTTGGCAAGGTGGAGTTATTATTAGAGACCTTATAAATGTTTAATATCTTCTCAAGTACTAGAAATTAATTTGTCCTCCAGGTGGCCAGTTAAGAAAGAATTTCCATACATATCAGATTGGCAGAAACTGCACTGCCTGTAATATGCAGAGTAGGTGGAGTAGACATTTGTGTGAAGTGTACCTAAATAACTCAAGAACTTGGTTGCTAGAAAAACAATGCAGCAGCAAAATTCCTAACTGTTCTTTGTGTTTAAATCTCTATTTCTGTTCAATTTTTGTCTTTAGCTTTGAGAGACTGGATCTTTTAAAACACCCAGTATAAATACTAATCATAACTGTATTCTATTTCCATATGGGAAAAGCATCATTGTAATTACATCTACTTGATTTACTTGTATTTGTACTTGTAGAGCATCAAAACCTCCTAAATTGACAGTCTGTAGCTGAACACATTTTTCCTTAAAATATTAAAATTTTAATAAGGAAGTGGATTGCTATTTTATTTCCTTAGGCTATTCAATAGTGTGTTATATTGTCTTAGCATTATCCTATTTTGTGATTTATAATTTAGTACATGAATTAATATACAATCAAGGTTCTATTTTTCTGAACTCTTTGCAGCTCTAAACCACATAATATCCCCACTGTCTTTCCTAAATAGGCTGTAACCAATGAGTTTAATATCTGGTCATGTGAGTCATACCTCTGCAGTTGAGTAATACCAACTAGCTTAAATGTCTTTTCCTAAATTTGTATTTTGAATTTTCCAGATTCTCAGAATGGTTTTAGGAACATAATGTTTTTCAACAGATTTCAGTCCTTTTATGTGTGTTCATATGTACTTGCAAGTTTTTCTGCACAGACTACGTGTTCTTTCTTTATTTACAAAGGTAAAAATAGCCTAAAAGCCACCCTTTCTACCTTCCCAGAAAAAAGTATCTATCCTTTTCTGGAGTAGTTTCCCTGAAATAAAGGTAGTTCTCATTTATGTTATGATAGAAATGACTGTGTTCCATGAGTAAATCCAAGAGACGATTGAATACAGGTAGAGAAGCTACACATGCTTGTGCCTGACTTCTGTATCTTTTCATTTATGGTAGGTAGTATTCAGCTGGCATAAAGATGAAGCTTCCTACCTGGAGATATAGTAAGTAAAACTTCCAATTCATGCCTAGAGTAGACAAAGCTGAAACCCCTTGCGAAAACAAAATTTTGTTATAGTAACACGGAGACAAATGTCTTAAAATAGGCAGACTGATTACTTGGGATTAATAATAGTCTTTTCCCACTTGAATTTCAATGAAATGGAGTTCAGATGTATGCCTGGTCATGTTTCAAATGTCTTGCTGTTAAATGGATATTTTCAAATGTTGTTCCAAATAAGAACTCAGAAGTTACTATTTTCGAATAAACCAGAGTGTGAGAAGCTGACTTTGTCATAGGGAGCTGGTGGAGGGCACTAATAACTGCATTTTCTTTGAGAAACCAGTGAGCAAGTTTCTTAAAAGTGGTAATATTAGTACTTTTGCTTCAACAGAAAATCTAGATATGCTTTACGTTTCTTACTGATGTGTAAAAGGCTGTGCTTTTCCAGGGTTTTACTTTACTAAGCACAGATCATCACATATGGGATATGCTTTGTACTGAGGAGGTTTGACATTTTAGGGAAGAGGACCTTCTCTCTTCCTGCTTGTAAGTGTGGTCAGTGAAAGCTCTTGAGCTTCTTGATTTCCTCCATAGGCTCATTTCCTAGGGGCTGATATTGAATTCAGAACTCTTTCTAGATGTGTTATGAACGTAGGTACAAGCACTGTTGCAACAGAACTTAAATTCTTCAATCAAACCTACTCATGAAGGAAATTGGTTTGATACATGGTAAAGCACATATATGTTAAAAATTATATGCATAGAAAGATGAAACTTCTACTACCCTGGAGCAGGGATTCTGAAGCTGGTGGTGAACAGAAGGAAGAGATGCTCCTGTGGTTTTGTGCAGACTCTCCGCAGGCCCAGGGAGGCAGAATGTGTGTGTGTCTGCATGGTGGCATGACTATGGTGTGTTTTATGGAAGCCACAGAACACCATGCAGAAGTTCTGAAGCACTCTTAACTGCAGCATCCAGTAGCAGCAAAACAAAAATATATTTCTGGTCAGCAGCACAGACCACATGCATGATGTGTTTGCTGCTCCTGCATAAATGGAAAGGGGAAGGAACTGGGTGCGAAACACCTTGTGCATATAACAGCATTTAAGGAAGATATTTATGCAATACAGAAGTACAACACTCTTCTATGTGTATGTGTTGCTGAATGGAAAGATCTGTTATTTTCAGGAGGAAGCTCTTTGGGTCATGAATTAGCTGTGAGGGAGAGAAATGTAACTAGTGGATCACATAGACAGGATGTTAGAGTAAATCCATGATCAGAGCTAGTGCTGAGGATCAAAATCTCATTTCATTATGTGCCAAGGGTACCTCAGATACCTGTACAGTTGTCAGGAGACCCCAAGGGTTGTAGATGTGTTTCCTGTTTCTTTCTGTTAGTGGAGTAGGAGTTCATGGAAGCCCCTAGTAAGAGAGTTCAACAGTGTTTTCTTGGTCTTGGAGGTTATTTTTGAACAGAGATATATTAAAGGTCATCACTTGTTTGTTCTCTGTGCATATGTGATGTGGCTTTAAAAGCAGGCTTTTCTGCTTTGTTTCACAAAGTAATAGCATCCTTGTAATACAGATGTAATTGCTATACACGAGCCCAAAATTGTTTAACAAGGCCTCTTTCTTGCAGAAGGAATCCATAACTTTTAGGAAAAAAAAAATTTGGACTTATCCTTTAATTTGGATGAGTAATAGTTACACTTGACAAGATTAATTAAACTGTGATAACTTCATAAATCCAACTGAACAAAGTTGTCCTTTGTATGTGAATGTTATCGTGAGCTTGCATGAATCTTTTCTTTCTTGATTTCATGCTTCCTAAAAATAATCTAACTGTAGTTACAATAAATAGCATCCTTCAGTCTAGGATCAGGCTCTGATTGTCTCAGTCTTGCTGACTGGCATCTTCATAATACAAATTTTGTTCCTAATTTTGAAAAAATACAATTAGAAAAATTGGTCCCAATGAGACCAAAAGTGCCAGTACCTTATATGTAATATAAATACAAAATTCACATTAACTTGTGTCCTTTGCTTTTTATTCCATCCCTGAGAGCAATCAAACCCTACCTTCTCTGTGCCTGAGCATTAGGGACCTGTAGTGAGCATGAAGAGCAAGACTGAGCTTTCTCAAGTCTGGACATCAAACACTCCTCCTTCAGCCTCTCTTTGTATGTCACATGTTCTAGGCCCCAATCATCTTGCAGCTGTTTTCCAGGCTTACTCCAAATTGAAAGCTTTCAATTTCTGTCTTGTGCTTCTTCTGGTTTTTGGCTTGTCAGTACTGCAGTGTGGCCTGAACAAGGGAGAACAATCTCATCCTCATCCTAGTGACTGTGTGCTTGCTGAGACAGCCCAGCCTACAGTCAGCCTTCTTCACCGGGAGGGCACACCACTGACCCTGCCCTGCTCTTTTTTCACCAGCTCCCTGAGAACCTCTTTTCTATCCAGTCAGATCCCCTCCCCTGCCACTGTGTGGGCTGTTGCATCCTAGCTGCAGGACTTTGCATTTCACTTCGTTGAAGTTAATGAGATTTTCATCAGCTGCTCTCTTGTCTGTCTGGATCAATCTGAGTAGAACTCCTTTCCTCCAGTATCTAAACTGCTCTAATACACTGTGAGCATATCTGAAACTGCTTTTTGTCCCACTGTCCAGCTCATTAGAAAAATGGTAAACAGTATCAAATGCTGAGGAACTCAGCTCCTGACTGGTCACCGATTTGTACTGCTGATCACCCCCAAAAACCTTTGGCTCCAGCAGTGCAGCCAGCTACTAACTAATACTATCCATCTATTCAAACTGTATCTCAATAGTTTGTGTGATATTACATGAAAATATGCAGCACCAGCATATTTAAAATCCCTACCACTCTGTTTCTTTATATATTTTAGATGTGTGTGTCTCATGAGAATTTTCTCAATTTGCTTTATGCATGAACTGTGGCAGAGAACGAGACTATGCTCACTCTCTGGTTTTATCGGATTGGTAAGGAAGGCTTGGGTTAAGTGCTTATACCCGTTTTTTCAGTCAGTAACTGTGATCACTGACTTGCCATTGGCTGCTCACTTAAGACATAGGGCTGAAGCCAAAATTTTCAGTGATGTTTAGGACCTGTGAGATGGCACAAATTGGAAGGCCAGATTTGATTCTAACAAATACTGATTCTGTCCTGAAAAAGAAACATCACTGAGGACCTGGCCTCCCTGAGCTCTGCAGTTTCAGTCTTTGCTTAAGATTGCAAAACCATCCTCAATGTTATCTTTGTGGCTGACTTGCAAGAACCCTCAACTTCTTGCAGGAACAGTGGATTTGCTTTAATGTTAAGGTGTCTAGACTGGAAAAAAAGTAGAAGTTTCTTTATTAGCTAACCCCCATCCTGTTAACTCAGGTGCTTAAATAGCAAAGGAACTACAAAATATGTGCATGTTGAAGTCAGGCTATTATGTCCTGTGTGGATACAGGAGTCACTAAGGTGCTCTAGCAAGAGGATAATGCAATTATCTAATCATAGCCACCTGCAAGGTGTGGGATATCCTGAGAGCTTCAAAGGTGAAGTAATCTGACTATAAAATCAAAGTATTTGACTATTCCACTAGAAATCAGTGCTGACATTACAAGAATAGCTTTCTTTGTTCTACTGTTTTATTTTCAACCAAGACTGCGGCTTGCTGAGCTTATCTGCTTGCAGCTGACCTTTAATGACAAGCACCTGTATGTACACCCACATCACTTGCCTGTCTACAAACTCCAGCTGCCTCCTCTGCATGTATGGTAAATACTTCAAACTACTGATTTAGGACATCTAAAGTTTCTCAGCAGCAGGCACTTGTCACCAAATGCGACATTTCAGTTCTTTATCCATTGTGATAACAATGGGGTGAGCCTAAATTGTCTGGATGCTTGTGCTCAGAGGGAGAGTTTAAGCATCACTACCTCTCCTTGTCTTTGCAGTGAAAAGATGCTGACCACAAAAGTCAAAAAAGCGAAGAGGAGACATGAAACCTTGTAACATCTGATAGCTGCATAGTTCTGTGGCAGACAAGCTGCCCTGCATGGTGTGTCTGTGGCCTCCATGTCCACCTTAATCTCTGTACTTCACTCTGTGATGCCTTCAAACCAGCCAGTACCACGTTGACCCAGCACTCTATGTTCCTACAGCCTTGTCTGAAGCAGTGTGCAGGAGAGGTCATGCATCTATCAGCCCTTCCCAGACCAAACATGAGTGTTTGAAGGCCAAAGATTCTCTGCAATGTCCTTTTCTGAAGGCCAAAGATTCTCTGCAATGTCCTTTTCTGTCTGCTTACTGGAAAAGCCCAGATATACTACCTCTCTACTTACTCCCTCACTTTTGCTGCCCTTAAACTGCCTGTGAGAATGGTGTAGGGGGATACTCAGTTATCTGAAGGTTTTTGAGAGTTTACCTCATTACCTTTAGGTAAACACAATAGTTTCTGTTATTTTAGAGGTTTTCTCACAGTCCCTAAATATTCTTGCAAGTCTGGCCAACTGTGGCACCTGTGAAAGAATGAATTTGAAGATTCCAACTGCTGTAGATAGGGATTACTTTTGTCCTATAATAAAAACACAAAGGCTCCATTCAGCTTGCTGTTTTCCCAGGTGATTAAATTCAAGAGCATGATTTATATGCAGATTGGGACCCTGATTTTTTAAGGATAGAAAGCTTTGTGGTCAGGATTGTTAGTGTCTGAGAAATAACTAGATTGTGTTACACTGAAGATAGGGTGTTACTAATTTAAGAAGTTGGATTTTGAATAATTATGTAAATATCTTGTTTCTCTGTAATTTTGACATTCACTTATTTGCAGCAAAAAGAAAGCATGGGATGTGTCACCCAGATGCTGAAGTCCCATCTGTTCTATGCAAGGGGAATGCTTGAGGAAAGGCAAGTGTGTTTGAGTCACTCTTTTCCCACGTGTGTAAAGCTGTCCACGGTTTGGAAGTTTGCTTCAGTGGGAATGTATAGGGCAGTGAGTGACCCTGTTAAAGCTGTGAATAGTAGTAGCCATTGTGAACAAATTTGTTGATGCAGTGAGGTTCAGGTCTGCAATAACAAACTATATAATGCTTACTGTGAATTCAGTCTGCTTTTTTTTTTTTTTTTTTTTTTTTTTTTTTTTTTTTTTTTTTTTTTTTTTTTGATGTGGACTCTGTCACATAAGATTTCATAGATTCCTAGAAGAAATAAGGAACAGCTCTAGTCAAAAAGCTATCTATTCTGGATAGAGTATGTGAGCTGAAACAATTTACTGTTTCATACCATCTCCATTAATTTGTTCCACAGTAACAGAAATTGCTTTAGAAGCTGTTTGTAGCAGGCTATATTGCTGAAACAGAGAAGGACAACCTACAGGCTGTGTGAAAAACCAAAGAAGAGGTTCTGGTATCCTGGCTGAATCAGCCAGGAGTCAGAGGACTGGGACTAGAGAGGTTTTGTTGCTTTTCACAGAACCACATTAAAATAAATAAACACAAGTGTATGTTCAAAAAGTACCTGGCAGAGCCTCTGAAATACATTTCCCCGGTTATGCTATAGTTGTTACTAGGAGGTTTGGAGATTCAAAAATCAGTTTGTGCTGTGGAGATTCTCGGGAAAGTGGGAGGTTGGGAGGTCTTGGGCTTGGCATAATAGCCCATTAAGTTTCTTTTCTGTTTAATATTCTGAGATATAGGTGGCTCAGGATCTGAATTGAAGAGATTCAGCACTTGACTTATTTGGAGAGGGTGATGCAAAGAGCTGGAGGGACTACAAGTGGCATGAGCAAGTCTCAATCCATTTAGTTCTGTATAAGATACCACAACAACCTTTTCATCTAAGTATTTTTTGATTAGGGGACACTACTGTTAGTCCAGAATTAAAAATCTTGACAAGTACTGATAAATCTGCTTGATCCTCCTCAAAGCAAATTTACAGACTGTAAACTGCGGTAAAATTCCCGCGGCTTCTCCAGGACAGAAGAGAAGTCCTGGCATCGTTACCTCCTGGGTTATCCGTGAGTACCCTCTGTGGGTACCACCACGTAACTGCAGAGCCAGCGCACACACGGAAACGCATCACTGAGTACCCTCCTGCAGCCTGACAGAACTCATTGCACCCTGCAGATTCAAAGGATGCTCCCCAGAGCAGGGCTGGGAGCCACGTTTTGACCTTTTACACCTTCGAGAGGGGCTGTCAAGTCACACTTCTCTCTACGCGCTTCTGCAGACAGCTCCCACTGCTGTGCTTAAACCAGGTAAACTCTGAGCCTGATGTTTCTATAGTAGCAATTAATGTATACAAAAGAATCCATGAGTGTTCAAACCTACACACTTTTATTTAATTAATTTATAAACAGACCTGTTGTAATGAGAAATGCAAATATTTCTTTTCAGGTTGCATAGCAAATCTTTGTAGGAGCTCACAAAAGGAGACTTTTTTCTGCCTCCTTTTGTACAAACCTATCTTGCCAAGGCTCCAGATGTTATTAAATTGCTATTCTTTAGAACTTTCAATAATGATGACACCTATGTAATCTGAGATTATTGTCTCCCTGTTTTGATCATAGTCTGTAGGAAGAATTTTATTGCTAACATGGACAAGAAAATCACTAGGACAGATTAGCAGTGACTAAAATTGTAATATAACTCTCTTCTGTATCACACAAGCATAACACATGCTCCATATGAGAACAAAATAAGGCAGCTCTGGGTGCAGTTGCAGCAGAGCTGCAGGTTGAGGTCTGCAAGGCAGGAGCCAGAGGCAAGAGGATGTGAACAGCTGAAATATTGCACAGCAGAGGTACCTGGGACCTGTCACCCAGCTGGAACACCAGACACACAAAAAATACAGCAGAAGCTGAGGACTCAGCAGGAAAAGCCCAGGCTATGGGGCACACAGACTGTGAGGGGGTAAAAGCCCAAGCAGTCCTTTATTCAAGGCACCAACTCAAGTCATCCTTTTTTAGCAGCATAATTAAATTAAGTACCTCTGCGTATCTGCTACGGGAGACCTGAGGTCTAGCCAGTAAGGAAACCTGGTCTGACTGTGAGAGGGAAGTGAGTAGGGAGTGGAAGGGGCATCTGCTGGGTCACTGGAACCACCCAGGGAGAAGGGGCCTTGGTCCCAGTAAAGTCTCATCATGGTGTGTGTGTCACCCCCAAAGTGCCTCCTGGGTGGTCAGACTGGGATGTTCCCTCAAGAGTGGGAAATTAAACATCTGAAGAAACCATGCATCAACTTACTGAAAAGCAATCTCAGCAGAAAGAAAATCAAATGCATTATAAAAACAACTAGTTGCTTGAAAATTAATAAGCAGAAGCAGGGGTGTATATGCTCACTGTAGGACCAGTTCAGACACAGGTTCTGAAATTGAAGTTATGTCTTCCAAGGTGTTGGTTCGCAATTCATGGCAAATCTAGTAGGAAAATTAAAGATCTGGAGATATGACATGAAGAGAAGAGACTTCCTGGATCAGCAGCTCCAACCCCCATCACTCATGGACAGATATATTATGTGAGCATTTTGGAGGTAGGAGCTTGTTTCTCATTCCATGCTAGAGGCAGGCTGTCCTCAGTCCCAGGCCTTGGAGGATTAGACACCCATGCACCTCATAAAGCACTCCTGAGTGGTTTATATCTATTTCATTACTTCTGTAACTGTACTCCAGTCTTTGATTTAATATATTTTGGGGTTTGGGGTGGTTTTTTCTTTTTTCCCTTTTTTGGGGTTTGTTTGTTTGTTTGTTTGTTTGTTTAGGGTTTTTTTTCTTTTTTTTTGGAGGGGGGTTTCTGTTTGGTTGGTTGCTTGGTTGGGGTTTTTTTTTGTTTGTTTGTTTGTTTGTTTTAGTTGGGGGTTTTTGCGGATTTTGGTGGGGTTTTTTTTACCAGATCAGCTTGGCACAATTCCAAACACAAGTGCTCCACATTGAACTGTATTCAATTCAGTTTTCAGTTATCTGTTTCAAACAGTGACTTACAGGTCTTAAAACTTCTGATATTGAGCCAGCAGAGTAGGTTGTCATTTTGTAATACATTGCCTGGCATTTATCAGCTCCTTGATGTTTTCAGCAGCATTTTTTAAACAAATATTTTTGGGGTGCAGTGGGGATGATTGTTTCCCCCCTCCCTTCCTTGAAAGTGTATTGGTACTTAACACCACTTTGGTATGGAAATCATCCCTCTCTCAGGTCCCACCAGTAAGATGACTGCTGTTCGAGACCCAGTGGAGCTCCCAAAATATTTGTGTGCTGTGTACTTTTCCCTACTGGATGAGTACATTGACACAGTTAGAGATTCTCCTTCTACCCTTTGACCTGTAGGTTGCAGTTTGTAAAACTGTTTTTCTTCCACTAGATGGTACCAAAATCATTGCAGACACTGGGATCTGCGTTTTCGTTCTGTAATTTGAGAATAGCTCACTCATCTCATGATTTTAGCATTTTCCTTTCAGTCATACAGAGTAAGAGCTGTTGGGAAAACTGAGGAGGTTGTAGAACTAAATCCTAGGGAATCTGTCTGTTGTGTATGTAACAGGTTGCGGGTATTGATTTAGTTAGGAATGTCAGAGCTACAAAATGAAGCATTTGAGGCTGGGTAAAACTTGTACTCAGCCAGAAGCAGCCAAGCTTAGCTTGATCCAAATGTAGTCTATTTTTTTGAACTTGGGCCACTAGCTGATTTTAAACCTCATAGTTTTTTATCTTACCTGCTGAGGAAATAATGCCCACAATCACCAAGCCAAAAAAAGAAAAAAGTATAAAAAGCACTCTTTGGACCATAAATGCACTCTGAGGTCCTGGGATTGTGCACATTTTATTTAACTGGTAATTTGCAGATATAGCTTTATTCAGAAAACACATAGGAGCAGTCCTTTTCTTGATTAAAAAAACCCCAAAAACAAATAACCAAAACAAAACATCCAACATGTGCCTTCCTCTTTAATTTGCTTAAAAGGTATGGTATAGATATATGAGATATGTGAGCAAATATATTTGATTCTGGATTTGGGTAACTTTTGAAAAAGTATCATTCTTATACAGAGATGAAGTAGAACTTAAATCGGTAACAGTAGTTTATGTCAACATTTCCTTCAGATATAGTCTGTGCTCCACTATCTTGACTATCTGTGATTATGCACGTGTGCCAAACCAGTTGTAGTTCTGTGACTACTTACCCTTCAATCTGTCACTGAAATGCTGAAACACTGACAGTGGACAACAAAGTGTCTGAATAGATCCTCTATTTATGCATAACGCTAGTTAAAAAAAATCCCCACCAACCAACCAAAAACTTTGTATTGAGGTTCTTGCCAAACTTTTTCTCACACCTTTTGACTTAAACAGTCCCTACCTTGTACCCTACCAACAATGGGACCTTTCCTCACCTTGGCCAATCTGGCTGTTTGTCATTGCAAGGGGAAAGTTTGAAGGGCAACATGCTTGGTCAGGTAAATCTCAGCTCAAAGCTACATTAGGTGGCATTCGGTGGCTCCACAATCACCTTCAGGATGTTCTGTAGGCTTCTGAGGGTGCTCTGTGATAACTTTGATAACTCTATTTATTCTTTTCCTCCTACCTCACTCTGCTCTTGTCTCATATTGGGACCTCTCTGCACTGTTACAAAGCTTTTAGCTGACATACATTTTTAAGCCAGTAGATCAAAGAATACTTACAATACCACAACAGAGACAGTAGTAAAATGCAGTTAAGTATTACTTAATTTATTTTCAAGAATATTTTATTAGGTCTTACCATTTCTGAATGTATTCTGTAATCCACGGGTTGTTTTTTTTTTTTTTTAATACTGCAATTGATGGTTGCGTATCTTCAGACTTGCATGGTCTTCTGCAGGGCACAGAGAAGCAGCAAGACATAGAGATGTGACTTTTCCTCAGCCAGGTCATCGCACCTAAACATGGTTATCTGCTTAGCAACAGTACTTCTGGTAAGAGCTGCCCTTCAACAAGTGGTGGTAAACAAGGATTTAAAATAAGCTGGAATACCTCTCACAGTGGTACAACGGTTTTGATAAAGTAATCTTTCTAGGATGTTTTGTAACTGCTGTGAGTTTTTTTTTAGTATGGACACATTTTCTGCATTCTAGGAAATAGCTGGGTTCTTTATCCTATACCACCTGGTCCCTTTTCCCCTCTGCAAATGAACTCATTCTGATAATTAGCTGTCTGGCCTTTGAAAATGAGTTTTGAAAACAAGTTTTTCTGAAGAAGTATTAATTTTTGTCCACCTGAGTGATTTTTAGTCATTAGGGATTCTTGGAGTAGCAATTCGGCTAAACACTGTCATTCAGCAATGTAGAAATGAAGATAAAGAATAAAAATATCCTCTCATCTCAAAACTGCACAAGAAATATTGATGAACATAATTAATTTGCCTACTTGTGATCTGGTCATAAAGCTGTGATAGTTTTACCATTACACACAAATGGCATTTTATATCTTTATTTATGTAGTGCAGATAATAAAGGATTTTACATCAACAGTTAGGCATGTATGAAGAAATTAAAAGTGTTGAGGAAGACCAGAAATACAGCTTCTTTTTAGATCTAAAGCAGTTTTTGTAGTGACTGCTGAGGTCTTATCAAATCAGAAACAGCAGAGCCTCATTGCATTAAATGGCTAATCAGGAGAATCTTTTTCACAATGATTTTTATTATGGCAGTTAGCTCTTTATATGCTCTTCAGAGAGCCTAATGACATCCTAGTGTAATTAGGTGCTCAACGATGAAGGCTTAAATCACTCAAATTTAATCAGACATGAAGTACTACAGCTGAGGGGTTTAGATTGTTCTAACATTAACTAATTTGTCTAATATGACACTAACTACCCTGTGCTCAATTCCTTGATTGAGTTGAATGATGGTGGTGTGATTCACTGTATTACCTTATGTTTAATCAGCTTGACTTGTCTGGATGCCTTTGACATTTACAGATGTTTTTGCTCTAGCATACTATTTCTCCTTGTGTTTTCCCAAAAGATATGGCTTGAGAAACATTCTAATGAGTGATTTATTTCTCAGTAGATCTTCAAACGGACTCTGAGAATTAAATACTTTTCCCACCACTTCATGTTTTTTTCCATTATGAACAAGGAAAAATATTTAAATTTAGTAAATTTTCCTCTTCAAGGTCAAGTCTCTTTAGTCTCATCATTTTCCATCCAGAATTGACTCTATTATGATCATGGCAAAGGGAATATTATTAGCTTATATGTGCATAATCATAAGATATTCCTGTCAGGTTTCTTGTAGGGGATGTTTGTATGTAATACAAGCCATTACAGTTACAGTCAGAGCCAGCAGGAAGCCTTTATTTTAGGTGCCTTCACATTGTCCAGATTTAACTATGTTGACAGAAGCTTTTTCCATATCTCATCTCTGTTTTATCCTGGCTTTATTTGGACAGTTGGCAGAAAGCTCTCCACTTGTTCCTGCCCTGAACCCTTATTTTGCTTGAGCGAAAGAAGGACAACCATTTACTTTTGTCTCCCTGGTCCTGTGCCCGTCAATTTATATTTGAAGGTTTTGACAAAAGGGTCCTATCATCCAGTATTGGATTGTGGGGATTAGCTAGAAGTAATATGAAGGAAGATGTTATATAACTGGCAGATGATCATGCTAGTCTATAATTTCTTTTTGGAATCCTGTCTGGTTGTTCACAGCTTGGATCACACTCAGTGAGGTAATGGTTTGTCTTAGGTGACGGTGGTTTGGTTTGAGCCATGCATTCAACCTCACTTAAGATGCATGTGGGATACAAATACTATTGTTGGACATCTAAAAATCCATCATTTGCTTAACAATACAACGCTGGATATATGAACATACAAAACGTAAGGGCTGCAAAGAAAAACAAGGGTTCAGAAATACTCTTAGTGGGCTTTATCTCAGCTTTTCAAGGGGCAGAATATGAGAATTGCCTCTTGAATTCCTTGCTTTGGATTTGGATTCCTTGCTCTCTGCTGTGACAATGGAAGTTCAGCAGGGAGGAAAGCAGAAGACAGCAACTGGAGGGTCACACTGAAGCCTCAGGCTGTGAGCATGGATCACAGAGTCCATTCTCGTGTGGTTTTTCAGGTGTTCTCCTTGGTTTTTTAATCCCCAACCTGTTGTTCTTTATTTGAGCTAAGGAAAGTGTTATATATGGTGTATTCTTTCTGCCATCCTCTGGAGACAAGGCTTATTTATGGTAGTTTTGTTTTGGAACATTGTGTTATATGCATTGCTTTGTCTTAGGGAACGCTGGTCAAAGATGTTTGCCCTTTGCTCTGGCTTCGAGTTGGGCTTTACAGTAATTCTTTATTTTATGGGAAAAGTTCAGTTCCTTGTGTCTGATTTGCGAAATGTCAGCCTAAGCTTCCTATTTGAGGTAAATTGCTTTTAAGACAATAAGAATCAGGTGAAAATGCAAAGTCAAAAATGTTTTGTTAAAGTACAACTGAGAGTACTTGGCAAAATATCCAGAATAATATAAACTATGGGAAAACGGTGTGATGAGCATTAATTATCCAACAGTCCAGTGCTCTCTTTTCACTAGCTTTATATTTTAGCTTTTAAAAACAGTTTTAAATAATATGGTTAATTTTATTTTTCTCTGAAATCTGATGCAGAAATTACTTTCAAGTCAATTCTGCCTTAATGAGCCTCAAGAGGGAGAAAATTATTTTTAGGTAGTAATTTTAAGGGAGCAAATATTTCTAGGGGAGCAAAGTCTGTAATTTATATCCTGTGACACTTGCTGGTGTCTGTAAGAGAAAAGTCCAGGATCATGTCATGGTCAATGACAGAAAGAAACACCCAGACCTAGTTAATGGACTAATATTGAAATAGTTTTAATAGTTTTAATGCATAAAATAGTAATAAAATTTTGAGGTATGTGTTTAATTTGGGACTGTATGTATTGGAGTCAAAGCATGGATAAAATGTGCTTGGCATTTATGTGTGTTTGTGATCATGGTTTATATATTATATAGGGTTTGTAATATTTGTCTTTATTTTAACTGGTTATTTGATTCTGTGAATGATTCTTCGCAATTTGTTGTGGTATTGCAGAGACTGGGTTGTCCTGAGGATTTCAGAGTCCCACAAAGTGTCAAGCTGGGCTCCAACTTGAGTTTTTGGCTTATCCTTTCATCCACTGTGCAGCTCTGAGAAGAATCTGGTTCTATCTTCATTTGTTCCAATCAGGCATTTATGGATAGTGATGTTGTCTCCCCTTTGCCTTCTCTTCTCAAGACTGAATAAACACTGTTCTCTCCACCTCTCATATTTTCTGTCTTTAGCCCTTGACTGTCTTAGCCCTTTACTAGGTCCATTTCTTTATATCCTTGTGTTGGAGATGATAGTTCAACATAAAGTCTCTTCAATGACTTCCAGATCTTCCAGTTAACAGTAGGTTTATGACCTAGTCGACTTTCCATGCCATCATAATTTCTTCTGTAGATACCTACAAGCGTAATATAAAATGGAACCACATGACTGGGAGAGACTGACCACATCTGAATACTAGATAGCATAAAAGCTAGCTCACCTTTCCTGTTTGTGGGGAAAATGAAGGTTAAATTACTGTTCTACTTAGGAAAGGATAATTTGAATATGTTTCTTTCCTTTGGAGATGATTACGGGAGATACTCTGCTGTTGAGTAAAAGGTGGATTATAACTACTACTTTTTCCACTAACAAGTCAATATTTGCAAGAAACATAAGTCAGTGTTGCACCCTGAGTAGATTGTTGATCTCAGGATTTGACATCACTGCTACCTGAACTTTTAGATTTTAATGAGTGGTTTTGTATCAAGTGAATAAATGTTAAGGTAATTTAGGTTCTTTCCATACTGAATGCCAACTGCGTGGCAAGTCTGAGGATTGAAACTTTAGACATGGGTTCTAAAACTGAAGTTGAACATGCCTTTATGCACATGCCTGAATTTGATCTTCATTTCACAGCACAAGCATTTGCTGTTTACGAGAAGGGAGCCTGCAGGCCACAGATGAACAGATTGCTCACTATGTTCCATTATGGCAAACCTCAGCATCTCAATAGTGATCTATGTCCTTGTGGCTGGCACAGCTGTTTGTTTTGAAGGTGGCCATGACAGCAAAGCTATAAACACCTATAGATAGTGGTGCATTTTTTTAATGTCTTATCCATGAAAAACTGGACAAGAAATGACTAGTACAGAACAGGTGTTAGGGCATAGTTAAATATTCTTGTGCCAAAAAGCAGTTAGTGCCATAACAATTTTTTGTATCAAGTAAGCTTAAGGAGAAGCTCTTTTCAGAAACAAGCACAGAATTGACTTTGGATTCATGCATAAATATTAACTGCGTGTTTGTAGTTCTGTACCTAAATTGCGTCAGAATTCTATTTTGCATTTAAGAAAATGCAAATCTAAATCTGTTATTGTTTTGCTGTGAGGACAAGTCTAGTGTGAGCAAATGCTACATGCCTGCATTTGTAGACAGTTCTGAAGAAGCTCAGATCTGTTTCACCTGGGAAGGTTATTAATACACACATTCATATTCACAGTAGGGAACGAGTTTTGCAAACATTCTACAGATAAAACATGTTTAGTGGGGGAACAGTAGAATAGAAGTGAATAGAAATACTGGAGATCTTTCTTGTACCACAATTTTATGTTTAGAACAGATTCTTAGTGTCAGTTGTCTTTGGGACTCATGCCATTGTTGCTGCTTCTGAGGATCGGATGATTATCCTTTACCAATGAGGACTCTAGATCCTGGACTAGCTGTGGCTAGTATTACTTGTACCAAGACAGCATCAAGAGACATGTTCTCCTTTTTCATGCTCAGAGCTGGCTCAAAACATCTCAGCAGGAAATCAATCAAAACAGTGTGTTGATTTGCTGGAGGGCAGGAAGGCTCCGCAGAGGAATCTGGACGGGCTGGATTGATGAGCCAAGGCCTTATTTTGTGAGGTTCAGCAGGCTGAATGCCTGTTCCTGCATTTGGGTCACAGCTCCAGACAGCACTGCAGGCTTGGGGAAGAGTGGCTGGAAAGTAGCTCTGGGACAACGGGAAAGGACCTGGGCATGCTGATTGACAGTGGCTGCACCTGTAGTGTGTGACCATGGGCACCTCGAGTGCTCTGTCCAGCACTGCCTTCAAGAAGGACATTGAGGTGCTGGAGCATGTCCAGAGAAGACCAGCGGAGCTGGGGAAGGGTCTGGAGCAGGAGTCTGATGAGGAGCAGTTGAGGAAGCTGAGGGTGTTTAGCCTGGAGGAAAGGATGCTCAAGGGGGAGCTTATTGCTCTCTACAGCTCCTTGAATGGAGGGTATAGTGAGGTGAAGGTTGGTCTCTTCTCCTAGGTAGTAAATGACAAAACAAAAGGAAATGGTCGCAAATTATGCCAGTAGATGTTCAGGTTGGATATCAGGAAAATTCTTCACAGAAAGTTTTTCAGGCATTGGAACAGGCTGCCCAGGGAAGTGATGGAGTCAGCATCCCTGGAACTTTTTTAAAAAATGGTGGATATGGCATGTAAAACATATTTTAATGGTGAACATAATGATAGTTTGGCTCAATGATCTTAGAGGTATTTTTCAGCCTTCACAATTCTATGATTCTGTGAGTCTATGAATCCTGTGCTTTTGCCATGGTGGATTTTGTTGAAGAGACTGATGAGCCAGGGCAAAAGGACTACAAAGACAGTCTTTATAGATTTGGAATGTACTGGGTGATCTCAGAGGTCCCTGATAGGAAGGATAGGGGTGTGTATTCTCCCTCTTTTCAGTGAGTCTCTTGCTTCTGCTGCTTCACTGCCCACATCCCCATTCTCCCTATATTTGGCATTCACAAGTACCTCATAGCTGCCTACATTCACCCCTTTTTCTCCAGCAGTCTTACTGTTTTTGTGGAATAGGAGAGAGGGCTGATCTGGGACACAACTGGAGAAAAGTCCTAGAGAACCAAACGTACTTATCCCACCCTTGTCTTACAGAAGACAGCTGCTGTCTCTTCCGGGAGATGAAAAATGCTGCAAGTCCTGCTGTCTGGCAAGGAGAGCAAGAACAGGGGCTGTGCATGTGGGCAGCTGGTCAGGCTGGACACCCAAACATGTGCATACAGACTTGTGTTGTACATTGCAGTCTGCTGTGCAAAGAGGTCTCCAGCTCTTTGTGCCCTCATAATGAAATTGTGGTGGGATACTGGGACAAATCAGCACACATACAACCAGATTAGAATCAAGATTGTCTTGGTGGTGATTGTTTGAGAGTATGATTTAGCCAGAGAAGTTGGCTCTTGGATAATGTTAATTTAAAAAACTCTAGGCCGGTGTAAGAGGACTTTTTTCTAGGAAAAATCCCCACCACTCCATGATGTAGTTTAAACACCAGAATTGCAGAGGACTTGGGAAGGCACTTAAACAAGAAAATGAATTTGCCATAAAAAATATATCATGTAAGAGGAGGAAATATTTTATGAAACAAATAGGAACTGGATGAAACTGAAAAATTGTCAAAATGCTAAAAGACTTTGCTTTTTTATTGCTAACACAGAGTAACTTAATTTCTATAATATTAATTAGTTGAAAAGGGAAACCTTTCTTTTTCTAAATAGCATCATGCAGTGTTCTTGTACCGTGTCCCTTCTGTACAAAAACATGATAAATCAAGCAAAAAAGATACTGAAATGCAGAATGGTGTTTATCTGGATGGATGACATGGTGCAGACACACGTTTGTCAGGATCAGCAGGGTTTTTCTGAGCACTGCTTACTTACAGAAAAATGCAGTTTTACTACATTAAAGTACCTGAATTGATATTGGGTAGTAATTTTGTCATAACAACCACCCTGAAGTTTCAGCATTCCTGAAATACTTTTCTTCCATTTAGATTCTCGGTACTTGGCTGTTAGGGAGGTTCACGACTGCTGACAAAGCTGGCAAAAAGACCAGTAAGGTTTCTCTTACCAACCTTGCGCTCTAGAATGCCTGTGGTTAACAGTGCCCTCAGTTTGGTCTCCAAGAGACCTCATTCAAAGCTTCTGAATTAGAGAAGGCTTGAAAATTATATATCCCACTGCTCAGAAAGTGCTGTAACCCCTAGGATATGTAGCATGAGCTGAATACAGCCAATTTATCCTCCAGGGACCCACTGGAAACTGAAAGTTCGCACAGAAAAATCCTGAAGTGAGACTATTTGTTTTATATAGATTCTATCCAGTAAACCTCTTTTTTGTCTCTCACAATTTTTTGTTAGAAAAGAGTTTTAGATTGAATAAGAACAGTTTAGTAATGAACGCAAATGAAAAAGCAGTAAATTGTTTACAAGGCTCATGATGCTTAATAGTGAAAATGAGAGATATAATCAGATTTTGAACCAGTTTTAGTTCCAGCTGTCTCTGGTTTGGTTTACTAGAGAATGTTCCCTCACAAGAACTTGCTCTTATACAGTCAGAGAGAATAAGGAGGACATTTCATATTAAAAAAAATGTGCAGAAGTAAATGCACTGCACATAGCAAAGATTAAACATTTAGTCAGAAAATATTGCTTGATTCTAACTTTCTTTGGAGAGCACTACCAGGCATTGGTTTGGACTTGGTAGTAAAAAGTTAATTAAATGAAATAGTGACAGATATTATTCAGTGTCTTTACTATAAATCATGTCCTAAAAATGAATATGCATTATTCCCTTGTGTAGCTTCAAGGCCAAAGAAATAGACTTTTATCAGATCAGTAAACCTCACTGGGTATAACTTAAAAGAACAGAAAGATGGATATACACACACACAATGTCAAATGTAACCAAAGAGTTCAATAAATATGTGTGAAATCTGCTGGAAAGTTTAATTACAGTAGTTCAAATCACTAGGTGGGGGGAAAAAAGTCAAAAAATATAAGAAAATGATGAAATGGTCATGCTTAAAAAACAAGCTGAGAAATCCTGATTAGCAATACTAATAGGGGTGAACAAGTTTACAGACTAATGAGGATAGACAGAATCTTTTTAAATAGCTCTTATTTTTGAGTCCTATAAGAAGTCAAATTTTGCTTTCCTTTATAGTATTTGTTGATTTTAACTAGCATAAGAAAGAGATATTTTGGCCATAAAAATACTTCGTACTATAAGTAAAGCTAATCATTAGGCTTTGAAACTCGGTTTGTAATGTCAAAATAATTTGGTTTTCTCACACTCTTGCATCCCACTGAAAAAAAAGTGCACTATAAACCATTTTCTTTAAAAAGCAGAGGAAATGAAAAATTGAATTTCACAGCAAGACTTACACAGATTCATGTGACCAACATAGCCTTGTCTACTTTGGATTTTGATTTGGATTTTAGTGGACCAACCATCACTAGCTTGACATTAAGGTATATAGCTAATTCAGTGTAAGCAGCTGTACAGTACAGTATAGAGATGTGTATCTGTTTTTGCTCTAAAACTTTTGGAGTGTCTAATGTCAAGATGATCTGATTTGGGTCTTGATGCTTGGAATTTCTATCTACCTTTACTTCTGATTTTGTTTCCTCCCCCAGCTCTTTTAGTTGATGTTAACCAGATATCACTTGTCTAAACAGGTAAATGGCCACTTCTACTGTCACATCTGACTTGTTAAATGAATTAAATGTTCATTTAGTGTGCAGGTTCAAGTTATATTGTCTTGTTTTCTTATCTGCAGGGGTTTAGGCTTGCAAATCTGTGACTGAGCCATAGTTTGTATTAATTGTGAAGCTAATCTCTTGGCTTACTGATGTCATCAAAGAGCCAAAACCAACTAAAGTTCCATAATTTTTCAGTTGTTCTTTCAAGACTGTGAACTATAGCCCAGTTCCATTATAATGGCTACTGAAGTCACCACTGAGCTGAATCTGGACACTAACAGGAAGGAATCAGGTACCAGACCGGTAACCAAAGTGCAGAACCTTTTCTCCAGGTATGAAGAGCCCCAGTTGCATTAAGTTTCCAAAAACGATCTGGAAAGCACATTTGGGATAATAGTGCCTTTGGACAAGCTTACAACCCTTAAATTTATTAGAACTGCCATTTTAAAATACCTACTTAGTCCATAGGTCCCAATCTATTTTTTTGCAAACCATAGTAAACGGACATATTTTATGTAAAATTGTAGCTTGGTTCTCAATAATATTAAACTAGTTTATCCCTGGGTCTAGTGCCACATATGATTTGATTCATCAGAGAAGCAAATGGTTATTATTGCTATGCATCAAGAGTACTGAGAAGATGCTTTGGTGAGGAAGTTCATACTGATGTTTCACTCTGTTCTTTGAGTTACAGTAAAGGAAGTGGTCACATCTGGGTGGGCTTTATTTGGACGGTGATGGGAACTCTGCCAGGTCACAAGATTTGTTTCTGTTAAAGATGCTGTGGTCATCTAATTAATTTCAGAGAAGTCTTTCATAATTAGCTGACTCATACACTAACATGATCCAACCCAGATGAAGGGAGGGAGGGGAAGTGGTGAAATAGCTTGCAAAGCTACAGCTTCCCTCTCTGATTTCTTTATTAACTCTTGAAAGCCCTTTATTAATTATCTCTCTGGAAATGAAGAAGCAGCTAACTTTAGTGTTTTATTTAACTTTCTAGTATCGTCCTTTGTAAAGGATTATAACAGTTGATTGATGTTACAAGAAATGTTTTGCAACTGCTTTAAGTGTTTTAAG
>WAAE01024600.1:0-25167 GCA_013400495.1 Nicator chloris
TGATTTAGTTGGAGAGGAGTCTTTCTTCCTACACAGAAATATGCCAGGAATTCTGATGATCAGATATTAAGGCTAACTTCAATGGTGGAACAAATCATTCCTATTGTTTTGTAACTTTTGATTTTTTTTTTTTTTTTTGGCGTCTAGAGGACATTCACGGTGTTCAGGCCAGTGCCAATGCTGGCTGCTGTATTATAGTGACTGCTGCACCAATGTCAGAGATGATACAGTCTCCTATTATACAGCAAAGATTGTGTCCACCCTTACTAAGAGGATCAGGCTGAGAGCATATGTTCAGCCTCTAGCTTCCATGACCTCAGATGCTTTCCATCTTTCTTCAAAGTATTGTTTTGTACATGACTGCCCTAAAACTTTCATAGTTAGCTATATCAAATAGTTGAGAGGGCTCAGTCACCTCTATTCTGCAGTATCTGCTATTCCTGCAAAATTTATATCATCTGGAAGCAGTTATAACACAGTATGCTTGCTTGCTTTGGAATAACTGATGATAGTGGAGAGTAACAGCAAATCCCTTTAGGAGCTGAAGCGACCCTTTAAAGATAAGGTACCTTTCAATCAGTGGAGTTTTAAACCACTGATTATTATCTTAATTTTTTCTTGTTCTAATTTCTCAGTTACCTTGCCAAGAGGTACCAGATCAGATGCCTTGTAGAAAATACACATGTATCCACACTTACTCTGTGAGCTTTTAGTTTAAAGACTTCATCCCACACTATCTGTACTTATTGTCTTGTTTCCCATTCTAGTCTCCTTAGAAGTGTGGAGAGTGTTGGCAACTTGGATTCATACTGACCTAGTTCTTCCTAGGATCACACACATCTCTGCCTAGTGATGAAAGGATCTCTACAGCGCAAGGTAAAAAAGTTTCCCATGGACTTTGCTGCTGCAAAAGGGTTAAGATAAAAAACAATCCAGACTTTGTGGACTGGAGACAAAATAGAATGAAAAACAAGAATAGAATTGTATCCTAATCTTTGTAACTTTGATAATATTCAAGTAAATATATAAAATATATCCTGTCTCTTTGAATCAGAGAGTCACTATGATAAGGTTGAAACCCCCTAGGTTTTACTCTAGTGCTATCCAGTAGTTTTAAAGTAAATACTACGTATTTTCACACCAGTACACTGTGCCCCAGATAAGCAATCTAGACTTTCTCAGGTTAAAAGCTCCCCTACTGCCAGAAGAGAATAACGTCTGCATGTTTTGTTTTGTACAAAATATTCCCTTTATCCTCTATATAACTTGAATCTGGCATTTTCAGTTAGACTCAATAGGTAAGGGCTTTGAAACTCTCCTGGCACCTCTTTAAATGCCACTTTATACTGTCATATTGTAAGAATAGAGTCCTTTTTCTTGTACTGACAAAAAATTAAAACTACTTGCCTGTTCACGATTATAGGCATTACTCTTTTTCTATTCAAATTATCTCCCTCCTCCCTGTTTATTTTCTTTAATATCGTCCCAACATTTCATTTACAGCCAGGGTGAAGCTGTTGATCAGTTGCCTGGGTAACCAGAGATCATATTGCTACAACAGTCATGGAAGGACAAAGCTCCATGAGAGCCTTTTACTTACTACTTTCTGGAGTAGGTTGTAAAATGGCCAATTCTGCGAATAATCTAATTTAAACCTTCAAATTCAGTTCCACATTACTGCATGGGTTTTCTTTAAATCCTTGTTGCAAAGATTTGCAACCTCATTCTTTAGGTTATTAAAATAGAAACTTCTCTATCAGTGCCTATGAAATAAAAACTTGGAAATCCCATTTTATATGTATAAATAAGTATACAAATTTCAGTAAAGATTGGTTAGTCCTATCCTGGGCTGCTTCTATTGTTTTGAAATCTGGATTTGTTTTGCAAGAAAGTAAAAAGTAAATCACTTTGTGTGTAAACACCATGCCAAGGACCAGGATAGTTTTTAAAAGTGTCATGATAGACGAGTAGTGATGCAAGATAATGCCAAATTGCACCACCTACATTGTACCACTTGACACATGAAAGATATTTTTGTAACATCCTGGTGAATAATAGCTGAAAGCCTCTTCCCTTCTTTTCTCCCTTGAGATCCACAATTTCTTGTGGAGGATATTTCAGTTCTCACCAAAAAAGCGAACAAAGAGACAAAACTTCAGCCATGCAGCATAAGTGTACCCAGACTGTCCTTATACTTCTGATTGAGAAGAGCACTTTTTCTCTTAAAAATATTCTTTATTCAATCTGCTTCTATGCCAAACAATCTGATGGAAAACATAAGTTAGAAACCCAGCAAGTCAAGAGGTGTGTTGTGTGGGTGTCTTAGCAATAGTGTTATTCTGAAAAAGAAATCATGCCCACATTAAGTGATGAAAAGCAATCCTACTACATGTGGGACCAATATTAAAGACCACTAATTCTGTTTAATTTTGGTCGTTGATGAGATGGGACACTCTTTATTGATTGGCTGGCTTGAAGTTCTGGTTGGCTTGAAGTTCTTCAAAATTGGAATGAAATTCAAGTTTCTCTGAAAAAAAAAAGGGAGAAAATATGATTTGTATCAAAAGAAAAATGCAAACGGGTAAGAATAAAAGTTAGTTTTGTATGTTAAGACTGGAAGAGATTTCTTCAGAACTTTTCCAAACAATATGTCGATTAACATGCCACAGGCATTATCTTTAAAAGGAAAATTTGTCAAGGCAAAGCAACAAGGGGTACAAAACAGTTTATGCGGAATTTTTCATCTAGGTGAGCTGGGTGCCAACACAGTCCTGTGTTGCATCAAGGGGTGTTTTGTTGTGTAGCATGAAGATGATGTGTTTTGACAAGTTAACGTATTACAATGAAATAAAGGTGTTGCATTCATTTAACGGAAGGAGATGAATGTTATTCTTCATATTTCCCTCAGTCTATGGAGGTGCTACCAGCAACTAAAAATAAAGAAATTAAAATAGACTGCTCTTGTTGAAATTACCTGTTGTCTTTATTTATCGTTTGCCAAATATTTTAAAATCACGTTTGACAACCTATCATGGCAAGGGGAGCACCTTAGGACTACTGCTGTTTGTGCTACCCTTTCCTCCTGTACCTGGGAGAGACTGCAATATGCATACTTAAATTAATAGCTGAAATTCAAGGATATGAATGTGTCATGCAGGTCATTTATTTATAGCAAGCTGGCCAACAAACGTGGCCAGGAGGGGATGAAAATGCATTCTACATGCGTGAAAGGCAGCAGATGGATTTATTGACTTCAGATGCATTCAGAGGACACAAAGTGACATTTATTCCTTAAGAACCAGACATCACAGAATTTACCAGTCTGTGTATCTACACTAACAGAACAGATTGTGACTGAAAGGTTTAGCCTCCTTATGCACTCGTGTTTAATTTAAATCTGTTATTATTGTGTTCAGTGTTTATGTTTCTATCCTGCTAATCCGATTTTTTGCAATTTTTTTTTGTTTTGATTACTTTGTATGGAACAACCTGAATATGAATTCTGTTCCATATTAAAGATTACTGACGTCCATTTGTCCTCCACCCGAATGAACTTTTTTTATTCCTTCAGGAAGAAAATCTAAAAACCGAGTCCACGTAGGTGTGATGTACAGCAAAACCTAGCAGATGGATGTCAGACATAAGCTAAGAAAGAACACAAGATAGAAAGTTTGGATTGCCCATTATCTATCAGAAAGTTGTCTGGCATGATGTCTCTTCTGCCTTTCATGTCTCTCTGATTTTCTCCTGTCTTGAGCAAATAAAAATGGGTATAATAACTTTATTTGTTCTTCCTGTACTGCCTTGGCTTGCACAATTCTATCGTATATTTCTAAACTATTTTTCCAGCTTTTCTTCAAATGGAGGTAATTTTAAACTTTCATTTTATCACTCTGCAAATCTTTTCCACTTTTTTCAAAATAACTCCCTCATTTGTACTAAAATTTTCAATCAGATATTTCCTTGACCTTGAAGAATAACCATGATCTAATAGAAGTGAGCAAACAAAGCACCTCACCCTTAGGACTGAGCATAAACTATTTACACTGCATTTTATGGATGCCTAAAAATCACAAGGCAATACTGTAATCCATGCATGAAGAAGTAATTTCAGCTTCATTGCCTTCTATGGAGCTGCAGAAATGATACATTTAGTCCGATGATCCTAAGAGTGTGAAAGAGCACGTCTCTTAATTTCTCAATTCTTTTGGTCTTCTTGTACTCTCTTGCTTACTTGAGGGGGAAAGGAATGGTATGGTTAAGTGAATTAGAAAGCTGTATGTGACAAAGAAACCTATTTACTCTTTTCAACTCTTTGGGGAAGCTATACAGAGGCACAGAGCACAACACCACAGCACTCTCCCTGCTGGATACATACGCTCCTCCTCTGTTCAGCCCTGTCTTCCCTTCCCTTTAACTAGCCTTCAGGAGAGTCTCATTTGCATTTTCCCTCCTTTGAAATGTCATGTCCTTCCTGCTGCTCAGTTCCGCCAACATACCTCTCCTCATTACTTCCACTTCCCTTCCCATCAGGATAAATATAGCTGAATAACTGCATGCCTTGGCCGCTTTCGCATTGTAGTCCCAGTCCCCTGTGATAACTCTCAGCAGCTCAGTCATACACTGTGCTCTGGAGAATTCAAAAGCACCAGCTACGTGGAAGCAGGAGGAAGTGTGAAAGGGGATGCCACTCTGCCTGAGTACAGAAGGTGAAGAGTGCTGAAGCCTTGCCTTTTTATGGCAAAACAGGCGTTGGAGTGATGGGACTGATCTTCCCATGCACACCTACGGTGTGAACCAGATTTGAATGGATGACTGAGGTCTTGCGCTTCTCCCCTCTTCTACACCCAGCAGGACAGTTGATTAGAAAATAAAAAGTAGCCTGATGCACCCCTGAGGGAACGTTAGCTGCTAAAATCGGTAATGAATTACCTCTTTTTTGTTGTTTGTCCTCATTTCATTTGCTAAGTGAGAATTTTTCTGGGTCTGTGTGGTGTCTTAATTTAAAAATGTTCCCCTGGTTTTGGCAGCTGCAGCTTCCTCAGCTTCAACGACTCAACGTGTAAAATTGCTATCAGCACTAGGCAGGCTCTGCATGCTTTTACCCTGTCTTTTTGGAGGGAGAATTATCAGGTGTCTTATCCCTGTAACTGCAGATTACTCAGGCTCCTGAAGAAAGTGGAGGCTACAGACAATTGCAGATAACCTTTGTAAACATCTTCACTTCAAAGGAGTCATATCTGAGATAGTATGACAGAAATAAGCAACATGTTTGATGTCATAGTAAACAAGCAGCTTACGAAAATAGTGGTGGGGAGGCTTCTGCACAGCCCTGTTTGAAGACCAATTCAATATCATTAGTCAGAAAACACCAGCTCAGGGCAAAGCCATCAGGTCTCCTTCCCAACCCCAAAAAGCCTCCTCTCTCTCAAAGACACTGGACTTAAAATAGGCTGATAAGACTCATCTTCTTCACACCCCCACAGAAGATGGGTGAAAGGACTACTTCACCCCTGCAGAGGCCAAGCAGAAAGATTGCAACAGCCAGAGCAGAGTGTCTGAGGCTGCTTGAAGCTATGGTGCTATTCTTTTTTGCCATCAGCCTAGCGGGCTTGGGAGAGGGGGAAGAGAGAGGGAGGTAATTAAAATTACCTATTTTAATGCTAAGGGAGGTTCTGCAAAGTTCTGCATGTCAGTGCCTTGTTTGTCCCTGAATCTCTTGTAACCCAATGCAAAATAGGCTATTTGTGTGGCTTAGAAAGAAGTCAAATCATCCAAGTTCTATTTATATGCCTAGATGAGTCTATGAAAAGGTTAACTGTATCCCAAATACTTGGAATCATTAATCATTGCATCGTCAATAGCAGCACCACTTTGCACCCATTTAGACATCTGTTTTTCCATTGATTTCTCAAACAGAATGTCTTTTATGTCCTGTTCAAAGGGTTTGGGTGTTGGGATGTTTTTCTGCAGCCTGGTGCTTATAGTTGCTGGCTCATAGAAAAAACACAAACCAAGTATTTAGATGAAAGTCTGCTTCTCCCTGGGACCCGTGCTATAGGATTCAGCTGTCTGAAGACAAGAAGGAGGAAGGAGGGATATTCACTGAAGAGCTTTGGTGCATTGGGAAGCAGGATTTTGTGCTTCACCCAAGAAAATAACTCTACCTGGTAGTTTAAGTGTACATCTCTAGAACAGATACTGCTGATGTAAAAATCAAGTTTTCCTTCCTATGGCAGTTGTGAAGGGCATACTATGTGAGGCAGAAAAACTGCTGGTAGCATTTATTGCTTGGGTTGCATAATGCTTTCCACTGTTAGGGATACCAGGGCCTTGTCGTTTGAAGGGAGGTGTTGGAAAACACAGCAGGGGAATTCCTTAAAGTGTAGATGATCTGAATACAGCTTTGCCACACCAGAGAGGCAAGGTATGCAGAGAAGATCAGAGTCAATTTTGTTTGTCAAGTGAGCCATGTTCATGCTGACTGACTTCTCTTTTTTTGGATTGCAAGTATACGGTAATAAACCACTAAGAAGAATTACTATAATGATGAATATCAAGAAATATCAAGTAGCTTCTAATCCACTGAATAGCTGGATGTACCTGCAGCTGGAATGAATCAGGAGATAAAAACATGCGATGAGACGCTGGCTCAGACTAGGCTTTTGCACAACAGGACCATGTTGAGTTTGCACAGGCTGCCTTCATTTTGGCATTGCCTACCTCTATGACTGCTTCGTTTTGTAGCCTCAACATTCTTTTAAGGCAATTATCGCACCGTATGCAGTGCACAGCTCATACTAGGAACTTATGCAGCTTATTTGTGGAGGCACAGTCTGTCACAGGAAACGTTGAATACCATTTGGGTTAAGGAACATTAAAGAAGAGTCTCTTGAGGGACACATGGGTGGTATTCCCTGGAAAGCATCCCGAAGTATTTTTAGCTATATATTTTCTCAATGTGGGATGAAAATAAGCCAAAAAAAAACCCAGGCAAGATTTATCCTATGTACTGTATGAGTGTATGAGAGACCCTGCATTCAAAACTACGAGAATGGAGTTCTTTAATCTCCAAGTAAAAGAAAAAAAGAACCATCAGACTTCCTGCGTATTTTTGTTAAGTGGTGTTTTCAAGGGTCTTCAAAGATTACCTGGTAGCGCTGAATTTTGTTCTTTGAGGAGTTGGCATGCTACTGTTCTATCTACCTGAAGGTTAATGACTCTTCATAAAGACATCAACATTTGTGGATTCACATAATAAAAGATGTGTGACATTCAGCAGATCGGGGTGAAGCTCCCCTTTCTGGACTATTCCATGCCCTGAAACAGGTTTTTAAAATTAATTTTCAAAATGTAGAGCAATGACATAGAACCTGATCTGGCTATCACAGAGATATGTTCATCTGACTCCATGAAGATAAGTGGTCTTGTTCCAGAATTACACCACAAAGACTGTGCTCATTATCTGTCCAGTCTTTTTTAAATCCTTGTTTCTCATGTTTCCTACATCATAAACTCCGATACTGTAATCCCAGACTGGCCAAGGCATTCTTCCTTAAAAACCCAAGTCCACCAAAGCCCATTCCTACCCTGACCACACTGATGTTTGTATTGCCTGAGTTTTATGGAACACTCCCTCCCAAGCTAATTTCAAAGCAGTTCTTTGTCACCACAGCTTCTTTTGGCTTTTAGTAATAGTATAATCATTGTGACCCACCCTCCAACCAACTCACCTTTATGGTTTCTAAAATTGTTCAGCCAGTTCACAAAGAAGTTATTCATTCTTTTACATCATTCATTTACTAAGACTTCTACCATCCTTAAAATTCATTGGTGTGCCCAGCTCACACAGCACCCTCCCAAACCACAAAACTCAATGTAGGTCAAACTGGAGGGAATTTAACCTCTTCCAAATAATGCTCTACATCTAAAGACACACAGCTTGACTTTGAATGAACAAGTTCAAAGTAAACCATCCTTACCTCCTTACTTTGAGCTTTCCTGAAAGTGTTCCTGTTATGGCTGAACAATTTCCTTTCCTTTTTTTTTTCTTTTCAGAAATCACTGGCAAATTCAAAGGTATCCCAGGGCTTGGTATTTGTTGTTGGAGAGAAGGCACAATGAGATTACTCTTTGGTATCTCTGTTTATACTCTCAGTCCAACTTGGCTCTCAAAATGTGGTTTAACAACAAATGAATCCATTTTGGGGGGAACTTTGTGTCAAATCTCAAAGCCACTGCAATCATAAGAATGCATTATATGGGTGCAGAGTCATTCCACTGATTTGTTAACAATAAAGTGAAGAGAGAATTTTGTCCTAGCAGATTAGTGTAGATTTAATGTGGAGCAGGTAATTCTCTGTCTAGGCAACTTTAACTTCATGCTGTCTTCCTGATGCCAGAATAAAATCAATATAAAATTGTAAAGTGAATGTAAACACTCTGCTGTGTGCTCTGGCTAAACCAACCGAATTTAATCATATGCTCTTTCCTGATTTTTATCAAATTTGTACTGCTAAATGATGTAAAACTGTGTAGAGCTGGTATTTAATGATCACAGAACCACTGTCTGAGTAGTCTACCAAAAAAACAACTCTGTGGTTAGAGAACCTAAGACATTTCATCTTAACATCTGCTCTTCACTGAGAATTACAAACACTCTCATCAGTGGAAGCTGTCATATCTAATAAAAAGAGAGCTTCAATCATAGATATCTAGGAGATCATCGGAGGAATAAGATGGAAGATGCAGAAAACGTGCATCAGCTGTAGAATTCTTAGTACTCTGGTTTTTATTGTGACCCAGACCTCCTTTAATGACAAAATATATTGCTTTTGTGACAGAATAAGGATATTTTTGTGCTGTGCCCTCATTTGCTCTAATAAAATAGATTTTTTTCCTAACCCAGAGAAAATATATCATATTTCTGTGATTATAAACTCAAAAGATTCCCTGCTGATTATCTGGTCAGAAAAGATTATACACCATTTATGCTACAGGAGATTTTACTTGCTGTGGTGGGTTCACCCTGGCTGGGTGCCAGACACTCACCAAAGCCACTCTATCACTCTCCTATGCAGCTTGGCAAGGGAGAGAAAATACAATGAAGGGTTCATGGTTTGATAGAAGGATAGGGAGAGATCGCTCACCAAATACCATCATGGGCAAAACAGACTTGAATTGGGAATATTAATTAAATTTATTACTGGCAAAATCAGAGCAAGATAATAAGAAGTAAAATAAGCCTTTAAGACAACTTACTCTCACTCCTCCCTCCTTTCCAGCTCTACCTCCTCTCCCAATGGCTCAAAGAGGCAGGGAGTGGGGATTATGGTCAGTTTATCACATGTTGTTCCTGCTGCTGCTCAGGGAGAGGAGTCCTTCCCTTGCTCCAGTGTGGGGTCCCCCCCACGGGAGACTGTTCTCCACAAGCTTCTCCAATGTGAATCCATCCCATGGGCGGCAGTTCTCTTCAAACTGCTGAAACGTGGGTCACTCTTCCACAGGCTGCAGTTCTTCAGGCACAGCCTGCTTCAGTGTGGGTCCCCCTCAGGGTAACAAGTCCTACAGCCCTGCTCCAGCGTGGGCTCCTCTCTCCATGGGTCTACAGGTCCCTGCCAGGAGCCTGTTCCAGCACAGGTTTCCCATGGGTTCACAGCCTCATTTTGAGCATCCACCGGCTCCAGTGTGGGATCCTCCATGGGCTGTGGGTGGACCTCTGCATCCCTGTGGACCTCTGTGGGCTGCAAGGGGACAGATGTTTCACCACGGTCTTCACCACGGGCTGCAGAGGAATCTCAGCTCTGGCACCTGGAGCACCTTCTGCCCCTCCTTCTGCCCTGACCTTGGTGTCTGCAGGGCTGTTCCTCTCCTACATCCTCCCGTTGCTCTTCTCCAGCCACAATTACATCTGCACAATCAATGTTCTTTCCCTTCTTAAATCTGTTATCAAAGAAGTGTTACCACCATTTCTGATTGGCGTAGCCTTGGCCAGCACCACATCCATCCTGGAGCCATCTGGCTTTGGCTCCGCAGGACATGGGAGAAGCTTCTGGCATCTTCTCACAGAAGCCACCCCTGTAGCCCCCTCACTACCAAAATCTGGCCATGCAAACCCAACACACACATACATAGAAAAGTGGCAGCTGGTTATTTAATTCTCTATAGGGCAACCCATAAGATAGACCTGAGTTTGAATGAGAACTTCTTTTAAAACAACACATAGACTTCTGATTAAAAATTTAGAACTCAAACCTTGGTGTGTTATTCCAATGATTAGTTTATTATTGGTTTAAAATCAGTCCTTGTTTCTAGTGCTACTTTTAAATTTAGAGTAGATGGAGTTCCTGATAGCTCATACATGGAGTGAAGAAACCCCTTGCCCTCTTTCTTGTGTTGTGACCTCCAAGCTTTGACTTAAGTCATCTCTCAACTTCTTATGTTGATCAGGACAAATTTCCTGAGTCTTTAACTATAAAGAATGTTTTGTGGTCCTTCAGGTGTTTTGCAGGCTCTTCCCTGCACCCTTCCTAAACAGTAATCGTGTCTCTTGGACTGTGGACCACAGAACCAGAAGCAATGCTGCAGCTGTGTGTACCTCAGTGCCAAGTACACAGGCAATATTCCTCACAAGTACCACAAATTCTACTCAGAAATCCAACTTACCATTTGATTCCGGCTTTAGAACTTACACAGCTGATTAATGACCATGAGTCCTACAACCTTATCAAAATGGAGACGTGCCCTAAGGAATCCTTTCTAAAGATACAGATTTCCTACAAAAATTTTATTTCAGTGTAAAGTTTTGCATTTTTCTGTTTAGACATATATATGCTTATCTTCATCTCAATCCAAATAATTTATTTCAAGGATTTGCCGTTTTCATGGTTTATCATCCGCTTGGTCTTCTTGACATCTACAAATATTATCATTTAAAGCCTGCCTGTCTCTAACTCCTCTGCTTGTTTCCATGGGATTCAGATGCTTTCATCTTAGAAACTGTTGCCTAATAAATCTGGCTGACCAGGGGCTGCTCAGTCTCTTCTAGGTTCATCAGATTGGTACTTTTCCATCCAAACCACAAACATTTCCACCTGGAGTTTCACCCACCAGGCTGCCAATATGACACCCCCTCTAAGTTTCACAAACCTCACACAGGAAAAAAGTTGCTTGTAAATCATATCACTGTTCCAACATTGTAGTAATACAGAAAAACATAAAGCATCTTCAAACTTTGTCCTTTATTTACCCTTTTGCTATTCGCCTGGTCAAAAGTGTATTTGCTGGTGCCCATTGCCTTGCTCCACCATTCCTCACAAGGAAAGATTTAGCTCCTCAGGAATTTCACAGCCTGGTGAATCTATTCACAGTGACATGGACAAACAGATCTGTCTCCCATGCTGCACAGAATCCCAGCAGGATGGACAAACCTGTCTTTCCCACCACTCCACACCCTCTGTGGACTGGGCTGGCAGAACCCACCAGCAGTCACAGTTCTTCCATCCAGTGGCGAGAGATTTCCACTGCTCTTGGACAAATCTAGTCTTATTTCACCACATTGGGAAGTAAGATTTTAGGACCAACTAGATTCTAGGGAATATGGTTGGTCCTAAAATATCAAGGAGGAGGTAGAAGTATACATGCCTGGATATGCTTTTATTTGGCAGCAGTAATGCTGATTGGTAAATTCTATTAATAAACTCCTTAAAGCTGCAAGTCCCTAATAGTAATACATACTTGCTCATTACACCTGATTGTATTACTAATAATATAAAATTTTAACAGTGAAAATCTTCAGTAAGAAAATAAAATATTTTTCCCTAAAACCAAATATTATTCACGTGCAACTTCTGGGTTAAATGACACAGTGATGTCCACATTCAGGACCCATTAACACCAGTCTTCACCCCTGCACATTTCAGCTTTTCTAATCTAAAACATAGAGAAATGTCCTTTTTGTTTAGGTTTTCATTTATCTAAACTAGGCTTGGTCACAACTAACCAATATTAATTTGGAGTTCTCCCATTCCCTACAGGTTTTTCATGGATTAAGACAATTTCTTTAAATTAGAAATATAACTTAAATAAGGCTAAAGTAACAAAAAAGTATTTTCTTTTCTGGTAAGTCATTTTACACCGTCTCTGTATTAGAAAGTAAAAACAGCTAGGCAAACCATCTGATGGGATCCCTTGAAAGTAATGTGAGAAGACTATTAAAGCAATGCCAGAATTTCAACTCCACATTAAGTTAATAGAATCTATGAAAAACTTTGTGGAGTGATTTGTCCCTGAGATAATTGAATTTAAATTACAGGATTTATAGTAGGAATTACTTTAATCTTGTTATATTTGACTCAATTGCTAAAAGCATCAGTTTTACTTAATATTGGTCTTTGTGGAGTAACTAACTTGTTTTGTTACTGTCAGAAAAATGTATCATCTTAGAAAAGTAAATAGGCACATCCTTCATTCTCTACTGTTTGTCATAAACATCTTCCTTCCTTTCTTTCATACATTCTTTATACAGCAGATATTTCTCTTCTGAAATCTGTCAATTTGCAAGGTTTCCCACTGAGACTGTGTTCTTTCAGCATGTGCTAGAAGTGAAATAAATGGGACAAACTGCATCCTTAAAAGTAAACATATACCTCACTGGTTTGGCCACAGAAATACTCTGGTTTTTACCACTACATCCAGCAACTCTTGGGGAAACTAGTGTTCTAGTTTTTTCTTTTCTGTTAGGACAACAATATTTGTCTCAGTATCCCCTAGCTCATCTCCAAAGAAGACCAGGGCCATGGATGTGAGTCCATCACGTTACTTATTCAGATTGGCCACATGAATGCATTCATACTCACTGACCACTTCCACACATCTGGTTGCCTCTTCCTTTCACTTGTGCAAGCAATAAAACTCCACGGGGAAAATTCTGTCTCCTCTATTAAGCAAGGGAGTTGGAGGGAAAAAAGTCAGTTTTAATTTTTATTTGAATGTGTACCTTGATAGACTTAGAAAATAAAAAATTACCAAAGTAGGAACTTTACCTACTGATTTGCTGTAATTGGAAAGCAATACTGTGCTTGTTAGAACACAATAAAAGAAATGCCTCCATTTAAGTGCCAAGTTGTCGGGTGGGCTAAATTCATTCCTTTTTCCAAACAAATAATTTTGCCACCTGTTTTCTCCCTTTTCAGTGTTAGGACCAAAGGTCTTTTCTCCCATTCCTGTTTTTCTTTAGTTTTTTAGAGATCGTTTAACTAAAACCTCTACTTTAGTTCTGAGCATTTCAGAAGTAGTATATTTATTAATTTTCCCGTGATTGTAAAGTATCACATTGGTAACCTTCATGCTTTACTAGTCATTTCTCTTTCTCTTTTAGAATAAATGTTTGTCAAAAAGTTGTATTTGCAAGGTCTGAATGAGTTTAAAGTAACAAATACAAAAGTTTGTGCCAGGAATCCCAAAGTGGGCAACCCCAAATGCAAAGCTCTGTCAGAGGTGTTTGGCTCATATGTAAAAATGAGGTCAGAACACATCCTGTGTTTAATCATTTCAGGTCTCGTATTATGAAGTGAAACTTTGAAAAAGGATAAAAAGAAGAACTTGGGAATTACTGATCCATCACATTAACTTATATTCCTCACAAAATAAAAATAAAATGTTTCCAATTACTTAGAAGATAACAAGGAGGCATATAACTAATATAAGCTTTTCAAGGACAAATAATGTCAAACAAATCAGGCCTGTGAATGGGGTAGACTCACTGAAGCTTTTGACACTGATGTGATATTTTTCTCAGAAACCCTGTTTCACCTGAAATATTCTGTGGTGCTCACAGATCTAAAGAGAAGCCACCAGGAGGAAGTCCTGCTTTACACACAAACAGGAGAGATGTCTGAATATCCTCGTCAAGGGTCAGGATGATCAGTCAAGGAGTATGTCCATCACAGCTGGGCAAAGCCAGGCTGATGTTATTTAAGGTGAGGCCTCAGCTGGGGCATGAGCACTGCATTTCAAGCAAGCCACAAGCCACATCTCTGAAGTGTGAGCTGAGAGGTCAATGGTGAGAATGAAATTAGGTTGGTTGAGAGTAGAAGTGTGTGACAACAGCCTCTAAACGCCCTAAAGGTTATTAGTGAAGATGCATGCAATGGTTTCCACACATTTATGGGGAATGAGATACAAATTGCAGGCAGCAGATATAGGTAATTTACTGACTACATCCTCTTGGAAGGATCTAAAGTCCTGGTCATCAGGGGTCTAAGGGATTGGAGTGAATTACTCTTCCAAAAGGTATCTTTATGAAACAAAGCTAGAATGTCTTAAGCCTGGTTCACCAATATCCTTAAATAAACGTATTAGTACGTGGACTCAGGCAGGAGTGCTGGCAGAGGGGGTTAGTGAAGGTTAGCAGCGGTTTGAGCAAGCACCATCTACAGCCATCTGTGCTTTCATGTCATTTCCCTTCTGACTTTCAGGGTATCTGTTGACTTCAGCAGAAGGTCAGAGCAGTCAAAGGGGTGGGATGACAAAAAACAACCTCTCCTCCAGATGTCTCAGAATGAAGTCCATAAGGAAAATACCATTCAACATTAGTCCCTGATGTTGGCACTCAGAAGGAGGTGTTGAGGTGGTTCTCCATGCCAGCAGAACAAGCAGGAGGTGCTGACACTGGCAGGGGTGGGGAATTTAGAATTGAGAAGGGGAAATAAAAATGTTGGTAGGGAAATGAAGTGGTTGGTGGATTGTCCTTCCACAGCTCTGCTGCTGCTCCAGTAAAATACTTCTTCCCAAGGCTTTTTTCTCTGTGACTTCTTTCTTTCTAAAGCACTTCATTCAGAAGATAATTCTTCCAGCTGCATAAATAATTTCCCACTTGTAAAACCCAAAAATCAAGGGAATTGTTTAAAATCATCCTGTTGCTTATAGGTACGTATGTGCTGAAGTAGTTGTTAGATTAGTGAGAGGAATAATAATAACAATAATAATGATAATAATGAATAATGCACATGTTGGAGGAAGTCCATGAAAGAAAACTGGAGGCTAAAAACATTTCTCAGGGGCCAATGTGAGTTCCAGGTAGTAGGCCCTGTAAACTGAGAGAAATGCAGAATTTGTTTAATAGTTTAGATGCTATTACGAACAGAAAGTAGTGGATTTCAAGGATGAAATCCACTGGATTTCAGGATGTTACTGAAAAAAAGATACCTTTATTTTTTAAATTACCCATTTTGTTACTTCAGCTCTATCTGAAGGATTACCAGAGAGGTATGTACATTTTGCTCTGCTGTTAATACATTTTTCATTTTAATGACCCATTGCAGGTTGTTACTATCTGTCTGGCTGGCAGGAACTACCCAACTACCATGTTGATGAAATCATATCTTCAAATGTTAAGCAAAATCATTTAAAAAAAAAGACCAACTGGCATGTTTACAGCGAAGAGAATGAAGAACAACATTTCCTTAAAGAATTTAGTCAAATTAGGTTTGATACTATATGCCAAGTAAAGATAGAAGTTTCATGTTACCATAAATTGATGAGAATTAGTGTATACCTGCAATGTCATATATGCTAAATGCAATTCTGGTGGAAAAATACAGATAAATATAAAAAAGCTCATTCTTTTAGTGCCTTTCTATCTCAACTTAGGGAAAAAAATTGAAAGCTTCTTTTTCCACCCCCAGAGAATGGAAATGCGTAAAGTGATGGGGACCTTCTTGTGAATGTCCAACCACAGCATTGGAATCAAAGTTCATATGTTTAAGTGTGTCCAACATATCCAAAATATTTTGCTTAGAAAATGCAGGCTATTTTCAATTCACTTCCTGTAAAAAAAATTCAATAATGAAACATTTGATTTGTTTTTCAAGTTCTCACTGAGTCATTGAGGGCAGAGAACAAAAGAGACAGAGGGAGATGAGGCATCTTTGAACACAGTAGACAGAGTAGACTACTACCAAGAAATTCAACCCCTAATGTATAGACTTAGGTGAAAAAATTGGAAGATATTAAAAAAAACCCCAAAACAATCCAAACAAATAACACAACTTGGAACAAAATAAAAAAAATCAGAACGAAACGAAATTGACCCCCAGGCTGTGTTGGAGATGTTTTGATGCAGTTTGGTATAGCTGATAGGAGAACCACTGTCTGCTCCTGCTCCAGCTGTCTCCAGTGGGTTCTTCTCCCAGTCCAACTTCCCATGTTCTCAAGGAAACAGCTGGTCACTCCTTGTTTTAGCAGGCAACTCCTCTACCCCTCACTAACATACCTTAGGTTTTTCTTCCTTGTAAGGGTGGGTTGTCACATCCTTGCCTTGGGCCTTACTTCAGTTCCCTTGGCCCTCTCTAAGTGCAGCAGTGTGGCCTTGAACAAAAATACCCCAATAATCCTGTGATTCTGACATCTGTCTTTAAATTCTTTGTTGGCTTTGACAGAATTACATTTTCCAGGAAAATCCTTGGCCTGTGATTTTCAACCAGTTCAGTCAAGCAGCAGAGAGAACTTGGTCTCATCAGGAACTGTGCTCTTCGACTCAGTGAGCAGAGGGAAATCACACAGGGCAGCAAAGACAGAAATCTGTCACTCTGACAGAAAGAACTGAAAAATCAGATTTGGCATTCAGGAGCCCAAAAGGGCAGGGCTGAGCTGAATTGCATTGCATAGGTTGCACTTAGACCCAGCAGGATTTGTGCAGCAACTGATGCCTGTCCTTATTCAACAAGACCTTGAAATACACCTCCAAACTAAGTAGGTTGTTATAATCTTCTGGGGCCTATACTAGCTTTCCACTTATGGAAACCAAGGTTTGAACTCCAGGGGATGAAATGAGGTGAACACAATTGCATATCTAGTCACAGGTATAAGATTCAGGGCAGACGAAACAGAAAATGGGGCTGGAGGCACAGTGAGAATCTGAATTTCAGGGCAGAAGGGGACGTATAGTGTGTAAACTGAAGAAGTAACTTCAAGACTCTTAGAGTTTTGAGAGACTCAATTTTTGTGGTTCAGCAAATGCAAGAGACTATATGTGACATATATTCCATGGCAGGTGACTTGTGCCACAAAGCTCCAGCATGACCAAGGCTAAAGAGGCCAGAGGTCGAGAGGTATAAACAACGATCATGCAAGATCCCCTGGTGCATCATGAGGAAAGGAGGGGAGCTGACTAATCTTACTCTGACACTCCTTCTTAGTGTAAAGCCCTTTATAGCATAACATTCCTCAGCAGCCTCTCATACTCAGGGAAGGAACAAAGGGAAGGAGACCAGACGTCCTTGGGCCACTGTTGCTCACCATTAGCTTTAGAAAGCTGCCTTCCAAAAACCAAAATGCTCTAAGTCATCTTGTTTTCTTCCTTTTGAGGTTGCACTCTTACCATCAAGGCAGTTCATCAACTCACTGCTGATAAACTTATTATCAACAAAAATAGTTCCTTTTTCTACATCTGGGAGAAGTGCAGCAATTTCAGTTCCTCAAATGAGCTGAGCTGCTGTGGCAGTTCTTTGGGCCTGGCTTAGTGGCACACCATCTTAACTTCATGGGAGTATTTTATAGCCTTAGTTAAATGAGTAGATAAGTTTCATCTTTTTGCACCAATAGTACTCCTACATCTTTGTAGATAGATGTATTTTGCAAAAGCTAAAGCTTAGATGTCAGTGAGCCCTTTTTTTGGTATGAAAAAGCTTTAAAACACATAGAAAATGAAAATACATAAAAATACAACTATTACAAATACAAATTCCTTTATTTTTTTCTTGTGAAATACAATTTCTTGTTCATGTTTGTACTTACCAAGTAGATGATGATAACTTGTTGTAATCAAACGTGGTAGCTGCAAATTCAAAAGGACAGGCTGAAAGTGGAATGAAGAACACCATTATTTTGGATGGTGACTATGCTTCGTTCTTTTCCTCTCTCCTCCAGTCCTACTTTTTCACATATCCCGCTATTCCACAACAGGGAGAAACAAATGAGTGAAAGTGTTGAGTTCAAAGGAGATACAACATCCACTTGAAGGGTTAGAATGCTTTGGCTGGTGTTCAAGGGGATGCTGGTATCTAGTAAACCGAGAAGGCTAAAGTATACACACTGTATTAATAAAAGGTGTAATGGAGGGGAGAGAAATCCTGCTGCTCCATGAGGTTGGCACGTTGGCCCCAGAAATTAGAACCCCCCTGTGTCAGGCATGACCTACACATCCGTGCCCTCTGTTCCACGGTGGCTATGCCGCGTCCCAGCTCCCGGGAGTTTGTCTTCACGTGCCCGTGGGACCACCCGGTGCCGCTGTGGGGGACCGAGGTGCCGTTTCACACTCAATTTAACACCCACAGGGTGTCGAAAGCCCAGTACCGCGCTCTCGGAGTCTTTGAGGAGTGGGGCCAGGGGGCTGTCCCAGCACCAGGGCCTTGACCCTTGTCCCAGCACCTGGCCTTGACCCCTCCTGGCTCGGCTCGGGGCAGGGCGATGCGGGAGCAGCGATGCTCCCTCCGGGGCGCCCCGCAACACCCAGCCGGGCGGGTCGGGGCCGCCGACCCTGCACCCAGCGGGGCCAGCCTGAGGGCCGGGGGGGCGGCGTGTCCCGGCGGGGCAGGAGCGGCTCCCGGCGCACCGAGGGGCTTCCTCCCCTCGCCGCCGGCCGCATCCTCGCCCGCCGGCCCCGCCGCGACGCCGACAGCAGAAGCGGCCGTAAACCGGCTTACGCCCAAGGCGATTTGCCCGTGATCCGCTGGGCTTCCCGGGCGGGAGGGGGCCGGGAGTGCGGGGCGCCCGGGACAGCGCGGGGGGCGGGAGGCGGCGGTGATGTGAGCGGCGCGGCAGCTGCAGGCCGGCTCCCCCGGGAGCCGGGGCTGAGCCCGGTGGCCGTGGGAGGGAAAGGAGCCGGGCGGGGAGGGAGGAGGGGGCCTGGACAGAGCCGAGGGAGAAAAGGGAGGAGCGGGGCCGGGGTGGGGGGAGGACAAGCGGCGCCGGGGAAGCGCTGCCAGCCGGAGCAGCGGCAGCGGCGGGAAGGAGGCGCAGCCCGGCGGACCCAGCTCCGCTGCCCGTCGGCGCTCTCCCCGCGGAGGTTGGGGACCTGCTGCGGGGTGATGGAGGAGCACGGGTACCCTTCCTATAGCGCTCGCAGCCCCGCCTGGGAGGAGCTGGTAGGTACATGCGTGCCTTGTCGTTGCACAGGCGTTTCCTACCCTTTTTCCTGCCTGTATTGTGTAGCCGGGGGTCGGGCTATCATCCTTATCTGTGCCCTCCAGCCCCCCTTTCCTTTCTTTCGACCCCCTTCCACGCCAGAGCCCGGCGGCCGGCGCTCGTCCCCCCTCCCCGCGGGGAGCGGGGGGTGGGAGCCTTTCGCCCCCCCCTCCCGGTGTCTGGCCATTTGTTGACGAGCTCGTCCCTCTGGGAGACGGGGTTCATTGCCCTTTCTGAGTTTCACTCCCCGGGTGGAAAGCCTGGGATTAGCACCGAGAGCCTTGCCTTCTACTTTGCCGAGGGGGGTGGGTTGGATGTTGGCACCATTAAACTCCTCTTAGCACAGCAAAAGCAACGTGTCCAAGCAGCGTTGGGAGGCACTTTCCAGAAAGGGACACACACTTTCCCCCCCTTCTTCTGAAGCTAGGCTGGGAATTGCTCCCATCGCCGCGGCAAAGCGGGACGGGGCTGGGGGTACCCTGCTGTCACCCTGCCTTGTGGGGTATGGGGAAAGTGCGGGCCTTCGGGCCGCGGCAAAGGGAGGGGAGTGCTCAAGCTGGCCAGGAGGAAAGTTGCAGTAAGGTGCCTTTGCAGTTTGTTTAAGCAACTCGAAGACCCTCCTTCCAACCAAAGGAAATCATGTCACCGGCATCCTCAGCAGGCGATAAAATCAGATTTCCCTTTTCAGGGCAGTCTGGTCCCGCTCCTGGGCTTTTCTCCATTGTGCAAACATACACACGCATCAGGCAGGGAGGGCTAAAAATAGGCTTTGGGTAGCTGCTTGGGAGATTTCAGGCTATCTGAGAGGTCAAGGCTAGGCTGCCTCTGAGCCTGAACTTGGCAAAGCAACATGAAGCATGGACCCATGCCACTGCCAAGCTCCCCTTTAGATGTCTGTACCATGTTTTGCTAACTCGTTTTGTTGGTCCAGGTTTTACTTGTAAACCCAGTTTTAAAGAGGAAATGGGGGAGACCCATTCTTTGGGTGGCTTGGTGTGCACACCCTCAGGAAAGCGGCAGCCGAGCCCTGGAGCTACCCACAACGAACTAAGTCAACTCCCTTCCTTGTTAGGATTCGTAGCCCTCACAAATATATTTTTACTATCTTAATTTTTGTTGTTAAGTTGAACATCCCCCTTCGCTGCTCTCTGCAGTCCTCAAGCCCTGAAACTGTTGCTGGAGATGCAGCTGTGATAGGGAAAACAGCTGTATGTGTTTTCCAGTAACAGGGAGCTGACATTGAAAGGATCAGGCAAGGGAAACCTGAGATTTTTGCTTGGAGAGATGAAGACATCGTGGGAGGAAGGCAGCAAAGTCAATTCCTGCGAATGCGTTACCCTATTAAACAGTGACATTTAAATTGCTGCCGTCATCCAAAACTCTGCTGAAACTTGGGAGGCAGATGGATTGCAGCCCCTCTCCACTTGGAAATGAAGAGTCCTGGCTGAAGCATCCAAGCCCATTTCCTTCTGTGCACACGGCTTAGATAAACAAGGAGCACATCTTTTTTTTTCTCAATTTCCCCCTCCCCCAGTAAGGGCCAGGATTTGGGTCATGTTTATAATTTCACTGCTGCATTTGTTAAAGAGTACATCCATGAATGCAGTTTTAAGGTTAACCACTGCATCAATTTCCTTTACAAGACTCTAATTTCAGCTGATCCACTCAGTCCTTTACCTGGTAACCTGCTGGTAAAATACATGGTCTTTTTGGCAAGAGCCACATTGTTCTTTTCATCTGTTCATAAGCAGGCTTTTTACGATAATGGGGGCAAAGGGAGATTTAGGTGAAGACCTGAATGATGAAAGGGAACACATAGTATACAAACCTCTCTCCCCTGCTCTTAAAACACAAAACAAAGAGCAGTAAGACAGGGAAAACTATTTTTTGCAGATTTTGAATCTGTGCAAGTTAATAATCTATGCAAATTGTCAGATTATTCAGAAGTGCTCTTCCATAGCTATTCTGAGAAATAAGTGATGGACATGAAATACAGCCACAAGTCCTTTGCCAATCAGGGTTGGACTTGTTTGTGTACTACTTCAAATTTATATACAGTCCTTTCCTTAACTCACAGCACACTTTTTAATGGAAAAGCTCTTCCTGAATCCAGTAAGAGTTGTGTAAGACTCCATGATGGAGCAAAGTAAAAGTGATTTAAAATGTAAGGCTCACCTTGCATTCTTGCAAGGGAGGTTTGGTGGCTTTGTAGTAAAAATGTGCCTAACACATGGCTTTCAAAGCTCTAGACACAACCTTCATATTTTATATGAGACTTGAGCCTTGGCTTTACCTTACTCTTGAAATGCATACATAAGCCCTAACACATTCACAAAGCATTTGTTTACTTTTATTACTTGCCCTGTTTTGGACCTTTTCACTTTGAAGCATACAACATAGCTTAGTGGTTTCCTTAATATTGTGACCTACAGGTTACAGTATTCCCTTGGCTAATCCCAAACTAGCCACAAGTGATGTAGTTACTTTCTTTAACAGTGGTATGGATACATGTTGTTATATTTTGGCTTCCTCTTTGCTAAGCAAGGAAGTCAAGAAAGAATAGTATCACTAATTCGATCTGCAGAGGCAGTTCAGACAGGCAGATCTGAAATGAACTTGTTCAGAGTGGGGAGCCCAGTTAAAAACCATAGCTATCACTAATCACCAAAATTAGGAAAGATTCAATAAAATCTTTTAAACATGAAAAATAATGCATTGTTAATCTGACACACTATTGATTCAAATTCCCTCAGAACAACTTTCTGAGGTGAAGGATAGAAAAGGATTACCCTTTAGTTTATAGATGCCAAAGTGACTTAGAAAAAAAGATGTAAAAGTGCTTGTTACAAAGGGAATCAGTTTTAAGGCTGGAATCAAATAGTGCAGTAACCTGTATTATAAACTATAATCTTCAGTGCAGCTAGAGTGCATGTGTATTTAGATTTTTTTCTACATTGCATATGGATTTTAGTGACACATATCCTATTATTGGGACTCAATGTGGTTGAGTTAAAACGTATATATATATAATATTCCTCACAGTGTATATATGTATATTAAATGTGTACAATATCACAGGGTGAATATGTATATATTGTATATAAAGGGCAGCTCATCCACTGATATTAATTGCTCTAGCACAAATGATGTCATCAGAGCTGTTTTTGTTAGTTGAGTATCTTCCTTTAAATGCCAACCTTTCTTCATGCTTTTTACTTGCTTCAGTTAGGAAATTTAAGGTCACTACTAAGATGTGTGAAACTCTTAAGTGAAAGACACAGCACATGCAAATATTGTATGTGTTTTTAATGGCTGCATGCAGTCCCACATTGTTCAAGAGCCCAACTTGCAGAAGTCTACTTGTTACCATTTGTGCCAGAGTATTCCTAGCCCTGCTCACTGAGCTGAAACGTGCTATCCAATATTTCTCATATTGAGTCTGACATCAATCACCTGGGAGAATCCACCTGTGAGATGAAGGGATAGAAGTCAAGTTACGAGTCCTTATTGAGGCAAACTTCATGGCTACCTTAGGCAGCTTTATCTGGGTAAAGGCTGGAACTGGACCTTGTTTATATATTAATACCTTTGAAAAGAAGAACAAGTGGAAATAGTGATATCTTTAAAACTGTTTTTGTGCCTGGGCAATGTATATGTTTGTAGAAACAACTTTCTATGCTAACATGAGTAAGTAACTTGTGTATTTTCAACAATGCTTAACACTTGGTTTCTCCATTTTGGAGAACTCTGTAAACATTAAACAACTGCAGACTTTGGAGCCTGTCATTTCACAGAATCCACGACATACTTGACAGAAACCATGTTCTCATATTCTCACTGAACTGTTCTTGTGGGACATTTCCTATCATTTGCAGACTTAGGTTACTGCTACTAAAACCTTCACATTAAGTAACCCAAGAGAACATTCCTAGTACTTTTTTTTTGTCCATTCTTGTTTTTTTCATAGCACTCTGAAGTTTACCACGATGTGATGAAAGAGACTTGCTTGGAAGTGAAAGGCTAGTGTCTTCTTTCCTGGTAACCACGCTTTTGTGTTTGGACAGTCAGGAGACAGGAAGAGCACACTGGGGTAGCCCAGGTGAAGATGCATGGTGCCCTCTGCATGGTGCAGAAAGTGTGCACCAACTAGTGCTCATAGTTAAGCTCTAAAAATGAACAGAAGTTGAAAAATTGTATTTATTCTAACAGTACCTACTATTGTTCAGCCAGCACTATTTAACTGAGTTGGATTAAACGTAGTCAGTCTTGCTTGTGTTCCATTAGCATCAAGTGTTTCTCAAATCACAGTTACTATTATGTGCAATACAGTAGCGTTAATTAGGAAACTATGTCTTCTTGTCCCCTTGCAATATTCAAGTGACATTTACCTTCAAAAGAATTACGGAATTACAGTGAGACATGTTCTGGCATAATTTGCTATTCCCAAAATTAAGATGGGGAACCGGAAGAAAGGAGGGTGGAAAGACACAATGTGCATAAACATTGCTTTTAACCATCTTTCTTCCTAACTGTGCTCTAAATTAACCTACTGAGAGCAATGCATACTTGCATCTGCTCAAGTTTTGAAAGATGGAGAACACACTCTCGGGTGAAGAGTGAGATAAGACAGAATTAGTCCTTAGTTTCATAATAATTTTAAGATGTAGTGTTAATGATAGGATTTAGGCCTTATTAATATTTTAATAGAGCATGTAGGTCATTTGATCAAAATTCCTTTAAAATATAACTTAATAGATATTTTGAATTTTTAAATGTTACTTTTGATTTTTTTTTTAAAATATAACCTCCACCATTGGTCCTATGTGGAGTGGTTAGTAGAATTGTATTTGAAGCATCCAGTGCAGTAACTAAGCCACAAGAAATCCAAGGCTTCATGGAAATATTTGCTTTCCCCTACACTACTAGAAATAAAATCCCCAATAAAATAAATGGGCTATGGGCACGGAACTCCGGACTATTTGAAATTCAGACTGTGGCAAGGTGTCTGGAGTGTAGGATAGGTTGTACAGTTGTTTACTTTTCCTCATTAAATGCTTTGTATTTAGGTACTGTGGCATTATATTAGCAAATTAAGAGATGTCAGTTCCCTTTCTGGAAATATAAATAGAACTGTGGGGATATAGAAGCCACAAGTATTGATTGCTTTCTTATGTTTAATCTGATCCCCGCAGCTAGGAGTTGTGTGTTTTATTTAGTATTGCTGTGATTTAAACACTTATTTTGAACACTGACTACATACAAGCCACAATAATTTTGAAGTCGCACAATTCAGAACATGTGGTGACATTTCAAGATCGTGCGAGCTGCCAGAACTGAGATGAAAAAGGAAAACTGACCCTTTCTTTCCCCAGAAGTAAGGGCTGCTCTTTCACAAAGACAAAAATGAATAGAATAACAAGAAAATCAAGCTATTAGGAGAAAATCACTGGCAAGCAATAGATGCATTTACTAAAGCTGTCCAAGGCTTTGGCGATGATGGATAGTTACCACGGGGTTGATTGGCTGGAGGAATAGCACACAGATAAGGAGCCCATCGCATCAGACGCCATCCAAGTCCCTCAGAGACACCCTGCGCTCCCAGGGGAGAGCGGCACAGCCCTCGGCCGGGCTGGGCTGGGCACGGCACCCGCCCTGTTCCTCCGTCCTTGCGCTCAACACTCGGCATTCGCCTCCCTCCGAGGGTCACCGGGTGGCACAGCGCGCACGGGGGGTGCCGGCGGGGGCGGGCGGTGCTCGCTCCGGTGCCCGCTCAGGTGCCGCGTCCCACCTCTCGGCCACGCCGAGATATCCGAGGAAGCCCTGGCAGATGCGGGGGCGCCGGGCGCCCTCCCCGCTCGGCGTCGCTTGTTCCGCCGCCCGGGCTCGCCCCGGCGCTCACCTGCGGGGCGAGCACCCTCCAGCCGGGGGCGACACGGCCGGCACCGGCGGCCGCCCCGGGCCGTTCCCCGTCGGCAGGAGCTC
>WAAE01024600.1:25575-75157 GCA_013400495.1 Nicator chloris
GGGGGGGTGGGTTGAGACAGCCGTGCCTCTTCCTTCCTTTCCTCTCCCCTCCTCCCGTCCAGCTGTTGCGTCCACATCTGTCCCCGGCTGGCAGGAAGAGCCCCCCGGGGCGGCAGGGCTCCGCTCGGCTGGAGGGGAAGCTGCCTGCCCCGGCAGCCGCCCTGCCCTGCCGGGCGTCCTGGGTGTGGGGGAAGCGGCGGGCTGCCTCCCTCCCTCCCTTCTTCCCTCCGGCTCCTCTTCCTCGGCGGCGGGCACCGCTGCCGCGGGGATCCCGCCCTGCCACCCTGCGGCGCGGGTGGGCTGGCTCAGCGAGCCCTTCCTCGCCACTTTCCATACCCGCCACCCACCCTTTTTAGTTCACCGCCGGTCCCGGGGGCCGCTGCCGTGCGCCCCTCCAGAGCGGCAGGCACCGAGCCTGCGGTGGCACGTCGGGCTCCCCTCCGGGAGCGGGAGTGCCGCCAAGGAGGGAAAGGCGGCTTCCACTTTGAAAGGCACCTCGCGGAAAGAGAAGTAAACTTCTATACATCCTCGCTCGTGGCACTGGATGCGCAAACCAGCTGTCAAAATTTTAGGTTAATGCAGTTTTTTGGCTGTGTCGGGTTGCCGAAATTGTCCCAGAGGAATCAACTTTTTTCATGGATGGTGTATTTTATTTTTTTCCTCCATAAAATCAACAAGCAGGCATTTGAAAGAATAAAAATAATGAAACAGACTTACTTGCTGTGTAAAAGGATCCCGTGACTTTCTACAAAGCGTAGTCCACAGTCGGTGATGGGGTCTGCTCAAAACCCCATTGGGGAGAGCTCGTTGATGCTATGACATGAAGATCAGGGTGTTTCTTGGAAGTGTCTGTTTTGAGGGGCAAAGTGACTCCATGCAGGCCCGGACTGATCACACTTAGGGTTTGATTTCTACACAATAAGTCATGTGGTGTTGTTTCCTCTACAGAGCACCCATTAAAGTTAGTAGTTTGTGAAGTCCTGTCTGGTTGGTGCTATTCTTCCCTTGGGCTTTTGCTCCATGCACTACGTGCAAGAGGCAGCCACCTTTAAACAGAAAGCGTGGTTGTTAAACAGTAACGTTACTCCGTTATGTGAGGTGGAAAGCAGTTTTTTTCCTGAAACCTCCTAAACAAGATGTGTCATTGCATTTCGTTGCTCAATGTTAATTTTGCATTTACAGATGTTAGGCCTGGCTGAAAGGTTACTATAGTAAATAATGTACAACTGTTGCATTGTGTTGGAAACGTAGGTCTACACAAACTTTCAGCTTTAACACCCGTCTGTGTGGCGGTCTTCAGAACGTTTTAAAAGTTAGGGAACGTGATGCCTTTATTAGCTGTAGTGGTATTAAGTGCATTTGAGTGTTTGCTCTCGTAGAGGTTGATACATGCCTAGGGAAAACATGCCTATTATGAGTGTTATGGACGCAGGTTTGTGAGATTGAGATCCCAGCCAATTCTTGCCAACTGTTACAGATGGGTGGGATATTCTGTATCTGAAGGCTGTGAATGAATGCTAAGCTGGGATCGCCTGAAGATCTAAGGCAGCTCTGCGAGTCTTGCTTTTGCTTATCTTAGCTTGAGTCCCAGTTCTATTTCTGTGAATCAGATATATATAGGAAAAACTGACTGCTGACATAATTGGAGTTAAAATATTGCTTTAGTGGTTGCAATTTACAATAATGTGCAGCTCTAAATATGAACATCTTTCTTTCATTTTAATTAAAAGTGATATATCATTGTTAAAGATGAGACCTATGTTAAATAATTCAGTAGCACTTTATTTTATAACTCACAATGCATTATTTAAAAGTAGCTATATTTAGATAGACAACTCCCATTTAGTTTAAGGGTGTTGTATGTTTGCTGTTGTAGTAGTTGGTGATCAGTGGTTACATGAAACCACTAGAGCAAGGAACATCAGGGAGCTGCTCTTTTACCCAGCTAGTTCCTTTCATTCAAATTAGATTTTTTAAGCTTCACTTACTTGGTGGATGTGTTTGTAAGCTAAGGTTTTAATTAAATGGATTGGGTTTGTCTTACATCTAAGAATAGACTTTTGAAAGAACCCAAAGCATGTATATTACATTTATCATTGATGCTTGTGGGCCATTTAGGACTGTGCTGTTTTTCTCCAGAGGTTGCTTATTTACTTACTTGAAGCATTTCAGCGACTTAGTATTGATTCCTTAGCTCAGAACTATACCCAAAAGTCTCTGCTGGTAATTGTTTTTATTTTACTTAAGGAAGATGTTATTTTTAGATGTTTTGGTACAGTTGATCATTTGTGAAAGCTACCATATGGTGATGCTTTGCAGACAGAATCACTCAGGAGTGGATTTTTTTAATGTGTGCATAACAAGATTGAGGAAATATATGTACAAGAGCAAACCCCTTTCACGAGTACGAACAGAAGCCTAAACTCTTCTAACATCTGTAGTTCTCAAAGGGAATTTTTACTCTTTGCTCTTTTCTTCCTAAATAAAAGCAATTAATTATTCAGCTGAGGGCAGGGGGTGAATAAGAGAACGAGAAGATGAAAAACAAGAGTACCGCGCTGGCAGATGTAATTACACCAAAGTTTATTGCTTGTTTGTGATATGCTAATGATGGGATCAGTTCTATTTAGGTTGTCCAGTTTTGCCATAGCTTACCCACAACTTCCTTGGCAAACTGTTTACTTGATTTCAGTGGAACTACTTTTATGGTCGGTTGCTAGGAGAAACAGATTGGCGATATGGCTGGGCATCATTGTAACTCCTGTTATGGGTGTAGTTTTAGTTTATGCATCTCTCTTACATGTTTAGGATACTTAAAAGGCATATCTGTGTCTAAACGTGGCCCTTGTTAATTACCCCAAACAGAAAACTTGAAGATCAACATATGTTGGTGTCTGCCAGCTCCAGGAGGAGAGAACAAGTAGTGGTGTAAAGGATCAGAGAACTATTCGTTAGGCCAACATGTTGTTTGTTGCTAGGAACTTTTTGCTAAAGCCCCGTACTTTGCTGTACTGACACTGTAGCAGGAGGTACTTTTAGGGAAATCAGGACCAAAACTGATTAGGACTTCTCTGAGATTAAAGCCAGCATCTTTAAACATCATCCTGGAAGCTTTTGAATTTGTGGAGTTTGTATGTGTTCCATGGAGGAAATGCTACTGAATAAATAGGTGACAGGTACTCTGTGAAGTTTGAGCACTTTTGAGCCAAAATCCCTAATGGAAACAACTTTTGGTTTTGTAAGATCTGCTCATCTTTCTTCCTCATTTTGGGAGACCTGAATATTTAGTACATAAAATGTGTCTTGGTAAAAAAAACAAAAAAACAAACAACCAAAACATTTTAAGAATATAGATTTTGGTTTTATGACAACTTTGGAAAACTGTAGTCAGACAGTTTTGAAGTAGTGTATGTGATGATACTGGGTTACAAACAGGGTTACATTGGAGATTGAAGTAATGGAAAGTTCTCCATGTGTGTGTTAAATTTGGCTTCTTCATTTTTAAAGATGCTGGTTAAGACAGGCAGAGTCAGTGCCTTCCTTAAACAGATGACTTCAGTTCTTGGGGCTACAGCCTGAAAACTGCCTGTCATCAGCTGGCTTCTAGTTGCTTTAAAGTTAATTGCTGTAGTGCAAAGCACATTCCTTAAAAAGATTGCCTTGCTTCAGTTCTTTATAGCAGGAAATGTCGAGAAGGGAAGGTTCAAATTAGAGCTCACACTTTTTCTCTTTGAATTCTTCTCACCTCTAGGATCGGCACAAGATTAATAAATGAAACAATCCCTGTATACTTGGAAGTATAGTTGTCAGATGAGCACAGTTACAATTCCCACTCTTGCCTTGAGTACTCTGCAAAAAAACTGGATATGAAGAGTAGCACTTTTATCACTGACCTGGCTTCCTATTTTAATGGGTCCATGTCCAGTTAATGCAAAAGCTCTGTTGGATATGTGTTTTGCTCTCAAATCTGCATTGGGTATCTGGCCTGTGTTTACTTTTGCATGAAGCAGACATTCTGGAGCAGAAAGTTTAATTTAGGAAATGCAAGAACATGCAGTGTATTGAGTAAGATAAATACACTTGTAAGGTATGCGGGACAAAGCTTTCTTCCTCTCCTTCCCCCCCAGTGGTTTTTGTTAGTAATGAAATTGCTGTAACATGGGAGATGTTCAGGAGCATGACTGTGTTATAATTAGTGGAGATAATACAGTGTTGTTTAGTTAAAGGGCATGAGTTGTTGCTTGAATTTTCTTATCTGAGTTATTAATATGTATTTTTTGAGATATTAAATCATTACAGAGTAGTAAAAGTAAATTAATTTAATTCCCCACTGTGGTTTTATTTGCCTTAACACCAGCCATTTAGGAACTGAGCCCAAAAAGTTTCTAACCTTTTCCATATGGTGACATTTGACAGTGCCAAGTCCCAGCAGTCACTTCCTGTTTGTTTCTGGTATACATTTCTCTCAGTTTACCATAGCTTGTTAATTCACCTAAATGTAAAGTGCTGTGAGTGATACCAGTGTGCAAATGCATGAGCATCTTTCTTTGCAATGGAATCTGCTTTTCTTGGTTTTAATGGTTCCCAATTTACTCAACTAAGAAGTGGTTCATTCTTTTCTGGTTAAGGAGACATGATTTTTTTATGCACCAGAAGTTCTCAGGAAAATGCCATGGTAGCAAAGTTTACCCCAGTGGAGATCCTTTATATGCATTAGAATTGTGTGACTCTGCACAGCTTCAAAATGCATTGTAATTTGTAATGTATTCTGTAACTGCAGTAATATGAAAAGTGTCACTAGCGAGGAGGTGCACAGCAGTTGTCCTGAAGTTCTTGGCACCTGGTGGTGTTCACAGAACAGACTGAAGGATGCTGCAGGAGATCTGTCTTCAGTATTCGTATTTTTCATAGTTTTCGTTCTACAATTAAATTAATGTAGTGTTTGTACATTAGCCACTGTACTGTAGCCATCCTTAGTAAAATATCTCAGCAACTTTTTTTTTTTTTTTCCCCACAACTGTTCTAAAATCTGGCAAATTTGTTTCTTTCACCACATCCCAGGAACTTTAACCTATTTTTAAACTGAAGTATTCATTAATGTGTGTTCTTGATACATGCAACATGCATATGTATGCACAGGGCAGTATATTTAAGTTTTGGTAGGGATAGGGATAGGGATATATATATATATATATATTTCCATTCTAAAGTATACCTGGACAAAGCAAACCAATTTTTAGCATTAAATGGTGTGCAATATTTGTTACTTCTTATAATTGCTGTGTGTCTACATAAGCTTTCAAAATAGAGTCCATTAAAGGAAAATTTCAGGCAAGGACCATGATAGTTTGAGGAAGTTAAAAATGACCGAACACACTATGTAGAAGCAAGCAGGGTTAGAATGGAAAGAGTTACACTATTTAAGGCACAGTGGTCATTTCCACTCCAAATTCTGACACGTTTGTATAAACCTGAAATGAAATCTGCTAAGGCGTTTTAGTGATGCATGTATTGGCAAAGCTTAAATTGCTAGCTAAGTACCAGAAAGGAGGAGCTTGTAACATTTTTCAGTAGGTATTTGCAAGCAGGTGTTCAAAGAATGTTGCTTTTGAGGGTTTTTTTGTTGTTTCTAGTTTTTTTTTTTTAATTCTTTGTTTTTCCATTTTCTAGAAACTGTAAAGTATTAATGCTGTTTTGTACTGTGAGATAACATGAATTACCCTTTTTCTTCCCCCCAGCCAGCTGGGTGAGCTGTGAAGGTGGAAAAAAGATAATCACACTTTCATCTTTAATACAAGATTTTGATTATTTTATATTTTGTTCCAAGGAGCTGGAGAATGCTTTTCTGTGAAAAAGATCGGGTGAAATGCTTTGAGTTTATTTTGTACTTTAAGGAGAATTTCTGTTTTTTTAAGAAGCAAAAGAAGAGGCTTTTTCAAGAATAAATGACGACTGGGGATCCCTTTCCGAGATGCCTTATCTTGTGAACTTCATGTGCAGAGTCCTGGAGACACATAACAGCCATGCCAGAGCTCAAGAAAGGACTATTCTATAGCTGGGTCTTTAGCCATGTAAGGCTATATAGATCATTTGCAAACATTTTGAGTTGTTTCCAGCAGTTACGTCAGAATGCAGGATGCAAGACTGTATGACTGCTGTATGACTACTGGATGACTAGCTGGACTAGCCAAATTAGTTTAGGTATCTAAAGCAGAATACCTGGAATTACAGTGGTTTTGTATTTGAAGTAGTGATTAAAAGAACAGTCTGTCTGGCTATCAGGAAGCCTTTTTCTGCAGGGAAGTATTGAGATTCTCTTGGCTAGCTGAAGACAATAAAAGGCAGCTTAGACCAATGTTCTTGCTCTGGAACACTCCAAAAGGCTATATATATCCTTTTTAAAAAGAGTGTTCCTCTCATTTTCTTTGAACTCTGACCAGCTATGCTGCTAGTAAGGGATCTGTAGAAGAACATATATAGTTTGTAGACCTCGAAATCTTAGCAAAGCAAGAAGGTAATGTGTGGATTCATTGATGCTCAGAATATGGAGCTTTGGGCTTAAAAGAATCCTCTGTAGTCATGCTGTTTTGGTTGTTTTCCTCTGACAGGGATAATTAAGACATAGTTTGATGTCTTGTGAGAGTACTTCAGTAGCTTACTTGCAAAGGAACCACAAGACCAGTATTTTGTTCTGGTTGACCATTAAATTTTTGAGATTTTTTTATTATTATATGTAAAGTAGGGGGAAATGATGTCAACAGCTTCTTAAAGTTGTTGACAATATAGCTGGTTTTGTTTGGCATTTTTTCAGTCTGATACTTTGGTATCTGAACTTTGTCTTTATTAAGTGGGAGAACTCTTTCACCTTTGTATTTGCCACCTTTTTACATTGCTGTTTTGTCCTTTCCCCTCTGGCCTTGAAAAAAATCCGTTGCATTTTCCAAAATCTTCTTTTAAAAACCTAAGAACAGGCTACTAAATACATGCAGTAACCATAGCTGTATAATACAAAGTTCAAGCCATGACTCTCAATTTGCTAGCAAGGGAAAAAAAAAAAAAGGCCTGCCTTGGGGGTATCCATAAATTATATTCTCCATATCATACTGAAAAGAGGCCTCACTTTTTCTTAATGTAAACATTACATTTATTACAGAAAACAAGCTTAATGCTGACCCAAAATAAATAGTATTTCATTGATATGCTAAAAATAAGACTACTACATTAGATGCTATTTAAAATGAATTGAGAGATTTATTCTGGTACGACATTTGTGCACATACTGAAACACTTCAGTCACCCTGTACACTTTTATGTGACTAATTACTTCTTAAAGTTAAGCTGGTGCTTAAGTGCTCATCAGATGTGGGTCATAAAAATTTTGTATATGAAGTCAGATAGTTGACTTAAACTTCTACCATGTAGGAATTATCATGATATATTGCACAATTATGAAGAAGGAGCAAAGAAAATTTTTTTCTAGCTAAGTTTCTTTGTTTGAACAATATCCCTGTTTAGGAATATTTCACCACTTAGATACTGAAAGCACATTAACAAAACCTGAGCTTGTACTCTTGGGAGCGTTAGCATTATTGTAATGAATTCAGCAAGCTTTTACATTTGATGAGAATTTATTTGTTTATTAGATGGGCAGCATGAGATTTATGATGATCTGGACAATTCATTTCCTTGCCTTTAAGCGCTTGGGGTTTGCAAATTGTGTGAGATCGCACGACTTTATTGTCACTTAGCAACCTGAATAGGGTTTTGAAACTGAGTAGTAGCTTGTGGGTGGCAAGTCTCCCTATATATTTTCTGGGTGGGAAGCAACAGGAGCCCCTCTGTGGGCAGCCCCCAGGAGGATGTGTGCGCAGCACTTGCCAGGGTCTTTCTAGATGTGCTCGCCGAGGAGAACTGGCTGTGCCCTCAGTGTCATTTTGCACTTCTGGCTTAGTTCCATGCTGGGAAGATCTGCTGAGGTTTTTCATGCCTGCAGAGATTTAAGTGGTTCTAAAGGACTGTCATGCTGCTCTGGTCAGTTATGTCCTGTTGTGTGGTTGCTTAAATTTAGTAACTGAGTTTGAACGGCTTCAGTTTGACTGCTGGTAGTCCCTTACTGCTGCTGTGATCCTCTGGAGTGAGAGCAAGGTCAGTCCCTTCTCTGCTTGTAAGAAGGGTGGCTTGCTCTGGTTCAGCTAAGGATGTTGGAAAGGATCAGCATGGCTGATGCCCATCAGGCAGAGACTTCTTTCCTCCCTGTGCACACTCTCTGTTGACTGTGAGGATGGGCACATACTTCTGTGTTTGTTTTAACGCTCCCATAGAGACATCTTGCTTTATGTTCTCTCCCTCCTTTCCTGCCTGCTGCTGTCATGGTTTCTTCAGGAATTTGAACAGAGAAGGGGTGACATCCCTTTTCCTTTTAGTCTGTGCCTCTGCAAGATTTCTCCCAGTAGTTCCCATAAGGAGAGTAACTGCCAAAGACCATGAAGTTTTTTGGGCGTGGAGTCTTGGAGAGAGTGCAGATATATGAGTTTGCTTCTTTTAATAGTTTCACCCTTCACTGTCTCCTCCTTCGGTGGTACTGATCAATCCTGGGAGCAGATGGTTCACTGTGGAGCTATTGACTTGAAAATTAATGCACCCTTTTTGCTGATTTTTTAGCTATTATCATTTTTTGCCTGAAGCGTCAGGGAGCTTCACATGAGTTACTCTCTAGATAAACATTGATTGGCCTCAGTCTCAGAGATCTATTAAAGTGAATAAAAGAGAGCACAAAGGGTAAAAGGCGGTTTCTGAGTCAAGGATCTGAAATGATATGGTGGTGTTCATGGTGTAAACAGTATTTTTTTTTTTTAAATTGTATATAATGATACATTTATAATATGTGGATTCTGCCTAGGATGAATGCAGAGGGGATGCAGATCTGTAGTGGGGAGCTAGTGTGACTTACTTGGGTGTGAGATGAAGAACCTATGTTTCTGATTAAATATGAACTTTCACGGAAGTAAAAAATATTCTCCCCCTTTGCACAGCGTGTCATTACAGATGAAACCAAGAATACGTTTCAGAACCATCTCTATGACGTTAAACTTGATTTTCTTTCCCCTGAGTGAAGTTGTTTAAGCAAACCTTCATGTAACCTAGAAGTTTGCATTATGAGGGTTTTACAAGGGGAAACCAGAATTTAGGAAAACCTCTTAATGTAGCTCAGTTGACTGCACATTGGAATTCTATTTTATTTATTTATTTTTTAATTTGGTTATGAATGAATGTTGGGCTAATAAACATGATTCTGTGATGCTTCTGGAAGCAAAGAAAGAACTTTTACCTGTACAGAGTCTGCTGGTTAACATTTTGTAGAGAGAACATTGACCAAAATGTGCCTCAAAACTATGTGCAGGTAAGATAAAATTTATACCTGAGATGGTTTGCTGCTTAGGCTGGTGGTCTCCAACCCTCCCTGATCCACTGGCAAATAATCTTTCAGAAGTTTAAAGGCAGGTTGCACAAGTTAAGCTCTGTGTGTGTGTATCTTGTCTACTAGATGACAAATTTGTCCCTTTCCCAACTTGGTAATTCTATAAAAGGCATTAAAAAAATCCTTCAGGCTTCCGAGGGTTGTCAGGTTTCTATCTGTGCTGCTGATGCTGCATTGCAAGACTCTGTTCTGCTTCTTCTTCAGCATTTCAAAGGAACTGAAGATATTAGTATGTACAGAACTTGTGATGAGCTCCTGTCAAAAGCAAGCTATTAAATGTGCTGGCAATGTCAATCTGTATGTTTAAAGACCTGTCAGTACTTTTGTGTATTATCTCATGTTACCTGCTGTTGCCAGGTAAATCCAACTGCAGTGAATAGCATTTATTTTTTTTTTAATACATAATTTTTTTCCAGCTTCCTTAAGCTTTCCATTTTTCCACAGTTGTGATCGTATGTGTGCTTCAGATGATCTTACTTCTTTCATAGAGAAGATCTATGAATTTTTTGTATTATTTTAATAATAATAATGTAATATCTTATCTATTTAGAGCCCAGAAGTTCTGTGCATGTGTTTGTGTTCATGCAAGCCAATACTTTATATTTTTTTTGCTTACACTGTTGAGGGTAAAAAAAAGAATTTTTTTTTTCATGTGGTTGCTGTGTGCACCATTGAGGAGGGGATAAAAGGAGTTAACATCATTGGTTCTACTCCTTCATCAGCCAGGGATCTGCTGCCAACAGTTTTACAAAAAGCTCATATTTCAAATTACCCTTTGAGATTTTGGTAAATCTGTGTCCCTGAGAGGTTGTCTCACAGTGAGGTGCTGGAAATGACAGGGAAATCTTATATTTTTCTATTTGAGTAAAAAGAAATAAAAATAAGTCATAGCCAGAGCAAGAGGCATATGAGCTTCTGCTGAATTTTGTTACAGATGATTATACCTTTTCTTTGAAATATACCCCAAGGTTATTTGTAGCTGATCTACAGATTAGATTACTGTGTGTAGGTGTGACAGGTTATGGAGAGGGACTTTTTATAGAAAAAAATATTTATGAATGTTGTTACAGGATCATAATAGTAATCTGGGTTGGAAGACACTTTGGGAGGTCATCTGTCCCACCCCCATGCTCAGAGCAGGGACATTTTCAAGGCGACATTTGGATGCCCAGAGCCGCATCTCTCTGAATGTCTTACAGATTGACAGAATGTGGTTCCTGATTTATTACAAATTAGGTATTCTCTCTTCCTTTTACACAAGTGTTGAGGGTAACCTGTGTCTGCTGAGGAAGATTTGTCAGTATTTAAAGGCCTGATTAAATACCTTCAGGAGCAAAAAAAAAGCCAACTCAACAAAACCCCCCCTCCTTCCAAAAAAACCCACCACAAAAACAACTTTAAGAAAGGTCTTAAAAAATGAAAGTGCATTTCTTCTCCCCTCCCATACCTCATAATATGGGGCAGGAGTGAAATGATGTGGTTGCTATTTATAGATTCAGTAATGTGCCAGTGTACACTTATTACACCTCATTAGGAGTATTCTAAATAACTTGTTGTTTACATTACAGATACAGCTATATGATTACAGATCAATGGCATGGAATTATGTCACGCCTTATCAAGGTCTAAAGTCTTTCTCCTCTCTCTAAATTAAACCTCCCTGTCCTGATTGCTTTTTTTGAAAAGTCTTCCTTCTATGGCTGTGATTTATTTGCTGTGAGACTGTTTGTATGCTGATTTAGTTAATATTTGAAAGCTAGATTTTGAAGAGGGACTCGAGGCTCGGGGAAGCTGGAAAGTGCTATGAAAGAAAATTGCAAGAATTTAAATAATTGCCCCCTTTTATTTTTTTATTTTGCTTCTTGTGTCATTCTGTATCACATTTGTTGACCTAGGATTTGACAAAGGTGCAGTTCATCAAGATGCAGTTCAGGGTGCCTGGATGGTGCTACACCATTTTCACCACTTTTCCAACATCACTGGGTCTGGCCATGGAGGTGGATACTCCCCTCTTGGAGGTGGTAACAGGTGACTGGGAAGTCATGAGTATGGTACAGAAAAGGGCCCAAATAAATGCAGCAACAAAATGCGTGGCACTGGGACTAGATAAAATGTAGACTTCTTGACTTGTTGCCCGTTCATTGTTTGACTTGTTTCCCTCTGGTAAGCTGTTTATCACGGAAATGATTATCAAGCTTTTCAACCTGTGTAGTTTCGTTGGTAGACTGTCTTTTGTTTGAGCTCAAGCTTCATCTTTCATTTTATTTGACCTTTGACCGCATAAACTTTGTCGGTTGTTGCTAACACCACTCGTCAGTTTTACCACAGCAAATGATGATGGAGAAATAGTGGTTCCACCTCTTCTCCCCAAGGAGTTAAGCAATGCTGAACCTCTGATGCTTGGTGCATGCAGAATTTTGTCATGTACGGAAAAGCAGTTCTGTGTTTTTCTTCCACTGGAGAGATATGTAGTGTAATTTAAACAAAAATAAATTTATAGCAAGCTATATGACAAAAAAATGCAGTATCCATAGGAAAAAAAAAGGTGGTAGTGCTGAATTTTGCTTGAGATACTTGATCAATGATTAGGGCCTGGGAATGTACGCAATGTTGTATTAGAAACACATCTAAAAGAACTTTTGTTCTCTAGGTAGTACACAGTGTATAAAATTATTATTCATCTTGATAGTTACAAATAAGGAAAAATGTTGTTTTGTTTTAATTGCTAAATTGTCTTAGATGGAAAGGTTGACAATCACTAGCAGTATCTTATAAAAGGCTTCGTTTTTCTGTTCTTTAGAGCCTTCTAAACCTCATTGAATCTGCATTGAATTTTTGCTCTAGGGAATGGAGCTTACAGGGGGGATTTCTATACATGCTATCTGAAAATTGCTTATTCTCAGTTTTAACAGACATGCTATGATGTTCTTAATCGATTAAAAAAACCTATGTCCTTTTATATATCATCAATAAAATGAATTCTAAACTGAAACAAGAATGTGGTCTTGCATGTTTTATTGCTCAGAGTTAATATATAGTTAAAGCTCATTTGAGAGTATTCAGGAATAAATGCTGCTCATCATTGCAGTCTCTTGGCAACCTGTGCTGGGCTCATTGCATATAGGCAAGCAGCTGTGTGAGCATTGGTGGGAGGTTATCTTTGTTATTTTCACAAGTTGCATAGAGGAGAGTTTGATTTGAAATGTCAGCATCCTGGGATTTGAACAATGGGGACAGATATGCTTAACGTTCCTGAAAGCTTCAATGTAAAAGAGTGCAGGATGCAAAGGGCACTCTGCACGTTTCATCAGTGCAGTTGAAATGGAATTTAATGTGTGGAACAGCTTCCTTTTGAAGGTGGATCAAAGCAGAGGCAGAGGATTGTTTGCAAACAAGAAAGTAATTTAAGAACAGATTTTTGGGGCAATGTTTTGGAGTCCTGGAACTACACATCCCAGTGAATGCTTAACTTGACTGTCTGTCTCAGCGACCTCTAAGTCTTTTGTTTGGGCCTTGATATGGGCATAATGTTGCCAATGAACAGGGCTGTTCTTACAGCTTGTAAAGATGTCTTCATGTGTCATCACAGCCAACAGAAGCTTAAGTGAAGGCTCAGTTTCGGAGAGGTTGTTCAGTGCATCAGCAAGGAAGGATGTAGTACTTAAATCACTCGGGTGTAAGCTCCTGCTTCAGACAGAGAACCAGACACACAGAAATAAGGAGTATCTGTGGAGTAGAAGTAAGAGTGAGAAGTGTGATTTTAGTGTTTTGTGCAGAGTTCTTAGTATGCATCTAACCTCCACTCATAGTAAACACTGCAAAACTTTATAGCAAGTATGAGGCAGGATTTAAGTGCCTGTAGATTTTGCTGGCCACTGCACGTGTGTACCTCGAAATACCGTGGGGCAGCTTGCTCAGGAAAATGACCTGTGGGAGTTCCGTGTCCAGCTCCATATCAGGTATTGCCTGTTGTAATGGCTTTGTGACAGCTTTTCTCCCAGAAGAGAGGTGCTTACAGGACAGCCTTTATTCTGTGGGTGAATCATAAAAGGGACAATACTGCCCTGAGGGCACTGTTTGGCCTCTGAAAATTTTCATTCTTTTTCTGCAGTCTGTCGCTTCTGAGGCACTCCTTGTTTGTTTTCTGTGTTTGTTTTCCTTGGTTTTTTTTCAGGTGGGTCCCTTCCATGAATCTAGTATATTTCTAATTGCTGCTGTTGGAGGCCAAATAGTAAAACGTGACTGCTTATCTTAGAAGTCCAGCTACCCCTTTCCCTCTTTTAGGAGCGAAATGATGATGTTCTAAACTTTATATGCATTTTGTGAATAAGAACATATTTTGATTTTAAAACATTTGTTACCCTAATCATTTGCTACACAAACAGGGAAGGTGTAGTAGGCTAGTGGGATCTGCCATGAGCAAGCTGTTTGAAGTTGTTTTCTGTTCTTGTGGCTTTTCTTCTCTAGAACAACTGGATAGCTTCAAAGGGCTTGTGTTGCAGTGGACACCAGGTTAGGGTGCTGGGCCACTGTGATGATCAGATATGGCAGAACACCGATCAGCAGCTGTTTTCTTGGCTGGGATGAACATCACGACCTGTGGTGAAAGCAGCAGTGTAAGAATCTGTGCTCAGGCAGGATCTGTGCTCTGCCTGCTCATCCAAAGGAGGAGCTCTCTTCCAACTTTGGTGAAACAGCCAGCCTTTTTGGGGTGTAAGTGGATGCTCTCGCCTTTCTTTTTACAGCACGCACTTCACAGCCACTTTTCCAGTAAAACTGTGCGTCTGCATGTGGTGATGATGATGATTATTTTTATTGTATCATGCTTTGCCGCTGCAGCTGATAATGTCAAGGAGGCGTCTCTCTGGAGGAGAGCAGTGCTGCAGTGAGGTGCCCTTGGGAGCCCTAAATGAACTGCTTGCCTTCTGGATCCAGTGCAGCCCTCTTGGGCTTTGTTTGCAGCAGAGCTAATTAGTTGGGGTATTACATCATGCTAAAGCAGTTAACTTGCTTCCCGTTCCAGCGTGCTTCATTTAGCGATAGCTCACATATCTCTGCAAAATACAGCCTTGTATTGTTCAGGCCAATCCCAAAATACTTAGGAGGAGAGATTTATAACAGGGTGGCCAGTTCTGCTTCCTTATTTTTTTGGTCTTTGCACAGTGGTGAATTAGCTCCTCAGTTTGTGGGGATTTCTTCTACACTGCTTGCAGGCCTGTTTTGTACTCCCTCCTGTTTGTCTTTGTTTGTGTCACAACCAAACTCACCTTTCTGCATCCTAACCAGCCCCTGGTGTGTTGCTCCCTCACTCAAAGTAATGGTTGCCCTAGGAGTAGCCTGACTTCCCTTCTCTCTGTGCTTGTTTAGGGGTGTGGTAACTGAAAGATTACATGAGGAGGGTGAGGGTATTGTGTCCTTCCACTTGATGAGGAGAGGAGAATCCAAAGCTTAAAGTGTTCTGTATAGGAACAGTATTTGCCTTTTCCTGCCTGCATGGTACAATGAAGTACTACTAAGCAATGTGCAGCAACACTCCAGAAGCATCTTGGTGATCACCTTACTTCATTCAGGATCTGAGAGCAGTGGAAGTGGAAAATGGCAGGGGGGTTGGACCTAGATGATCTTTAGGGTCCCTTCCAACCCAAGCTGTTCTAGGACTCTATGACTCAATGAAGAACTGTCTAATGTTTTCAACCTTTTCATTTTTTTTTTGTAACCTGTGTCCCCAGGAAAGAGTTAGTGTAAAGCTCAAGATTTACAGAAGTAGATTCCAAGTGCCCTAGTCCAAGTAGAAATGCTGACACTTTGAGGTGGTCTAATCAGGATCAGAACTTCGCTGGTACAGAATTTTCCAATGTGTGTTTGTTGCCTTTTTTATTTGTTTGTTTTGTTTTTAATTGTCCATTGACCTAAGAAATACAGTTATTGTAGCTAACAATACTGTTATAACACACAGTGACAAAATCCAGATAACTCAAAGTTGGGCTGACACTTGATCCTTTACTCACACTATTGTTCCATAATATTTTTTCCTCCATGACATCATGAACTCTAAGTGCCAACATTTTTTTTAACTGCTTAGCCTTTTCTTCCTTCATACTATAACTTTGTTTAACTTTTTTTTTTTTCCTTTTTTCTTTAATTTCTTTTAAAATTTAGTGTACATTTCAAGAGGAACCTGGTGGCCATGTGAGACTGGTTAGCATCTGTGGTGCTTTACCACGACATATTCCAAGCAGTTGTCACCTACATTTATCTGCAGGGGTACAATGACATTTTTCTCAGCAGCTGTATCCATGACAACAACTGGGAAGGTCCATGCCTCCCCTTTAGTTTTCAGAAGAATGTGAATTCTTACCTTCCTAATGGAAGGCCCAGAAGCAAAAGCTGTGTGATTTTAGTTGTGGCGTATTCTCTTCAGTCATTCACTAATGACCACTCCCAAGTGTTTTAGTATCAAGAAGTACAGAGAGAAGAGCAAGGGTCTGTTTGATGACCTGCTATAACCAAGGAGGAGTTGTGGAAGTATTTGAAAAACGAGGGTACTCGGGAAGTTTGTTTTATTTTCAGAATGGAAATCTGTACAAGGTATGTAATTTGAACACTTAGGTTCAGAGATACGCGGGAGAGTGTATCATTTTGAAAGGCATTTTTGTACCTCAACAGAACCTCTCTCCCTGTGTGCCTAACAATCAAAGTTGCTCCCGAGTAGTGCACTGTCTGTCTGTCAATGTCATCTTTAAATCCAGTGAACAGTATGTAAAGTAGTACAGAAGTAATAGTTGGGTCAGCTCTTCAAGAACACTCAGCATCCAGCAAATCCCAAGTGACTTATTTGCATGCCTAAATGGGACTTGTTGGTGCTGAATGCTCTTGAAAATTTGAGAGTGTTTAAAGCAGTCTGTTATCGTGAACAGAGCAGAAGATGGGGAATAAAACAAGTAACTTTATTTTGCCTTAAACAGAAATCTGAGTTCAAGGACAAGGCTAATATTCACATCCTGCTAATATATGGGCTGCCAAAAGCAGTAATTTCTTAGGAGATGAGATTTTGATTGCTGTGAAAATGGAGTTATAAGACTTACTGCTTTGGGAGACTTAACATCCATTTTGACACCTCTTCATGGTGTCAAAGAACAGTGTACTTTGTATGCTGTTCTCACAAGTAGTTCCTGGACTTACAAGAAGAGCCAACTTAGATTTTCAGATCACTTATTGCTTTAGGAAGCAAGAAACACTATGACAGATGGTAGAAGTATTTCAATTGATTTATTCATAGTTACCTGTACAAATACTGTCTATTTTTTCCTCAGATGAATGGGAGTGTGGGAAGCAGGATAGAAGACAGCTTGTTTACTGTTTTCTGCCTCTTGCTTCCTGGCGAGGAGTGGGGAGGGGAAGGGGAATTGGTACCTTTAGTTTTTGGTAAATTGCAGGAGAACAGGGAAGCCATAGAAATGATGGAAGGAGATGGAAGAAGATGTTCAATTGAGGAAATCCCTGAGAATTGCCCATGTACAAAGAAATTTACCCTTACCTCTTTCTAGGTAGCTAGGGAGAGGTTTGCATGCAAAGCTTTTAAGTGTTTCACTTGGTAGTTCCGAATTTTCACTATTTATAGGTTTATTGTACGTTATAATGAAGGATTATTTCAAGGGTTCAGAGTTGTTTTGTGCCTTTTGCTATGCTCACCTGGAGGAAAGGGAGGTGGAGGCTGACTGGCTAATGGTTCTGTTATGCTGCCAAACCTTGGTTCATGGCTGTTTAGGCTAAGATCAAAAGCTTTTCCATTCCCAGGCAAGAAGAAGAAGAAGAGGCAGCTATGACAAACTCAGGAATCCCAAAGGACAACCTGGATCCTCCTCTAGAGAGAAATCATTCCCCAAAAGAGAGAACAGCATGTCTGGAGAGGCTGTTACAAAGCCATTACATGGAAAATTGTCTGTTTACCATCAGGGCATACACAAGCCTGGCTTATCTGATGATTTGTGAGAGAAGTTGGAGGCAAGATAGAAGCCCTTGGGAAGGGGAGAGAGAGCCAGATTTACATGGGTTTTGGACTGGAATAAAGAGAGGTCTTTTCTACCTCAGTATGAAGCTTCTGAACTGTTCCATGAGAGGAAGATCAAAAGACTTCTTGCTGGAAAGGATGTTGGGATGATGTCTGTTTTGTTTTGAGCTCCCAGACTACCAGCAAAAGACCGCCGTAGATCTGCCCCAGTGATTCAAACCTTTAATCTTTTCTTGTGAACAGCTTCTTGTGAATTTTAGTGAATGAAGTAAATGGAAGTTCTTGATCTTGGCAAATTCATGGGTATGATAGAGAATATGACCCTCTTATCCTTGCAGGAAATGAAGAAAGCCTTGGAAACCAATTAATTGGGAAAGCAATTAAAAAGGCATCACTTCTGTTGCGTAAGCGTAGTTGCCTTTAAGAGAACTTTGATTTTGATGTTGCAAACAAAAGTGGCAGGGAAAGAACAGGCTGTCCTTTTTGAAATCTCAGTTGCTCGAGTAGTTTATTACTGTGGGACTTGTGAAATGTCCCTAGTCCAGGTTATGTGTCCACAGACACCTTCTGCTGGAAGTGTTTAACCAGTAGAATGTATGTACAGTAAGTGTCCGTGAGTTTTCGATAAGATGACCCCAGAGAATGACCTTTGGATGCAGCATGTTGGCTGGGCATCTGCCAGGCATTTAAGGTTCCTCTCTGTTTCTCAGCTGTGAGTGGCACGGTTGGAGGGGTCAGCTTCCCTTTTCTGGGGGGAACTGACGGGCAGCACCTGCCACAGTGAGTCAGCAGGGCTGGACTGGCATTGGCCGTGGCATTCCCGCACCTGTCAGGAGCGGGGTGCCAGCCAACCTTTGACAATGTCAAAGGAAATAGCAATTCCAGAATAGTGGCACACAGCACAGTCGGTGTTTTACTGCTGTGCCCTGAGTTAGTGCCCTAGGAATCTCCTGCCAGCCCTGTTATTGGGAGCGCTGCACTTGCTTCTGTTCCACAGCTTCTTTTTCCTTTAGCTTCTACATTTGTTACATCATTTCATTGCGAATGATGTTTGGTTTATGCTGAATGCATACCTGATGGAACTACTCATTTGAGTTCTTGGTCTCTGTGCCAATAAACAATATACCTTGGCAGCACCCAGCATTTTTTCCCAGTGAACGTGTCAATGGTTTCAGGGACTGGATGACAGTAAAAACTCATGGATGACCTTGAAATAGGTATATTTTTAATGATCGCTCCACTTCATTTTCTTTTTTTTCTTCCACTTTGTGGCTTTTTGTCCAACAAATTTATCAAAGCCAGAACCATAAGTTTTCTGAAATAAACCTGTATGGAGCCATAATTCATCAGTTCAATGAACTTCTTAGTTTCAAACCTCAGTATTACTTCAGTGAATCAATTTATCAAGAGAACAGTCTATTTCACTAGAAAGACCTGAAAGAGGGATAATTAACTCTGTAGCTGGTTCTGTCTGTCTGTCTTTTGTCCAATGGAGTCTGGAAGCAACTTAATAGAATATAAAGTATTTAAAATTTCATTATGTAAAATTGCTTTCCTTAATTCCATTCACTTTACATGTTGTAACGCTGAATTAGTATATATTCTGTTCAGAGCTGCTAATGAACTACATTCTCTTTACCTGGTTACTCCTAGGCTTCTCTAATCACGTAATGAACTAATAACCTTCAGAGTTGAGGTACAGCAGATGTATCTGGAAAGGTGTCTGGTAATAATGGTGATAATAAACAAAACAGGTTGTCATCTGTTTTGTAACAGATCACAAACAGTGTAACAGTGGAAAAGAGTCTAAACTATGGGGCTTTTTGGGGGGTTTTCTTTGAGAAAAAAGTCTATTTTTTGATATCAATTTAATTTTCCAGCTAAATCTCGTGCCACTTAGGTTCACATTGTCCAAATATCATGTCCATGCAACATTTTTTAAGAAGGTTTTTTTAAAATAATAGCTTCATCAATGCAAATATTAATACATCTTTCATTAGAGAATTAATACCTTTTATAATACTTTGCCTTCAAGAAATTGCTTTATGATGCAAATAAATATAGATATTTGTTGTCTGAAATGCAGTCTGAATGTAAAACCATAGTGCTTTTTGAGGTGAAAATAGATTGTCAGCAAAGCTATATAAAAAATTAATTAAAAAGCTAATTTGCTAAACCAAATTGTTTTATATAAAAGTTGTGCAATACGTACAGCTAAGATGAGGTAATACAGGGAAATGTAGCTTTTTTGTTGTGAATGTGATTATGTATTATCTCTTTTATATTCTCTAGAAGGAGTAGTTAAGATGGGATAAATATCTCTTCATTTCACTGATACCAAGGTTGGTCATCTCCCTTGTTACCCACACTTCTTCTATAGCTAGTGGAAAGAAAAAGTTGCTTGTCCAAAGCAATTATTCTCATTTGCAAGCCCCATCTTTTGGGCTTCCCTTTTATTTTTCATCACTTTGTATTATCTGACCAGATTTTACTTTTTCAGTCAGTAATGGGACTTGCTAACATTGAGCCTGATGGATGCCAGGGACTTCTGTAGGATATTGCTCCTTCCCTTATCCCTCTTCTCAGTAATTTTGTTTGGGTGTGTACTAGCCATTCATTCTCTTCTGCTGTAATGTACATAACTGCTCCAAGTAGTTGGAGGTGATATATTCCACTTCCAAAAAGGTGACAGGTTTGGTGCTCAGTAGGAAGGGAGTTACCAAGTCCTACCTGGCATTTAGGTCACCTCCTAAAATGCTGTATTAATTACCTTAGAAGAGCTGGCTAAATAAGAACCTGAACAAGGTAGCTGTGTATTTGGATAGCAAGAGCAATTCAATCACAAAAATTTTCTGAATGCTCACAGTCAGGTTTTCACTCCCTGTTCAAGGCAAATCTCACAGATCTGATCTTTCTCATGCCCTTTCCCACTACATGAAAGTAGTTCTTTTAATAGGGTAGTTCTACCAGTTTAAGACTGCTGTGTAGAAATACAGTGTCAAGAGTTTTGTGATTTATTTTGTTAATATCTTCATGGAAGGTATGAATCAAACTAGCATGGGTAAGGGAATTGCATTTTCATTTACTAAGTATATCAGTGAATTGAATTTACACAAGACTTAGGAGCTCAGCTGAGTTCTGCAGAGGCCAGCACTGTATATTAGACATTAAAACTGTTGTTTGCAAAATAGGGAAAAAGTATCTTGTAAAGAACACCTGAACCATTTTACATTCCTTATGTAAAAGTAAATAGATTATGTGTAGTCGAGGCACACTTAGTGAGAACAAAGGCAAGTGCCATTCCTTGGTGCTGGAATATAAATAACCAATTTTACTTTATTAGAAGGTTGCTTTAATCAACTCCTGGTTTAGACAAGAAAATATAAGATTTTTTTTTTGTATATAGGCACTAGTTTAAGATATTAATAGAAGCTTTTAGGATGTGTAGACAAGTTAAGGTGTCGTGTCAAGTGGTTGAGGTGACCTGGGAAGGCAGAGGGCTTTTGTTCAGTAAATATTACAGTATTTTCACTTCTGCCTGTTACTTCCGTGCTTTTTCATACCCATCCTTCACTCCAGTGCATTTGGACCTCAGTCACTTGAGTCATTGCATCCACCTTCCTTTTTTTCTTCCTATATGTCATTATCCTCCCTTTTCTGTATTTTGGGTTCCCACCTGTGTCACTTGTGCCTTTCATATTTCAGTCCTTAAATTACCCGTGAGACAGAGGTCATCCATTGCAAGGAGGCTTTTGTGGGAACATGAAAGGTGCTGGGAGATGAGCAGAAATGCTTTATTTTCTGTGTTTCATTTATTTTCTTCATAATGCCCCCGTCTCTTACCCGACCCCCGGGCAGGGCGCAGGAGGAGCAGGAGTGGCTGCTCCCTCCTTCCAGCTCCTGCATGGTTCAGTCTCATGTCTCCCTCCGGTTTGAACCACGCCAATGCTGATAAGAAATGCAGATGTTTAAAAACATCTCAAATAGCTGAAAATACTTGGAGTGTAGCTTTTTATTTCCTCGTAGATGGAAATTCTCTTTTCCCTCAAAGTGTTGTGCTCATGGAACATCCCGAACTGGAAGCTCAAAATATTGCTTTATATAGCAGCATTTTGCTCTGCAGTTAACCAATCGGGTGAATTCTTTCTATATTAGATTATGTGGGGAGTAATAAATCTGACTGAGGGCAGTGGCATATAAAAACCTTGAGAGGCAGAATAGCCACAGTACATACTTGAAATCTTCTATTTTGCAGATTTGTGGGAAAACTCCTGGGAAATAAGAGTTAGACTAGACTTTTGGATTTGTCGAAGACATAGTTCTAGAGAATCAGTGAAGCAGTAAGTATTGTAAGAATATTAAGCTTGTTAACTCTTAGGTGTGTATCTGTAAAACCAGATTTCTCTATAAAGGCACATGATGGATTTAAACTGAACTAATATCAGTGGTAACATGTAAGTTCAGTAAACTTGTGCAGTGACCATCATTTCTTCTAAAACAGATGTGTTTTATAATCATCAGTATGTTGGAGGAAATCACACTGATTTCAGTATTTCTCAGCTCTTCTGGTCTTATGTCTATTAATGCTTTATCTTTTGTTTCATTGTCATTTTTTATTACAGCTGTCTGTTGTTTTCTATGCAATATATGCCATTATCTGTAACTGATTTACCTAAGTAATATGCAGTGGATATTTGTTATTTGTGTAGCACCTGTCTTCTTACATTTTCTTTAATTGGAGATACATAAATGTCACTTACCTGAAACTATTTCACCCTCTTCTTTGTAGAGTTTTCTTCTCAAACTTTTCATACTCACCAACAATAGCAAAGATCCAGAATATTGCTGTGCAGGAATCAAACTTATATCTTCGTGTTACTGCTGGAGGTACAAAAATATTATCCTAGTTTTATTTTGATCCCAGTTTTTATGAAGATGAAAACGATTAGTGATGAATGTTTAGTGTAAAACATTGCATAATGAATTATTACAAGAGAACTGCTCCATGGTTGGTGGCTGCCTTCATGCTAATTTTCTTAATTATTATGTCAAATTAAAAAAAACCGAGCATTTTGGCAACAGCTAGATCATCAGCTTTCTCTTGAATCTTTTTACACAAGTCAGATACTTTAAATCTTACTTTACTGAAATAACTATGTATTTGACATTGTTGGAACAAGTATTTAGAAGCTGTCAAGGAGAGTATTATACTATGTTGCTGAATACTTACTGATGTGTACTAGTAGATAAATTGGTAGTTTAAAAGATTTTCAAAGCACAAAGAAGCAAGGTAAGTTGCCTGTTGAACACGCAGCTGCATTCTTCTTTTACCTAAGTTACATTTACATGTGACTATTAAATGTCAACTCTTAGCATTGTATAGTATTAAACAATGAAGTAGGTTTGGTTTATTGATGTTTTGATTATTATGCATATTCTGTCTGCATTGCTATGAAGCAGGCATGTCCTCTGAATATCATCATCATCAAAAACATCTTCTTTAAATTATTTGTTTCATTAAAGAGTTCTAGTAAAAAACTGTAACATACTAAACATAAAATTAAATAAAAAAAATTTCCCATCTCAGTCTTGACTAAGTTTCACGCGTAAGAACTATAAGAAGTACTGTAAAAATGGGAAGCCCATTTGGAATCAACAAAGTATCCCCACAGGAGAAGGGGAAGGTTTATATTATCATATATTTTATGTACTATCATATAGATGAACAGACAGACTTCCCAAAGTTTAAGGCAGATTAAGCACATGGGTTTTCTTTGTGATGCTTACGTGGTTACGGAAGATCCACTTGCTAGCATGTAGAGTGAAAATGCTGGGTAAGGAAAAAGAGGGAAATCCTAAAACGAATCCAACAAAAAAAGTGCACAAGTAAATGCATTGCATTGTTTGCAGGAGATTTTGGTTAATTCAAACTTGTATCAAAACCTTCACATCTATCAAGTCCATTATGCAGTGGAGCCTTTCCTGGTCCTGTGTTTGATACGTCTGCCTTGCTAAAGAAGTTACTCTAGTGTACTAGAAATGAGGTTGCATGACTTGCAAATATGTTTGAAAATCCCATCTGTTTTTTTCTCATGTCAGCTTCACTGAAGAGCATATTTTATCAGAAGGCTTACCATTTTTCCATGGTTTGGGCAGAGTTGTGCAAAACCATTAGGAATTGCACTTTGCTTTGATTTCTAGTGAGGTTTTGCAAGTTCTTTTTCTTTTATGTATTCATTGCAATGTTTTTCACTCAAACTACCAGGATGGTGAAGCCATACTGATTCTATTAATTACTGGTATCTGCATTTGGAGATGAATCATAGAATCATACAATATTCTGAGTGGGAAGGGACTCACAAATTAATGCCTCCCCTGGTGCTTTGCTTTGATGTTTTCTGGTTTGTTTTCTTTAAATCTTTTGGTGTTGGCTTTTGCTTCTCTAAATTATGCTGGTGCAGTTTTATGGTTTACTCTGTAAATGAGATCTTTGACATGATCTGGGATGAAAATAACTTAAGGGGTTTTTTTAAAACTCAGTTATTTCATTGATCCAGGCTTTATCACTGCAGCTGACAGAGGGGTGAAATACTGGTCAGTGTATGGGTGATGGAGAATGGGAAGGAGAGGGTAAGCATCTTCAGGCTGCATTTGAATGTAGCAGCCAACCTGGTGTGCAACCAAGTTTCCTACCTTGTTGAGAGAGAGGAAGATGCCTCTGAAGGCCTCCAGAGGGAGATCCTGTCCACCTCAGTTGAAGTGCCTCAAGTTTAAAGGGGATTCAGAGTAGAGCTTATAGTATAATTAAGATTACCCGTAAATTCCATACTGTCTGCTGCAGCTCCATCATTAAAAATGTCTATCATTAAGTGCATTAATTTCCCATCAAAAAAATCTATTTAAATTTCCAAGTTATAATAATAACAATAATAATTTTAACCTTATGATGTTAAATTTCACTCCTGAGTTCAGATATTCCTATTTATAAACATAAAACTCCATGTCCTTAAATATATGTGGAACAGGGAATATGTTTTATTTTTCATCTGTGCTCTCTGTCGATATCCAGATTGCTATTTAAGGAAATAAACTGTAAAGTAAGGCAAAACAGCTAAAAATAGGACCCACTAACTAATACACACTCATCCAAGTAGAACATGTGGAAAACTTCCGTTGAGCATGCTGGAGATTAATTTTACAAAAAAAAATTATGTTAAACTGGGTATAAACACAGCATTTTAACAGAGGGGAGCTATGCTAGTCTGTTAGTTTAAAACTAGCAAGGAAATGGGGAAAGGAAGAGGGAGGTTTGTGTAGCCTCTGTGGTGAACTTGGTCTGGCTCAAAAATAATTGGGGAAAAAAACTGGGAAGCAGAACCAAGTGAGAAGAAAGCTGGGATGTTCTCTTAGGGTGTGTCTGTATATGTGTTGTTTCCATGCCAGGCCAGCCCAGTGGTGAACTTAAACAGGGTGTCTCCAGTTAAGTGATTGGAATTTGGGAAATAAATTGGAGATTTCATGGTGCCTTTCAACTGCACCATCAGAACAAATACTTTAATTCTGGTTTTTATATTTTTGGCACACACATTTTTTTAATCCTTTTTTTTTTCCTGTCAAAGCAAATGTTTTCATCTAGGTAGAGCATTTTCTGCCCACTTCTGTTGAGTATTTTATTGGATTATTAAGTCTAATTAAAAAGGTCAGATAAAGGAGAAACAATCTGTTTTGAAATGAGATGGGGAAAAAAGATATTAGCAAAAAAAGCAAATATATTTTGTTGAAACGGTGGAAGATTAGAAGGAATGAGTAAGAGGGAAAGGCATGATCTGTGCTACCAGTGTTGGTTGCTATAACCGAGCAAGCTGGAACAGACCTGCAGTGTACCAGGAAGTGAAGACCAATTATTTGTAGAGCATGAATTGTGTGGGAAGGAGAATAAAGTCCAATCTTTGTGCTTCATTTAACCCAAGTGCTGAAATTTGTATAAAGGCCTGGTTTAACTGTCCTTCTGGTCTGTCACTAGAGCAAGGATGAGGGTAAAATTTCCATCAAAATAAGGTAGTAGTTTGGCAATAGGGTAGATTCCAGTATCTTGTGTTGTTAATTTAAATCACAGTTTAATAAGCATACCCCCTTACTTTGGGCCTCTTGACAGTGTAATGTGTCTTCATCACTAGGTTCAATTGTGCTTTTAGGACTAAGAACAGTTTCTGCAATACAAGAAGCATAGAACCGCAGAATGGTTTGGGTTGGAAGGCACATTGAAGATCATCCATTTCCAACCCGCCACTAGACCAGGTTGCTCAGAGCTCCATCCAGCCTTGAACACTTCCAGGGATGGGGCATCCATGGTTGCTCTGGGCAGCAGCACTGAGCAGCTGCTCTGGGCAGAGGTATCAGTCCAGAGGTTGATGTCCATCCTGTGTTGGGGAGCCCAGAGCTGGATGCAGTATGAACAGAGGGAAGAATTTTTGCCAACAGTTTTTGTATCTTTGCTTTTTTTTCAGAAGACTACCTCTGAAGAAGTTTTCATTTATACATTTTTATAGGATATTGGCCTATTATTCAGGGGAGCAATTTCAGCTTGTATGGGACATAAAACAAAGAAGAAACTATTTTCTAATTGATAAAAAAAGCAGATTAGATGAGTGTTACGCATCGAGTAGATGATGTTTGGGGACTGGGATCTTTTACTTCCTATGAGATTTTTTTTTTAAATTTAAAGCTTGTCCTAACCAGATTACCAAGGAATGTTTCCTTATTCATCCAAAGGAGAACAACTGCTTGCATGGGACTATATATAAAGTACCTGTACCTTCACATTGCACTGGGGCATTTTACAGTGTATGAAATTCTGATGCACACAACTGAGCCAGTTGACTGTGCTGATCAATAAAAATATGAAACATGAATTGCCTAGAAAGAATTGAGTACTTACAATTTGTAGAAAAAAAGGTAATGAACGCAAGCAAAAAGCAGTAACTTGTAGGAAATAGAGTCAATCACTCTGGAGACAGGCAGCTCTTGCTATTTTGTTGTGAATGCTCTGGTTTAATAATTATAACTCGTTAATTCAGAAAACAGATGTTAAGCTGATGAGAACTAATCCATTGTTATGTTTTGCCAGTTCTGCTGTGAATTTTTAGTTCCACTTCAGTAAATAACGTCCCAGTGCACTTAGTGGAAACCCAGGGGTAAGAGTCAAATGAAGCCCCCAGACCCTGCTCAACTTCCCTTAGTGCGTTACACAGCTGGATGAAACTCTGCATCAGTGAAATGGTGGTAATAGCCCTTCCATCTCCCCGCAGAATGGGAGCACAGCTCAAGTACATCAGATGGGATGGTCCAGTGAATTGGAGATAAATTGGTACTGCACCTGAATCTGCAACCAATACTGCTTGGTTTCATTTAAAAAAAATAGTTTATTTATACTGTTCTTTGACTCATCTACTTCACCTACTGTCTGTAGTGGATGATGTACTTCATGATGAAAGCAGGATGTCAGCACCTGACGTGGAATAAAAACCTGTGTTGTCAAGAAAAAGGAAATTTAAAAATACGGGGCGAGGAGTGACATGTAAAGGTAGAATCTGAGAGCTTAATTTTTTGAGGTGTAACTAATGGTTAAAGCTGATGTTCCTTGTTTTGAAAGCACTTTCATTTTTGACATTTTTCTCATATGTTTTGATAGCTTTAAAAAATTTAAGAGTTGCATCAAATAATAAAGCAATTGAGTTAGAGATGTAAAGAGGCCAGTGAGTAATCCCTGTAAGTTAAAAAGGGTAGAGTTTTTTCTTTGCTTCAATTAACTTTCAGATACTCACTTTCATAAATTTCTAAGCTATGGCCTATGAATTAATTAGTGTTTTGGGGACTTTGGAGACAGGAATAGAGTGTAGTAGCTCTCCTCTTTTCCATGCTTGTCAGTATTGAGCAGCAGTGTGAAAAAGAGGACTAGAAATAAGAATGGGTAATGTGCTCTGCTGTGAAAGCAGGCCACAGTCTAAATTAAATTAATCGGATTTTATCTCTCTATCTGTCTATCTATCTGGTTCTCTCCATTCAAAATTTACCTTATTCTTGGGATGCAAATTTTAAGGAAAAGATGTGACTGAGATTTGGTCTGTGTGTGCATAGATGTAAATGCATTTGTATGCATATTCACATATACAGAAATATATACAAAATAAGCATATCTGTGCTGCTTTTGGCTGGGATAGAGTGTTTTTTGGCACCCAGTGTGGAGCTTGAAGGGTTTGAGAGGACAACAGATTTGATAGGAGAGTGCTAGATTGAATTTATAGCTGTTACTGCTGTTTGGATATTAATTGGCAGGCTTCTATGTTTGCCATGGGGCTTGCTGCCCTTTAGAGTCTAGTGCTCATTAGAGGCTGCTTTTTGCAGTGATTGTCATGGTTTACTCCCAGCCAACAACTGAGCACCACGCAGCCGCTTGCTCGCTCCTCTCTCCAGTGGAATTGGGAAGAGAAGGAGAAGGCTAAATGTAGAGAAAACTCATGGGTTGAGACAAAAACAGTTTCATAGGTAAAGGAAAAGGTGTGCACCAAAAAAAACAGAACAAGGAATTCATTCACCACTTCCCATGGGCAGGCAGGTTTTCAGCTATCTCCAGGAAAGCGGGGTTCCATCACATGTGATGATCACGTAACACCATCATTCTGAATTTCTGCCCCTACCTTCTTCTGCCAGGTTTATGTGCTGTGTGTGACACTGTAGAGAGCATCCAAAGGATGGCAACAAAGATGGTGCAGGGCCTTGAGGAGTGGCTGAGGTCACTTGGTCTGTTCAGCCTGGAGGAGACTGAGAGGAGACCTCATTGCAGTTACAGCTTCCTCCTGGGGGGAAGAGGAGGGGCAGGCACTGGAACAGCCTCCCCAGGGAAGAGGTCATAGCCCCAAGGCTGACAGACTTCAAGAGGATTATGGACAATGCTCTCAGGCACATGGTGTGACTCTTGGGGATGGTGCTGTGCAGGGCTGGAAGTTGGACTTGATCCTTGAGGGTCCCTTCCAGCTCAGCATATTTCTGTGATTTTGTTACAAGTTATGGGATATTCCTTTGGCCAGTTGGGGTCAGGTGTCCAGGCTGTGTCCTCTCCCAGCTCCTCGTGCACCCACAGCTCGCTCACTCTTGGGGTGGCATGAGAGGCAGAAAAGGCCTTTATGCGGTGTCAGCACTGCTCAACTGTAGCAAAAACATACCTGTGTTAATACTGTTTTCAGCAAAAAAGCAAGGGTTAGCACCTTCCTAGCTACTGTGGAGGACATTATCTCAGCCCAAACCAGCACATTAGTTTTTGTAGATATTTATATTTTGAGATTTTTTTTTATGTTATATGCATACATGGGGCCTTCTACACACATGTAGACTGTGCACAGACATACATTTGTCTGTGTGTGTGAATATCTGTGCATGCTAAATGTGTGCATTAGGCATGCATGGAAATTTTTAGGGATTTTAGGGGTGTTAGGGGTTTTTGACATATTTGGCCAGCAGATGAGCATGAGGATTTTTTTGTTCTCTTCTTTTTCACCCCCCAAAAAGTCATTGAGATGAATCGACATGTAGTGGCATCCCTGCTTTATCTCAATGAGGAGAAAATTGTTTGGACATTAATGTTGGTTAGAAAGGCCGTGTCTTCATTACAGTTTTTAAACAGGTATGTAATTGGTGGATGGGCTTGACTGCTTTCTCTCAGTATTCTGTGAGTCACTACAGCTGAAAGTTGACAGCATCTTCTGGATCATGGTTGTTTTCTAATTATCCAGTTCCAGTGTCTTGCCTTTAATTTAATTAGCCTTTTTGTGTGTGTGTGGTTAAGACTGAGTTATTAGAGGTATAACTGTCCCCTTAGTTACTGAATTTTCCTTGTAGAGGTATATATATCTTATATATAAGAATCTACTTAGGTAGTATTCAGTAATAACCAATTTTCCATCTGTTTCGGGGGCTGAATAGCTAGTTACAAGTGAGAATGGCGGCTAACTTTTCCTTTGAGTCTGGAAGGGAGAGAGTAAACAGAATCATGGCTTTAAATGATCTTACTGCATTAACTGGGTGATCAGTTTGTTGTAAGAAAATATTAAAACCATTAAAGTGGGTCTGAAGGCAAACGCCTTTTCTTGAACAAACTGCTGATGGATATCGATATGAGGTCCAGTGATGGAGTCAGCTAAGTAGGATAATCAGACTGATAAATGGAAATTTCCTTTTCATGTATCAACTTGATTGGTTATCTCAAGTAATTTTAAGGCATATGTTTTAGAAACAAGTCTTTAGTGCAGTATTTTTGTGAGGTCATTAGTGCAATGTTCTGCACAGTCCATAATAATCTTCATGGTTTAACATTGTGCCTGCTTTCCATCTAAAACACCTTTACCTCCAGCCCACAATCCTTTTCAAAACCAGCTGTATGCTGAGTTAAAAGATATATGAACCATGGTCTGATCTTTAGTTCAGATTTAATCTTAAATTCATTGTGTGGTGTATTCTGGATGGTGTGGGAAGATAATTGCTTTTGTATATTTTTGATCATCTCAATTTTATTGTGCTCATGGTCTATTGAATGATAATATTCATATTCTACCTTGGTTTTGCTCCTGTATTTTGCTCATAATCTACTTTGATAACTATTAGAGGGGAGAAAACCCAAACCTTTAAAAACTTGGTTTTATCTTTGCCTGTTTTGATTTGCTGAGTTAAGAACTGTAAAGGCAGTATGTGCAGTTCTAGCATTAGTCTGAGATATTAAACAAAAGTTTAATAAGTGATCTTTCTCTGTTATCTGCTGTATTAATTTTGTCTTCTGTGTTACGTTTGTATGTGTACAGCAGCAGATACTTTCACCTAACAAGTGGTAGCATCTGGAAGAGTCATCTATGTAATATTAATGTTACTTTTTTTTTCCTAAGAAAAAAATACATGTTTAGATAGCTAGAATATTCAGACTTATTTTTAAAATTAATTTCTGCTCACTGATGCTCAGTGATCATTCTGCACATCATTCCTTTGATCTGAATGTTTTTTTAATGTCAGATTGATGTTTTGGTAGAGAAGCTGCTTGTAAATACAGAATGACATAAAAATGTAAATTCTTGGATGTTAGAAAAAGCTATTTTTAAAACTCTGCTTTAATGGTCCAGTGGTTTACTTTAAGGAACAAACAGTTCAGTTTTAAACATCCTGCTAGATGCAATTTTACCAAATGAGCTGGACTGGGATTTTTTACGTGTGTGTCTTCATTGCTCTCACATGCTGGATGTCCGCATACCTTCCCTTTTGAGTGTGCAGCTGTATTTCCAGCGTGTGAGACTGTGTGAAGGCTGACACAGTTCTTAAGCTTGCCTGCAGTGATCTGAAGCACGAGATTAAAGGTTGGCTGTCCCCAACAGAAGTACTTGACATTCTTGGCTTTATTAGACATATCACTGTACATTTTGAAAAGAGTTTAAAATCGCATTGCTTTAAATAGTCAATCCATCTGCTCATTTGCTTGGCCCATGTAATATTTCTAATGATGAGAAAGTGCAAGAAATCAGAGAATGTATTTTTAACCATTAACCTAGTTAATCTTAGATTTCCAGCTCTTCAAAATTATTGGTATTGAGATGTTTAGAGCAGTTTTTTTTTTTTTCTGAAAGATAATTAAGATCTGTTTGTGTTGGGGTTTTAGGCATTCTTATTTTGTTTTTATTATACATATTAGTAAAGAATTGTTATTCCTATTCTCATATCTTTGCCTGAGAGCCCCTTAATTTCAAAACTACACTAATTCAGAGGGAAGGGGGTTACATTTTCCATTCCAAGGGAGGCTCCTGCCTTCCTTGGCAGACACTTGTCTTTCAAACCAGGACAATTTGACTTAATCACTGAAGCATATATAAAACAACATAAAATATTTTTTCTTCAGGGAGGTCTAGTGTAGTTCTGTTAATTCTATGTATTTTTGAGGATGACCATTATATTCTCCCCTTCCTGTTTTCACTGTCTTTAACCATCAAGTGTGGGCATTGATACAGTCACTCCCTTCTGAAAGTGTAGAGACCTCAGATAAAAACAACTTACTCTTGTTAGCAATCTGCTGAGGCCTGACCACTAAGATACCTACAAATACTATTTTCAGCTACTTCAATCTCAGTCTTAATACACTTTATTAAAGAAGAAGAATGTAAGAAATAAGTGGTTTGGGTCTGATTTTTCCTATGAACCATTTTTCTTATTCATCTTCAAAGAGAGGAAGTAGCGAGGCAATCTAAGAGCAAAGGAGAAATGAACATGTGTAATGTACATGCAAAAAGCCCAAGAGTCGGAAATATAATTATGAATACCTACAGTGGATAATAATAAATAAAGCCTAGATATTTCTATTTATTTATCACTGTTTTGCAGTGACTCTAATCCCTGCACTGGGTGCATCATCAATCATTCTGGGAATTTGTATGCAGACAGAATTCTGCAAAAACAAGTCATCTGCTTGGATTTTCGCTGTCAGGACTGGCTTTCATTTGCCTTGATCAAAATAAATCCTGAATTTTACTGTAACCTAACCTCTGGATCTAAATGTTACATTTATAATTTGCTTTTGTGTTTGTGAGTTGGGTTGGGGGTGGTGATGAGGGTGGTTTGTGTTTGGCTGTTTATTGTTTGCTTGTTTTGTTTTATTTAACTAAGATATGGTATTTTTCATGCAGAGAATCCAACTGACATTTGGTAAGCAAGAACATCAGATACTGGAGTTTGTAACTCAGAGACAATTAGCAAAGAAAAGCAAACAGAATAAAGGCAAAGCAGAAATTAGTCTAGACCAGCAAAAATGACAGTCACAGCTAATATTCATGTTTCCTAATATTGAGCCAGTCACTTCCACTTTATAATCAACAGAGAGAATTGGGCACCATTAGGGTGATGTCTGGTCTGATTTAGACACTTTAGGATAAAGCATATCAAATATTTCTATTATATAAATATATGAAGGAATAAATAAATAGATACATATAAATATATGACATATATAAGTATATCAAAGAAAAGGGTTTTGTAATCTTTTCTCCACTGTCTACCCAGACAGGCTAGAGGGGGTGGTTGGGACAGATTCCACGGTGCTGCCTTCTACCTGCATCAGCTTTTGCGAGGAGAACAAAAGGGTATGAAGGGAGGTGCTTTGTCCACACAGTCCAAGTGCAAGGTCCCGCACCTGTGTCAGGGCAACCCCAGATATGAGTACACATTGGGAGAAGTCTCTGGGAGTGGCTCTGCAGAGAAGGACTTGGAGATCCTTGTGGGTGAAAAGCTGGACATGAGATGCTGGGCACGAGCCAACAGTGTGCACTTGCAGCCCATGAGGCCAACCACGTGCTGGGCTGCATCGAAAGCAATGTGGCCAGAAGGTCGAGAGAGGCAATTCTCCCTCTCCTCTGCCCTCGTGAGACCCTACCTGGAGAGCTGCATCCAGCCCTGGGGTCCTCAGCACAAAGTTGTGCTGAGTGGGTCCAGAGCTGGGAGCTTCCCTACAACAGAGCAGGCTGTGAGAGCAGGTGTTGTTCAGCATGGAGAAGGTTCCAGGGAGACTTTACTGCAGCCTTACAGTACCTTAAGGGGATTTATAAAATGGAGAGAGAGGGACTTTTTATAGAGGCAGAGAGTGACAGGATAAGAGGCAATGGTTTTAAATGGTAAGATGGCAGGTTTGGAATAGATGTGAGAAAGAAATGTGGGTGGTGAAGCACTGGTGCAGATGGTCCACAAAGGTTGTGGATGGCCCATCACTGTAAGTATTCAAGGCCAGATAGGATGCGACTTGGAGCAACCTGACGTAGTGGAAGGTGTCCCTGCCTCTAGCAGTGGGATTGGAATTAAATGGTCTTTAAGGTGATCTTTAACTAATGGTCCCCTCCAACCCACTCCAGTCTATGATCTTTATCATGTTGCTTCAAGTCAGGCCTGTGGTACAATCACAGGTAGGAAAGGAGGTTGGAAAGGAAGCAGCGTAATGACTCAGAAAATAATACTTCTTAGAGGAAAAAAGTTTTATATCTTTCAACAATAGGGAGGAGTCTAATGAAGTGATGACAGTGGGTGAAATAACATTTTCCATCTTTATCGTATTAGTAGAGTTCATCCCATCCTTCCAAAAGAGGATTCAGCTGTACTCGTCAGTACATGTTGAAAGCACAGTTAAGCATCAGCTACATTTTTTTTCTTGGGTGTATTAGTCTAGAGAAAGAGCCTATGTCTCTTTTGTGACTGAATACTCTATTGACTAAATTATTTTGGTGCTTGATGAGGACAAATTCTTCCTGTGAAGAATGAGAGGTGATTTCCTCCTGCATAGCATTTGATAGATTTTCTTTCTCATACCACTGCTGGGGAATGTTTATGAGAGGGATAATGGACATACTAGTCCCCTTTTATAGTCCCCATCATTACATGTGGGCCACTGATTGCCAAAAGGGGAACAGCTGTATAGCATTTCTCCACATCCACAGTGTCTGTGTCCAGCTGTGTCACTTCTGTGCCCTCCAGTTCCTGTTGCATGGAATCATACAATCGTGTGTGTTCAAAGGGACCTTAAAGATCATCTGGTTCCAACCCCCCTGCCATGGGCAGGGACACCTTCCACTAGACCAGGTTGTTCGGGGCCCCATCCAGCCTGGCCTTCAACACTTCCAGGACTGGGCCATCAGCAGCTTCTCTGGGCAACCTGTTCAGTGCATCAACACCCTCCCAGTAAAGAATATCTTCCCAGTATATAGTCTCAATCTATTCTGTTTCTGTTTAAAGCCATTCTCCCTTGTCCTATTCAATTGGATATTCAACATCCCAAATTTATTTTTAGGGGCAGCTGAGACCTCGATCACAGTTCTCAAAGGCTGTAATAGAACAAATCATAGCTGTATCAGAGACTGCCTTCTGTGTGTGCTTAGCAAAGTAAGTTTAATTCTAGTAGCTAATCAGACATTTGGGGAAAGTGTTTGATTTGACAGGATTACTGAAAAGTCAGTCGTATGCATTTTTGAAACAATCATCATCTTCTATAGTCCACGTTTTCTGGTGAAGAAGGGGTGTTGTTTTCTCACTGTGTTTAGTATTTTGGGCACAAGAAAAAGGAGATTGCAGTGTCACATGTTACATAAAGTTTGGAGTCTTTGACTGCATGACACCTCCCTGCCTTCCCCCTCTCCCTCCCTCCGCTCCCCCCACCAAGCTGTTTGAAGCTGCATTATAGAATATTTTCCATAGAAACCTCCATGGAGCTGTCTTTGTGCAGTTTTCTTTGTAGTTCAAAATTGGGATCAAAATTTTGCTGGTTCTAGGTGGCAGTGGTGGACTTTTAGTAGCTACTAGTTCAGAGATTCTCTGCTTTATCTTTGGGCTGAGGGGTAAGAATGAACCTTATGCAAGAAATGAACCTCAGATAACTTTAATTGAATTGCACATAGTTGGTAGACCAGGAACAGTATCAGATGGGAAAGGAAGAAATGAGGTCAACAATGCACAGATGTGGAAGTATCATTTCACTGAGGTGAATTTGGGATTTGTACATTATCTGGCCCATGGCTACTGCTTGAATTCAGACTGCAGCTGTCTGATGAACTACACTTTTAATTATTTTTTAAGGGCATCAAGAGTCTGCAGTTGATGTCCTTTTATTCTTGTCTAGGTTGCCTAACACTTTTCATTAAAAAAGATTTTTTGTACCTCTATCAAGTCCATTATTTACTGCCTTTGGAAATCAGCAGAGATAACTGCAAAGCCAAAAAAGTGCTTTTTCTTTGTTGCTTGAAATCCTAGAGTGTTTTTTTTAGCTAAGTTACAAAAGATTGAAAACAGATACTCTTTTTCTCTTGTTGCTTTTGTTGTCTGCAGAATTTTGGCAGCTTGTCAAAACACTGCCTGAGCACAAATATTCGTATCAAAATGTGGTCCCACACCTTCTGTCAGCAGCATACGATGCTTTACTGAGAAAGAGGGAGGAAATGGTATCACTGGGAAGAAGAAAGTTGTATCACTTCTCCAAGAAGGGCAGGGCTTTTTATTTATTTCATTTATTTTATTTTACAATACATGGTTAACAGATGGACAGGACTCAAAAAGTTTGGAAAGAGTGAAGGCAAGATGCTGGGGCTGTAGTCTGAAAGTGCCATGTCTCACAATGTGTATAGGGAAGTCAGAGATTACAAGGATAGGAAAGATGATCTTATGAATTAGATGAGTGAAATATAAAGGCAGCTGTATATGAGCCTCGCTTCCTCTTTAAAGGATTAACTTAACTTCAGCATGAATGGCCACTAAAATTGCAAGTTGTCTGCCTTTTGGATGTTACTTATGGGAAAATTAGACTCTCACCATTTCTCCTGAGGTACATGGGAAAGAAGATGGACTTATGATTACATGATAAGTCCATTTGTGAACTATAGGAATGAGCAGTCCGTAAAATTGTGACTGGAGATGAGTTCTGAAGTTCTGTCCCCAGCTCCATCAGTGATTCGCTGCCCTTATTTGTACAAGGAGAAAGGTATGTTCTTATTCCACAGCGCAGATAAGAAGATAATATGCACTGATGCTTGAATGATGTGATGATGAAAAGTGTCTTCTTAAAAGGAAATGAACAGTTCTGAGGCCAACAGGAAGGCTGGGTAGTGTAGCATTCCCAAATTATCAGGATAAAAAGAAACACATTATTTTCTTGCTCTTTGAGCAGCTTATATCCTTCTCACTGTCTCACCTGCCTGGAGTTGAGGCTTCAGTGGAAAGAAATAGTGTATCATTTTGTAATTGCAGAGCTGTAAAAATATTTTTGTCATTTACAAAGCTAAATAACAACTGCTCAGCCAAACTATTCTGGTTTTGTTAGTTTCTTAGTGCTTGACTTTGTCACTTAAAACATCGTTCAGTGAATGTAATGAGACAATATTTTTGAAATAAAGATAGAGCCAGTATAAATACTTGTTTCTTTGCTTCTCTTTTTTCCCTTGTAATTTTAAAATGCTTCTCATGGTCCAAATAGATACATTTGTGTTGCTACTGCTGATTGTATAGTCAGGGCTTTTAATTTCCTGTAAGAAAAGTGGGAGTGGATTTTTTTGTTGTTGTTGTTTTGTGTAAATAGTAAAGTGCTACCGAGTATAATTAGATGACTCTGCTGGCCTGTCTTATTTCAGGAGATAGCTTCTCTGTTTGGTTTTGGTGTTGTATTAAGTCTGGCTAGAAATGGATATTTTGCAGGCTGCAAGGGGATTGTATCAAACTTTCTCTCAGGCTTCTTTCAGCTGAAGTTCTTTACCAAGAAGTTCTAACAATAATTTTAGTAGGAAAAATTTCTATTTATAGCTCATCTCTCTCTACTCACATGTTTTGCTGGGTTTTTTTGTTGTTGTTAAGTTCCTAGAGAGCTCTAGGAGTAAAGGGAAAGTACATCTACAAAAGTCTTCCTTAAACAGACTTTTTATATTCTGCTTATTCTGCAAAGAAGCCATTACCTGGTTTTAGACAGACTTCTCCTAATAGGGATAAGCAGCTTCCTGCTATAAACTCGTGACCTCTTCACTCTGTTTTGTGGAGAGTGGGGCTGGTAATCAGGATTTTCCAGATTGTACCCTGTATTGTAGAATTGATCCTTCTCGTCTCTGTATTTTGTTAATTCTTAGAAAAGAACTCTTTTGCTTAGCAAAAGAAAATTTCTGTGGAAGAGAAAAGATAAATACTTGCAATCGTGCTTTCATTTAATCACTTTCTGGTCTCCCAGTGAAATGTCTGTGCTTGGGACATTGCACTCTGAAGAATTTTTTTGTGAGGCAGTTCTCCAAGCCGCACATGGATATCCAAACCTGTTAGCTGCTGAAACACCATTTATCTTTCCCTTTTCCCTTTTCCCTTTTCCCTTTTCCCTTTTCCCTTTTCCCTTTTCCCTTTTCCCTTTTCCCTTTTCCCTAGTAGGATTTGATTCTTTAGTTATTCCCTTGTCTATGGCACCCTAACTGAACATTGGAAGACTTGTTCATTATAAAAGGAAGTGAGAGAGCAATTTATGTCTCTCCCTTTAATGGTTCTCATATAATGACTTTTGAAGCATTCAAATTCTTTCAGTTCTCTTGGCTGAGTTAGAACTTTCTTTCAGTAGAAATTTGGAAACTGAAGGGTAGTTGACAAACTACAGAGTGTGGATATGGGAAAGGAAAATGAAAGATGGAACAGAAAGGTTTTAAATTTGGTGGTTTGGTAACCAAGAAAACTGGTCCTTTGGAAATAAACCTTTGATAGCATCACTGAGCCACAGAAAAAAAGAAAAGTGTATTAATGAAATAGGTTTGGGATTAGGGTGATGTGTTAAAGCCTAATTTTATTTAGCAATATTCTGCATTTTCTTCCTTTCATTAAACGCTTGACCCCTTTGTGCACATGGCTTAATCAGCAAAATTTAAGTAGCTGTAATTGATTGGGTAGACTTTATTCAAATTTCTTAGGCCTTTTAGAAGAAAATTATTTGGTTTTCTGACCAAAGAAGTCAGGAAGATCTGCTTCATGAGAACAGAACATTCTTTTGGTACTTAGCATGATCGAGGGTACAGGCTTTAGACTTCTTTAGATCTCTGTCACCTGTTAAATTGGTTATACATGACATACATACGTGAAACTTTAGTCCATAAACTAAAGCACAACTTTCCAAAGATGTACCCTACTCTGAGAAAATCGCAGGACCAGGCATTACGTGCAAAGTAGCATGACTTCTAACTTGAGTCACTACTAGAAATACCATTCATTTTAAAATCTGCTGTATTGTGGCTTTGCTTGTCATCTGCCAATAGGAGAAGACTCCAAGGAAAATTGTTTAAATCACAGGAGTGATACCAAATTTCGTTGATGTAATACAATAACAATAAAATAAGTCTCTGGCTCTTAACAATGAGCTATACATAGTAGGTGAAGAGGATCATGCCAGCTCTTCAGTTCCTTCTTTTAGTGCTTCAAATCCTTAAAATCCTTTGCAGTCTCTGCAGGCACAGCTTATACCTTGTGTTCTCAGGCAAATCTGTAGAATGATACACACTATGGTTTATTTTGCTTATATGAACTGTTGGCATTTCAATATTTAATTGAAGAATCTGTTCAGATACCTGCTGATACTGGCTATTGTGAGAGCCCATTTTTCAGTTATGACCTTCAAATTCTTAGAGTCTGTAAGTAGCCCATATTGCTTTTTTAAAAGTCACGTTTCCATTTATATTTTTCCCAAGCAAAGCTTCCCAGCCACTTTTACAACCATGCAAGACTAACTTCTTGTCTTGTGATGAGCATGTCATGAGGGACTGTCAAAATGTTTTAGAACATACTGCTTTTCTGTACACATGGGTATTGTATTTTGCTGTATTTTACTAAGAAAAATAATTGGATCATTACTCTTTGGCTATTTCTTTACCCTTCTTTTTGACAAAAAAGATGATGTTTTTCTCCTTGGTCTTCCTGCGGGTATTTCCCTGACTTCTCAAGGTTATTGCTGATGTCCTGTCATGAATTGTGTCATATTGCAAACAAATGTTAAGAACTGATGTCTTTTGCCACTTGTTTTTGGGAAGGTGAGTGAAGGGATTTGGAGTCTTCTGCAGCCACTGCTTGCCAGCTTTCATTTTTCCTTCTCCCCCTTCTCCAGCATGAGAAAGCTTAATCTCCCTGGAGCAAAATAAGATCTACAGGGTTGGCATTTTTTTTTTCTTCACTGCAGTTTTTTTTTATCATGTATTAATTTTGTTTTAATGACTTGCTGCAAATAGGAGAAAAAAATCCAGTGAAAAAGCTTTCCATTCGAAGCAGGGTCTTGGTTAGAATTAGATTAAATGATGAAACGATCTTTGTTTATTGGCCAAACAATTTCAGGAATAAATGTCATGTTGCAAAAAATAACCTCTTTAGTGTCCTGTGGTTTTGTTAAGGTTATAAGCTCATTTGCCTATGTCTCTGTAGTCTGCAAGTCAGTGTCAGCAGAGACAGCAAGTACAGGCCATAATTACTGGTTCGTGGCAGGATGTTGAGTGTGAAAATAACTGGGTGTCATTGAAGAGGTTAGATTAACTGTTAGAGCTGACAAGATATAATTGCTTAGGAACCACTTTCTTTAACAATGAACATTGTGTTACTTGAGGCTGTTTCTTAGCATAGTGTCTGTGTCTGGCCGTGGAACTGGTTTTAATTAGAGCTTGAAACAGCTGAGAATTAAGTGCTCATTTATTTTTAGCCAGGATAAATATTAACTAAAAGATTTTTCCTCAGAATAATATGAATAAAGGGCAATGTCAGACAAATATTTGAAAAGGGAGCTACTGGTAGCTTAATTGAGTTTGAATCAAAGGACTTCAAGCTCATAGTGTGTATAGAATGTCTTAATATAAATATATATATATATATATATAATGTCTTAATTGATTTCACCTTGATAGTGCTGACCACAGAAATGATCACAGTTCAACATGATTTTCTTGACTGCATCAGTGTGTGGACTCTCAGTAGGCCCTTTCAGTAGTATAGTCTGCTCTTGCATGGCAAGCTGGGGTTGTTGGTAGTAAAGTTTAAGCCTCACTTTGTCATAGCTGCCTTACTAGGTGCAGGTGTGGGAATGAAGGTTTGGGATATCAGGGCTGCTGGTGGATGCTAACAGTTTTGAGATTTTTAAGTTTTGACAAATGACCTATGCAAAGAGGCCCCAGTTAATTTCTTATATTGTTCTGGACCAGATTTTATGATTAACTAGTAATGCCTGTTTCTTCTTGATTTTTCCCTTTTGTGGACCAGTACTCAATTTGCTGCACTTCATAGGGGCTTGATTTCTTCTGAGACATCAGTCTGTGATGGCTCTCATTGGGCATCCAGAATCTGTGAAGGTTTTGTGCCAATCTTGTGCTAGTGTCTTTGTATCCAAACTTGTACAATGGGAAAGAACCCCTGAAAGAATGTAAAAGCCCTTCCCATATTAAGAGTGGTGGCCAGAAATGGCTCACAATGCAGAATTGATCCCTGTCTAGCTGGGTGCTATGTGAATTCTGGAAGGTTGTTATGCCTTTTTTGTAGACCTGGGGTGACTCTGCCTGGTTTACAACATGAAAACTTCACCACATAGCCACATCCTGTTTTGTGTTCAGCATTAATGTGGTGGATGTACAATGCTTGAAACATTTCATGTGACAGTCTGGAGTATGTAAGAAAGGTGGTAATGTCCAGTCCATGCTGCATGGTCCAAATGCAAATAAGCCTTATGTTTTGATAAAAATGTAGTATGGAAAGAAGTTTTGTCACTCCTTCTTGAGTTGATCGATTTTTATATGATACTTTACAGATTGGTCAGCTAATGGTAAGCATTCTTATGTTACTTGCATTAATGTTTTATTCTATGGAATCTAGTTTGTTGAAAAGTAACTCAGCTTTCTACTTGATTTTGAAGAAAATTTGTCAATGCTTTTAAGAGGAGAATGTCAATTTTGGACTTACCCCTCTTTTCCTCAGTCTTTGAAACAATCCAGGAACATTTTACAAAAAATTTCTTGGGAACCTTTGGAATGGGTTTTCAAATGCAATAATTTTACCTTTCCTTTCTCACTCTGGTTGATCTCCATTTCTCTGTGTGTAGTCTGTACCTTCTGTGTGTCAAGTTAGTTAGGTCTTGAACCAGTTTTAGGAGAATTGTAGAGCCACAGAGTGATTTGGTTTGAATTGGAAGGGACCTTCTAAAGACCACTTAGTTCCAATGCCCCTGCAAAAAGCCGGGACACCTGTCACTAGGGCAGGTTGCTCTAAGTCCCATGCAACCTGACCTCGAGCACTTACAGGGACGGGACATCCACAGCTCCTCTGGCAAACCTGTGGAAGTGTCTCATCACCCTCACTGTAAAAAATACCTTCTTTATTTCTAATCTTAATCTACCCTTTTGTAATTTAAAATCATTATCCCATGTCCCATATTTTTTTTTCAATATAACTTCAGTAAAGCTAAATCTGACCCCCAAGGTTTTTTGCTTTGGGGCTCAAATAAAAAAAAAAAGAAAATGAAATAACAGAAGTCTAAAGTCCCAGTGTCTGGACTTGTAGGCAACTTGTGTAGATTAATACAAAACAGCATTTCAAAACAGTATAGTTGAACTTGAGCAATCCTATGCTCAATTAAGTTTAAATTTGGTTCATTTTAGTATATTTTATCTTAGTGAAAATACTGATATGAACAGAATGTATGCATTTTAAACTAGTATGCATCCTTGGCAAGATCCAAATTAGGGTTTACTTTGTGCTTTACGTGAGACTTCACCTTCTAAAAATTTCAGTCTATGTTCAAGACATCAATGTAGCATATGTTGGCTGGTAGAGGAAGAACCTAGAGTGTGTCAAAAGCCATCAGGGCTGAAAAGTTGCCAGAAATTAATCTCCTTAGTGCTGATTTTAACCGGGCTGCTGCGACACTTGTGCACTCAGAGCCAGAGCAGCAGGGGACTGGCAGAAAACTTGCAGTTCATCAGTGGATGCTGCTTTGGAGGAGTTCTTCTCTTAGTAAGTAGGTAGTCCTGAAAATGTGAGATGACTTTCACAAGATACAAGAAACACTTTCCCAGAAACCTAGTTGTGCCTTAGAAATGCAGAAACAGGCTACCCATTAGTGCTTTGAGGTAGACAAGGAGCATGAAACTTTTCACCTCGACATGTCTAATTTACTTTCCGTGTGCTTCTGATGAATAGCTGACCTCGTTAATGCTGATAGGTGGAAATTCAGAGCTGCTGTATTGAGGAAGTCTGCATTGTTATCAAAGGATACTTTTCTTTCCTGGTCGCAAGCTGGAGTAGCATACGGAAAGTTTAACTGTTAGGATATTAAAGCTGAGCTTTCCAATTCTATTGGCACCATCAGCATGTCTTTTCCTGGGAAGGAATCTCAAGGTGAAAATTTTGAATGGTTTATGTTTCCTTTGTAGTGACAAAATTGTGCTTCTGTAGCCTTTTGGTGAGGACACATGGGTGGGAGAAAGGTGCTGCAGCTTAGTTGAGGAATTAGAACGGAATGTACATGAGCAAAACTGAAAAGTGAACTAAGATATTTGATGGCCACACTCTAATCTGCCTTTTCCTGTATGCCTTCTGTGGGTTTTTTTGTTCTGTTTTGTTAAGATTTTTCTGAGAGCAAGGAATCCAAGCCTGTGGATATTGGGAAAGATGGGTAGCATAATGAGCTGTTTAATGAATGTTTTAAGAGCCAAAGGGACTCTTTCTTAGGATCACTTGCCAGGAAACATCTTGCTTTGCTTGTGTGTGTGAAGCCTTATTGGCAGCACTGCCTATGCTGGTGTGTGCATTGTGCAATGTTAGAAAGCTTGATGTGAGGTTTCCAGAGTTCTTCAGAACTGCTCCAGCTTGTGTCTTTTCTGCAGGAGACAGTCTTTTAGGAAGAGGCTGCTCCAGCATAGGTCTCCCATGGGGTCACAAGTGTTGTCAGCAAACCTGCTCCAGCATGGGCTCCTCTCTCCATGAGGTCACAGGTCCTGCCTGGAGCCTGCAGCGGTGTGGGCTTCTCACTGGATCTCAGGGCATCCACCTGCTCTGGGTGAGGTCCTCCACAGGCTGCAGGTGGGTCTCTGCTTCCCCTGGGGCACACAGCTGCCTCACCATGGGCTGCACCAGGGGCTGCAGGGGAATCTCAGCTCTGGTGCCTGGAGCACCTCCTCCCTCTGATTCTTCACTGCCCTGGCCGTGTTTGCAGGGCTGTCTCACCCACGTTCTCAGTACTCTCTTCTGGAGAGTTCAAGCTAGTGTTGGGTCCATTGTGACCTAATACAATGCATAAATATTCTAGCTTTTATAATATTCAGGTAAAAAGCTGGGCTGTCCAGCTAGTCAGAAAAACATCAAGCCTAATAGGACTTGACAAATAACCAGTCATTTCTGTAGGACAGTTAGACATCACTTGCTTTACTGAAGTTGTTGGTGAAAATACTTCTGTGCCAAAATACACTTTCAAAACCATTATAACAAAGTGTAAAAAATACAAATTTTTCATAGTAAAACCCCTGTAAATTCAGACTTTCACATTGTGTTTCAGGTTGACTTCAGTGATTGCACTTTTGAAGTGTAGATAACCCTTTAATTTAAGGTATAAGTACTACTGAGAACATCCCTAAATGAGGTACTTGATTTGATGCTTTGCTTTGGATTAAAACTCTGAGATTCTGTCTGTCTGAGCTTTGTTCCATATATTACTTACATTAGATTGTCTGTCCTTGTTATAATTTTTAATTTCTGCTTAGATTTGAACAACTTTATTAATCTAAAAAGTCTCAAAACATTCTTTCTGGGGGTCCTGCAGCTAAAATTGTGCTCTTCATCTAAACAGTTCAGATGAAAATTGTCTGCTTTGTGTAAAATTTTTTAAACACAAACAGAAAGGTTGTATATTTAGAAATAAACTGTGTGTTGTAGTCTTGAAAGTCTCTGATTACAGTTACACTTTCTCCCTTGTGTAAAGTAAAGCAATGCTCCCACATGGGTAGGCAGTGTAGTAAATTAGGAAGCTGTTGTCATATGTGCAGGCACTGAACTGATTTCCAGAACACAGAAATATAAAACAACTTTCTTAAATTATTTAGGAAGATACATGAAAAATATTTAATGGGACAAGGTACTGTTTAACACTGTGTTAAATTCATCATGCTGTGCAGTCTTTTCACTTCTCATCTGATGTGAATGCTCTTTAAAAAAATAGATTGTTCCCTTCTAAACATTCAACAGACTGCAGTACATATATATATATATATCGCATAGAAATTATTTGAAGCTTCTGCCAATAACATCTGCCTGTCTTACATTCTGTATATTAGAATGTCTCCCATGGCTATTGTATCTGAATGAATCATCAAAATAACAAAATTTATCTTTTCCCTGTTCTATGAATAAAAAAAGTATTTTTGCTCTTTTTTACTCTGAAATGAAGGTGTAAAAGAGAAATGAAAACTTACTTAATGCTGTCATCAAGAAGCCTATAGCAGACAGGGCCTGAGTTCCTGTTCCCAAATCACAAGTCATGCCTTTGTCACAACAGTCTTTACAGGCTTCTTACACAGTTTTGTAAAATTCATAATTTTGCAGTGCTATTTATACTCCATAAGAAGTCTGTACTCATTAATTTACTTTCAGTTTTGACAAAAGGTTGGGCAGTGTATAAATGGTTTCCATCCACTCTTTGTTTCAGGTTCCTCTTTTGTGAAGTGACATTATCAAAGAGCTACCGAAGCCTCTAAATTGACTCAAACCCAGTTGTGAATTTGAGCATTTGGAAGAGATGTGGGGTGTTATTTTTAGAAATATTATGATAAAGACAAGCTGAGAAAAACAAGTGCAGAATATAGAAATTACTTGCACAGTCTCTTTTTGAAATTTTTGTTCCTTAAGACCAAATCCCATAAGGTAACAACTTTTGACATTCTTATGTTCTTGGATCAGATCTGATTCTACTGAGAATAACTTTTACATACATATATGAGCATTTTGTTATCTACAACACAAGTGAAGGCCAAGATGCCACAATCGTAAATGGTATCACCAACAGAAATGTTAATGAAATAAAAACATAATAGTAATTTTGTTGCCTAATTAGTTATGATTGACATTTTGGCCTTGGTTGCTTGTCGTTTAGAAGAAAGTTTGAGAAACATATTTCAGAAGATAGATATTATTTTAATTCTTAAGAGTTTATACATGTAAGCTGCTATTAAATATGCAGTGTAGTAGGTCTATTGTCTCTATCTCTATTTAAAGAAAGAATTAAAACAGAAGAGTTTTTTTGAAATGCAATTACTTTTATGTTTCTTTATTTGTCTAGTGTGTGAAACTTCCTTTTTATTTGGTTCTTGCAGACTACAAAAAATTTAACAAACATGATTTGCCAACCAGTAATTTGCCAAAGAAAATGTTTGCAACATTGTCTGAAACAGCTGTTCCTAACCCAGAAAACCATATGATTTTAGTCTGTTGCATTGTTTTTTGTAACAAAACCTCCCAACATTCTGAGTTTAGGTCACAAGAAAGTGAGATGTGATAAGCTGTTCTGGACTAAAGTACATTAGGCAACAGATGGAGAAACACAGATGGTAAATTCTTCATGTGTGTCTGAGTTAACATGAAGTTCTGGAGTGCTGCCAGATTTGCATCTAAGTGGGGTATGCAGAAATGGAGATTTTTCTGCTCGTACACTTGAGCTGAGAATAGGAATGTGGGAAGATGAGATAGGATGCTGTGAATAGCTGTGTATGTCCTGGGATGAAAAGGTACTTAAAAGGGAAGCTGAACTGTGAATTCTTTGGGAACCCAGCCTTCCTCATCCCACCAAAAAACACAGGAATTTTTGCTGTTGACTTGGAGAGGACCTTGAATAAGATCTGGGCATAACAGGTTGCTGTGTCTGCCTTTGGGAGTGCTCTATCAATGCAGAAAAGGAAGAAGCTGTGTTTCCAGTTAGGAGTTCCTGCTGGAAAAAAAGAGGAATTTGGCAGCTATGCTTAGAATTGCTTCCCTGTTCATGACAGTAGTACCCAGATGTATAACACAGGGCATCATGTGCTTTTGTTGTGCCTTCAACAGATGTAATCCTCTCACTGGCATTAAATAGCTCAGTTACTCAGGGAAGCATCTGCTTGGGATTGTCTGCAGCCTAAATATTAGAGTGTTAAACTGGTAAAAGGTTTTGGTTTTTTTTTTGCCATAGTTCATTTTAAATAAAGAAAAATTTCAGCACCCAAAGTACTTGTAGATATTAAGAGACTTGAGGAGTCATAAATTCGTGTGCTAAAACCAGATTATTAATTGACGAATGAGTGTCAAATATAGCATTACACATTCAAAACCAAGTTATTTTTGGCTACTGGTGGTTATTTTAAGGTAAGTGGCATGTTGACAGTGTAGGAACAATACTGACAGGAACCTCAAAATGTACAGATGTAAAGCTGGTATGCTATTTCACAAGGTTTTGTGGTCTAAATACATCTATAAAACTATAGTTTAATTCTGAAAGTAAAACTGTGCTTTTTTTTTGATAGAATGCTTTCTGGCAAAGTGTCTGTTGACTCATGGAGTCACGCTGATTTTTCAGAAGCCCTTTGGACACTGCTAAGTATTTTTTGCCAAGTGGTGTACCTTCAGCTTTGCTGTAAGCAGTTGCTTCATGACTAAAGAGTTTCTAGTGAAGTTCCTCCCTTCAAAAGGGGCATGCAGCTTTGGGCCCCCTGCAGCTGAAGAATGGAGTGCAATCATGGGTTTCTTGCATCATGGGACAACACCTTAAACTGTGACCTACTGGACCATCAATGCTTCTGTATGTCCCTCAATATAAGTGATTGTGATGGCTCTTCTGTGCTTTCCTGGGGAAATGGTTGTAGGTTTTGTGCACATTTATGCTGACAACACCTGCCAGATCAGACACTTCTGGGATATTATGGGAATTCCAAGCCTGTTTCGATGTGTGCATCTGGACCAGGCAGATGTGGCCCAATGTGGGCACTTGTAGAATCAGAGCTTTAGCCTCCTATACAGTACTTTACTATTTGGAAACTGAGGAGTCCAAAGAACCAGGTGGTAAGGAGTTTTATTCAGTCGGGTTTTGGGACCTTAAATATAACTTATTTTGTCCCAAGCCAGAAAAATTAACTTCTTATTCCATCAACTGAAATGTCTGTGGAGGGTATTTGTCAGCCATCAGATCATGCTCTGGTTTGGTTTTGGTTTTCTTGAGAGAAAAATCACTTTTTGGGTACTTTGTCACCCAAAGGCACAGTGTCTGTGAGAAAGCTTTGCTTCTGTATGTCCCCCTTCATGCTTGGTGGACATGAGGAGAGCAGAGGGGAGGCACTTTTTAAAACGTGTTGGACAATGTGTTTTAATGAACATAGATTTTGGAAGTGTTTGGTACACAGGATAAGAGGATTTGAAAGCTATGAAGATGTGCTCCTTATTTATCTTCAGTGCCAACTGAAGTGCAAAAGTGCAAAACCAGTACCTGCATCAGTTGTGGTACTTAGATATGTTAAAGTAGCAGGTGTACTTTCAATGACTGTAAAAGTCTATTCTTTAACCTCTTATGCTTCTGTAGAAGCATAAAACATTGTAGAAAAACAAAATAAATCACTTTGGAACACTGCCTCCAGTGTGGTTCCCTAATTTGTCAGGAAGCCCTTAATTTTGCTTGTCCCCATTAATTTCCGTTGTGCTGTGATGAACAATCAGACATCATTGGGATGCGTGGAAGTGCAGGTATTTGCATCCTTCTGTATTATTTATTTTAATTTTGGTAACATATTTGTTCAGGCTGTTATGTGTAGGTTGAACTCTTGTGTAACATTCAGGTTCTCTAGGTTATATTTTCTGTGCTTTTACTGCATGGAAAATTATTAAAAGGATGTCTTGAAGATATGTTCATGGCTGAAAGTCAGCAGTTTTACTCAAATGTTTCATATTTAGGAAGCATATGTACAGGAGGTTTGTCTTAACGTGTGTTGTAGGCTTGGACTGTCAGTGGTGTGATTGTATGAACGTTGCCTTTGTCTTGGGGCCCTTTTTTGAGGGGTTATTAATTCTCCTTCTTTCCTCTGTGTCCCCATGTTTTTCAGTTGTTCACTTACCTTTCAGACCAGTATCATGCCTTTTGCTCTTTTCCTCCCCCTTAGAGAGATACATGCCTGTAAAGTATGTAGCCTGTGTACTGGTGCTAATTTGCAGTTTCTAATGAAGAAAAGCTAGCTTTTCTTGTGATTATTTTTGACATTTATCCCCATCTTCGATCTCTGCTGAATGGGATTGGGCTTCTTGTCAAATGCTGTGGCTATTCACTGAATTAATGTTTCCAGATCAGTCTGTATGGGACAACTAGAATTTCTGGAAGAATTGTCCTCAGTGATGTGCCTGATTGTTAAGCTCTGTTTTGTTAAAGATGACTTTTTTTCTGTATAGTTCTTTATTAAAGTAATTTGTGTCAAAAATTCAACTCCTTTTTTGCCGCCCTCACTTTTATTGGCACAACCATAAAAATAAAAGGTCCATATTAAACACTGAATTTTTCCAATAGGTCCTGTTGTACCTTTTTTCATCCTTGTATTTTCCAGGACAGAGTAAGGGGGACCAATAACTTCTCTAGTTCATCACTTGAGAATGGAAACCTTGGCACACCAGTGTAATCAGAAATGTGATTATGTGAATCATAAGCATTAAGTGGACTTGAGACATGCTTAGGGATTTAAGAGGGAGATTAATTTTGTTTTGAATTTTGCCTTTTTTCACTTTACCTTTGACATTTTGCCTGTTTGACTCTTAGCAGTGTCAGAATTTTGCCCACTAGGAAAACCTCTCTATATCACTAGTGGCAGATAGTTTTTGTTTTGGAGTATTTACACATGCTGTGCATTCTTTGGGAGCACAGTATTTATGTTTCCCTTTACGGAGCCACGTTCTGTTCGTGCTTACCCGCGCGTGCACCTTCAGTGAACGGGGCAGTGGGAGTGGCACGGCTGCTGAGGAGGAATGGCTTTTGTAAAGTGGAGAAGTGCAGGTTTTGGCAGCTGCCTTTGATTCTTGCCTGCCAGCCTTCATCTTTATGCTAGGCATGAACTCTGCTCTTTCTCCTAACTGTGCAGGGGGGTTCTTGCTCCCTGTATCCCGTGTTAATTGAATTTGTAAATGTGTATAAGCAAACACTTCCAGGTCCTCTGTTGAAAAGCTTGCTATTAAGCTTTAAGCATTACTAATGCAGCTGTTAAAATGCCAGCTGTCCATCAGCAGTGGGTGTTTTCATGGGAATGAATAAATCCTGCTTCTAAGAAATGTACAGTAGAGTCTTTGCCACTTGACTGTGGACAGAGCGGTGTTTTCTTGGTGCCCTTTGCTCTTCTTGAGGAATGAAGTTCAAAGCTTTGTATCACTTCTGGCTGATCACTTGAGGGAATATATGCATGAGACTTGCACATTGTCCCCCTTGTGGAAGTGTGACAGAGATTGGGAGTGGATATATTGTGGATACTAAACAAATGTCGTATGACCTGTGCACTTCACTACTGATATTCTGATTT
>WAAE01024600.1:75202-111213 GCA_013400495.1 Nicator chloris
TTTTTTTGTTTTTTTTGAGAAAGAAATTGCTCCACTTAAACTCAGAGCTTAACTAAATCCTCCCACAAAGGGTCACATTTTAGCCTTGGCCTCTGTTTCCTGTGACCGTGATGCTTAGAGATGTAAGGTTGAGTTATTCCATCATCTTGACATAGCCCTGTGCTGCTGGCTATTATCCAGAAACCTTAAAGAAATATTTTTTCCCCTAAAAATAACAGCTTTTGATTTTTTAAATTTTTTTTTCCATGCAGAGATGTGATAATACAATCTGGTTGAGGCCAGATTGCATGTCGCCTGAATAAATTAGGTTTGATATAGCACTGCTTAGCCCCATTTTTCTTGTATTGTGAGCTAATATTTTTTTGTTGTATACCTCAGAGGTTAATTTATAAACCCTCTTGAAAGTACTCCTTATAACTTGGTGTTTCATGCCATGAAAAAAAATTAGAATTTTGCTCTTGATTGCAATTTTAATTGTGTTAAACATTTATAGCAGCTATTGAGTGTGTTGGCTGGCCATTTAGAAGTGTTCTGAGGTGCCTGTTCTCTCTACAAAAGTTCACCTCCCACCACCAAACCGAGTAGGTTATGGAATCTTGCCAGCGAGAAATCTTAAGGGAAAAACACTGTGTTCAGAAAATGCTGCTGTATTCGGAATCCTAGGACTTGTTCTAAAAATAAACTTAATTGAAAAGATTTGTTTTCTTTTCTAATGTGGTTTACATCACTGTTTTATTAATATTTAAATAACAGAATGTCGTAACCCGGAGTACAGAAATACTTCTGTACAGAGCTCCCACCAGAATCTTGGAAACCTTACATGAAGCATGATGAGGTTTATTTTGCCACTGGCAATTTTCTTGGTTTAATGTTGCAGTACAAAGGAAGGTGAAACTCTGGGCTTTCTCCTGAATGAAAACCAGATGATTAATGGGTTAAAAAGGAAAGTAATTAATTTTACTAAGTCAATGTGCATAGTCGTGAATAAGGCTTTATTTGCAAGGGTTTACTTATGAGAATCTTTGAAAATTACTTGGAATTTTTTTTGGCTTGAACCACACCTTCCAACCTGTCAAGAAGCTGAATAGAGATCATGCAAATTTTGATAAATTATATTTTTTATTTGCAATTATTTTACTATATTAAACACAAATTGCCTAGCTTCCTATCTGTTTCCAAATAAGTATTGTTTTTCAGTACTTTGAAGAGAAATAATTGGGTTGATGCAAAGCTCAATGACTGGCTTGTAAATGAAAATCAATTTTTCCAAAGGAAAACATTATTTTTAGTAACTTTGAAGTTGCAGCTTCAACTGAAAGCTCTGAGCAGGCTGGCCTCTCTTCCAGAGGCTACCTTTATTAATGCATAAATGTTTAGTGTATTGATTTATTTTTCCTTTTCCCCCTGCTGTATTATCCTCCCGTAACCTGCTATGCTTATTATAAATGTGGTCATGACAAAAATAGGTGCTTGATAAATTCAGATGCAATGAATCTAAGGTCAGTTTGACATTATCAGGAGCTTGCTTATGAACAGGTTTATGACATAGGTTTTATCTTACAAAGCTTGAGTGGGAGTACAGAGCAATTTGGGGACCAGCCAGGCATTTCTATTTGTCTCTTGAGTACTAAAGTAACAGTAGAGCAGTGAGCAGTGGTGCTTTAGAGTCATTCTTCAAACAGTTACTTTGTATGTGTGTATAGAAGTTTCAGTTTTGTTATTATTTGGTAATTCAGTGTATAAACTTTAGGATTTTCTCTGAATCATTTTTAGCTATATGAGAAAATAAGAGTAGACTAAAAATGATGGCAAAAGTGAAAGCTTTTCTTAAGGCCAAAAGAAATAATGTTAGTTACTCTTTCTAAAGTAAATCATTACTTGAATTGTGGTAAAAACGAGCCATTTGGACACTGTATATTTGTTTCAGCTCCAGGCGTCCACCATTGACTGTTCTATTTGAAGTGATGTTGAATGAAGTTGAAGAGGCAAAACTGTTAATGGGTTTTTTTTTCTCTCTAAACTTTCAGCTGTAATTCTGCTGATTTTAATGGATTTTATACCACCCTATTATATTTTAAAGACATTTTATCAGAGTTTTAAAATACTGAATTATGTAACTTGGCAGTGTGACTTACCAGCAGATGAAGACAGAAAGTAAACCAGACTGCAGTCACCTCCACTTAAAAGAACAGTATATTTTCATTTTCAGCTGTCCAGTGCTTCAGATGAGCTGCTATTCTTAGCAAAATGTAGTAAAATTTAGCTGTTTGCCAAAGATCTTACCTCTTCCTGTGTAAGATCACTTAGGTGGAATCAATGAGATGATGGCCTTTCTTTTTCTTTTATGCTCCCCCTCTTATGCTGTGCAGAAAATTCCCTGTCCTCTCCTGTTCATCTACCTATTTTAAAGTGAGATCAATATGCATGATGTACAATGAGCAATGTTCTTGCTCTGATTTTTCCTCTCATCCCCTCCCAAAACCAGAATTCCCCTGCTTTTATACGTGGTGTGCATTTCCTTAAACTTGCCATGAAATTGTCCACAACTTCTTCAAATTTCCTGAGAATTCCTCAAACTTCCCATGGAGTTGTCTACAGGTGGTGATTTTTGTCCCAATTGCTGCTTAGGATTTTTTGTTGAGAAGTTTGAACCTCCTGAACCCAGATGAAGACAGGTGCCACAAGAAGAAGATATTCTTTTGTTGTGGAAAAAAACCCCATTGGTCTCCCAATGTCACTTAGAGAGGAGATGTGGCTTCACTGTGTGCAGATACACACACTTGCTGCATAGAGGATTTTTGTAAGCCTTAAGTGTGTGTCATCATCACTTGTGCTCACCAGCTCACACTCATGTTTCCATAAGGAAACTTCTTTTTCCATACTTCAGCAACACTATAAACTATTTGCCATGTTTACCATATATGAATTTTACTTTTAGTCTGGATGTAAATGTTCAAAAAGGGCTGTATTTCCTTAGGAAGCTTTTATTACATTAATTTTTAAATGGTCTTCTGATGAAGGATATCATTGAATTGAAGTAAAAACAATTTAATACAATTTCTGAAGATCTATTGAAGTAATTATCTGTCATAAAGCATCCGATTACTGCAAGCTTGGGGTGAAAGTTTGATTTGAAATTGTGACAGAAATGCACACATAACATCCAAACTTTTCCATTTTTTAAAAGGTTATTGAATTCTAATGTGCTCTAATTCACAACTGGAAAGGAGCAATTAACTGAAGTGAAACACTTTTGTGTTTTTGAGTGAAAAATAGGAAGAAATGTTAGAGCCTTCAGAATTTTCAGTGTGCTTTTGTACTCATTTTCCAAATAATTTTTTCTTGCTGATTCTAAGTTAGGGGTTGGTTACTTGTTTTTAATTTAAAATGGCCTGATGGGTTGAAATTAGCCAAGTTACACAGAATTGCTATTGGTTTCCTGGTTGCATAAGCCTACCAGGAAGGTTGTGAGAGGTCATGCTGCCGGGGAGAGCGTGGCTGCAGTTTGGGTGTGCTCTGGCTGAACTAATCAGAAAAAAAATGTTTGTAAAGCAGGGAGTGGTTCTGTGTTAGTTCTTGCATGAGGAGAGGAACTACTTGCATCTATATTTCTGTTTTCTAAGGCAATGAGAGAAGGCTCAGTGAATCAGGTTATTTAGTGTCTTTTGCATTGCAATATGACTTTCATTTATAGGCACCTGTAATATCTGTCTTTAGGTTCCTGTAGTGCCACAGGCACATAGTTTTATGAAATTTGCAGAAGCAGTTTTAGGTATCTGCTGTTCCACGTGTTTTGTAACAAGTCATGTAGCAATTTGAGGGAGTGATAATTCTTCAAATGTAGTTCAGTCCTATTCTTGTCTTTGCTGTAATACTTTCAGCAAACGTCATGCGAAGTCCTCTGCAAGAGGGGATGTACTTGGAGTTGTCTTTTGCCCTTCCCTTGGAATCAGCATTCCTTTTGAAGAGTGGGTAGATGGATAACCCAGGAATTTATTCTTTCAGCTGTGGAAGGCAGATCTAGCTGTCCTGTGGATCAAACAGAAATGGAGGAAGTGATTTAGCAAAGCAGCTGTCGAACCCCTAATTTTACTGGGTAGATAGAGATGCAAATTTCTGGTGGCAGTAAATAGAATATACTGATTTTTTTCTTCCACAGTTAGATGTATGACACATCAGTGGAAAAAAACCCTGTTCTCTACATGTTTGAAGGCTTTTATTAACTACTGCAGGAGTCTACGTTATTGGAGTAACTGAGAAGCAAGAACAGAAAAATTGCATAAACCCCTGTTTCGTTAGATGCCCCAGAATATGGAAACTATGCACAAACTAGAACTAAAATTACACATTGATGGCTGTATCACACCTCTACTTCCTTCTGAAATCATGATGTTTCTGTTACCAACCCCACATACTTCCCATAATGTTTTCAGATATTTTTTTTTAATTACAAAATTTATCTTCCATTAGACTTCATCAAACACGATTGTCTTATAAGTAGTCCCTTTTTTAGAACAATTGATCATAAAATCAATGAAAAACAGCAATGAAAAATAATTTATTTTGTAAACTGTGGGTCTTTTAGCATTCCTTTTTAAATACATGTTAGTGTTGTGTGTTAGAAAAACACAGAAGTGGGTGTAAGAATAATACATCTGATTTTGGAGATCATGACTACAAAGCTGGGTCTTCTAATAAGCAAAAAGTAGTGCTTTCTCTATGAGTTGTGATAATTTGGTTTATATCCATTGCAGGATGCATTGAAAATAACCTGGCACACTGTAAAACACAAGGAGATCAAAGGCTGTGTACAAAGGCTAAATAATGACTTCCTTGCCTTCTCTGATGGTGGAGGCATTGTCTTCTCCTCAGTACATGTCTAGGGAAACGTGGGTGCTGGAAGATGTTCAAGGCATTCCAGGATTACTAAATGAAGCAGTAGGGAGGGTTTTTGATTTTGGAAAGTTGATCTCAGTAGTGGTTTTCTAAAGAAAACCCCCAACATTTCTGTACACCGAGATACATAATTGGAACTGCTTAAGTTTTTTAGTCTTGTTTCAAGATTGTGACTGCCCAAGCAATGAATAATATAATCACATCAGTGCTCAGTTTGCTGGTCTAGGGTACTCTGTGCTTTGAGTCAGTTTATTTTTTAAAACAGTTATATTCTTTCTGAGCAAGAGGATTGCTTTGACCACTATATTAAATAATGTAGTCTTTAATTGAGAAGTACTTTTTGTGGAAGAGTGCAGTCTGGACTAGCATTTTGTGGGGCTTATTTCAATGTTCTCACATTAAATGCATTGCATTTCTTGAAGATTGGTGGACAGTTGACATTGGAGTTGTTCTCCCGGAAGTGGAACGTGAAGGTCTTTGAATTGGATTCTGGCTCAAACTAATTGAAACCATTTCAGACTATTTATAACTGAAGCCATTCTGGCTATTTATAATTATCAAGTGAACGGAGTATACAGTCTTATAATTCTTTTCTATCGATTTGACTTTAATTTGACAGGTTTCATTGTTGAAAAACCCATTTTGGACTTGATTCCTTCAAGGGAAGGATTAGGGTTAGACAAGTGTTCTTAGGGAATTCTTCAGCCAGTGTCTGTGCATATGCACAGAGGTTTGGGATCTGTGAAACCCAAGAGAAACTTCTGTCATTGTGAGGAAGGAATCAGAGTGTGATTAATGTTTTCATCAGGAACCTAAACAAACTATCAAAAACCACCAAAAGCTTTCTAGTACATTTTGTTAAAATTATTTCCTAGTACAGTTTATAATTCTTCAAAGAACTGATGTAGCTTATGCTGGCAAAAATTCAGTTTGCTAGTACATGTGTGACTTTCACAGCATCTGTGAAAGTCTGTTGTCATACAGGCACATGGCATTACAGCTCTGCCTCTTTCCAGTGCAACTGAAGTTGAGTGGTTTTAAAAGTGCTATTTTAAAAACCTCGGGGGAAGTTGTCAGTAGATTTTTCTTCTGTTTCTTTTCTTTCTTCTGGGTTTTGAATGTTTTCTGCTATAGCACCTACGAGTTCACAGCCCTCATGTGCTCCCAACTGGCAGCTAATTTTCAGCTCTTGAGCAATTGGTAACAGAAAGTTTCACACTGGTATCTTTAGAAGAATGAAGAGATGATGTGGCCCCGTAACCAGTGCCTGTTCTTTACTGTTCTGAATTTTGTGATTGGTACCTTTCCTTGGTTTTATACATTTTAATTTCCTCACATGCTAGGTTTGTTTAAAATATTTTAAAATATATAAATATATCTATTAATTATTTTATTACAATCTTTCAGGTCCTTTAAGAGGTCTTCAGCTCCTGAGGATGTTCTTTAAACAGTATGCTAACCATTTCATAGTCTCCAGAGTGCTCAGCACAACCAGGTGTATCATGCCTCTGATTTTTGCTCTGGCAATGTAACATACAGCTTAAGAAGCCTTTGTGTAACTGTTTCCAGGCAGAATTTCACGTCTTTCCTGCTTCTCATAATGTGACTGATGGTCTATGCTGCTGTAGCTTTGGGAGGTACGAGGCAATTGCAACAGAAAGATAACAAATTCAACAGTTTCCCACAGGCAGCAATGTATTAACAACTGAGTGTTTCGTCCCTTCCATTTGGTTCATTTGTGAATGAAGACATGAAAGAGAATTTTGTAATTGGAGCAAGGCTGGCAAATTCCTGCATTTCAGGCAATGCCAGAAAAGGCTATGTGACTTCCTAGTGCCCTTAAGAGTCAGGTTTTGGGTTCTTTCTTGATCTGGCTGGGCATGTCCTTGGTTACCTACCAACCAAATGGAATTGCCTTCTCCCAGCCCTAAGACCTGCATGGATTCTGCTGTGCAAGGATGGCTTTGCTGCATTTATGACACCCCAGAGAGGCAACTCTTAGCACTCCCAGTGAGGTTTGAAGCATGAAGGTCAACAGATTTAGATATAGTGTAGAAGGGAAGCCCTTGGCATTTGTGTAGTCTCTTGACCTGAGTTGTCTATAACAGTTGGAAGCAGAGTAAGACACTACCTTACTTTCAGCTGATAACACTGGAGCTTTCAGTGATCAGATTCAGGCTTGAATGGTTTTTTTTTTTCTGAACTCGTTAAGTGCTGCTTTTTTTTTGCAAGAGACCTCTCATGAGGTTGGGAGAATGAACAGGATCTGTGACATAATTTATTGGGATCTTTTGGGATTTGAAATGGTCATTTTGTATGAAAAAAGGTATTTTTGTTCCCTGAGCCAGAATAGATGATTCCTGAACAATACTGTGTGTTGATTTACAGTTGTAATGATATCTGTGTTTTAGCTTATATATTTTGTGATCAGGGTCTTTTTTGTAGAAATATATTCTTAATAAGGTGCATTAAAACTATTGCATATCAGTCATCAGGAATGCCAAATTTGACTCACTTATCTAGCATTAAGCAAGGATATGCAATATGACGTGGGAAGTGAGGTCACAGAAGTTCATTAAAAAGTAATGAAATGTCTCCTTGGCTGATTTACAAGAGTGGGCTGTAACATGAAAAATTCCACTTACAGAAGCAACTTCATGATTTGAGTGGGTTATTGCATAAAATACAAGTAGAGTAACTGAATGTGGGAAGTGAGTCAATTCAGTAGTTTGAGAATGGGATTAGGATTTCGATCGACTGTTCTGTTGGTGCTGACTCACTGTGACCTTATGCAAGTCAGTGAAGTTGTCTACATATCAGCAGCTCAACCTAAAAATGTGCTATTCTTCTCACCCTTGCTTGCAAGCTTTGACTGTTGCAAATGGAAGAGCAGAAATACCTAAAAAAATCATTAGAAATTTTTGAATCTTGTTCTTAAAACACTCTCTAGTTTCTCTAAGTTGCGTTTTCCTGTTTTATTCCTGTTTTGCAGTGTGTTTCTCTGCTGCGCTGTGGAGAGTTTTATAAGGGAAAGAATTGTGTCTTTGCCTTATTTTACAATTAAAGCAACTGTTTTGTAAAATAATTAGCAAACACAAAGTAAAACCATGAATAGCTTTTCTAATCTGCTTTGATAATGCTTAACACTGGCATTTTAGTTAACATGTTATTTGTGCCAGAACAAACTGCTCAGCCTCATCTGGCTGAAGGGGAGAGTATTAACTTAACAAATTAGTTCCTAAGTGATAATATTGTATTATTTAATGTCAATTAATATTTTATTATTAAAAAAGGTAAAATCATTCAGATAAAGTGAGATAACACTGTATTTAACCAGGCAGTTGAAATTCCTGATTAAAACCCTCTCCTTTTGCAGAGAGTTAATGTGGCAAATAAGTTTTGTGCTCTTGAATTTTGTTGATAAATGCTGCTGCTACCCTCGTTTGTCCGCTCCATCGTTTTTTGTCATGACATACCTTGCCCCATTCTGAGCTTTTTTATTTCTTCCAGTGTTGATTTAATGAATCATCCTGACAGCAAAGCAGTGTGTTAGCTGGGGATTAAGGCAAACAGGAATGTGATGCTTTTGCTTGGGGGTAAGAGTGACTGCACATTGGGTTACTGCTCGGCTTTTGTGTCAAACACTCCCATAGTGTGCACCAGCTTTCAAGTCTGGGCAAGCCCTTAACAATACATCTTTTGGTTTTAGTGCTGTTTACAGACTGTAGGAAGGCAGGAGTTTGACTTGGTAACATATTACTTGTGAAAGCACTGAGGGGAAAAATGGTTGGAGAGGAACAAGTCAGTGGGCTATAGGTCAACTTGGCTTGGCAACTTCAAGACTCCTGTCTTTTCCTGGCTGTATTCTCTTGGCAAGCTCTGACTGTATAACAGTGCTGTCAAATGCATTTGGGACCCCTATACATGTAAAAATAATGAATATTTGAAATGTATTCTATTATATATCAAAAATAGAATATATCAGAGGAAAACAATAGAAAGTCTGAATCAATGTAGCTGAATAACAACAAAAGATATGGCACAATCAGTTTGTTATAATACTTAGCTGAGCTGTATCTTCTATGTATTTAGAGCTATTTATATAGCAAGGAACCACTTTCACCTGTTTTCTCCTCTGTTATGTTGTGTACAGTACAAATCTAATACATAGTTGTATGGTTATCTTTAAAAAGGCAAGTGCCTTTCACAAGACCAACTTTTTTTGAGTTATTAATGATACTGGCTGATGTGATTAAGGGAAAAAAAATTGACCATATTTTACACTAAAAAAAATAGGAATTAACGTCTTTTAATAACAGTAAAGCCCAAGCATCCTCTTTCATGTATAGAAAATTCAAAAATATGTATAAGAGCAGAAGCTATTAACCACATATAACTTAGCAACTTGCCTGAGCAAAAATCTTTACACTTCTGTAATTTAGCAATTGAAAATGTCAGCTTGCAGCAAATGACTGCCAAAGCTCTTCTATGTATATTCTCACGAAATGTTAATTTGGGACTATTCTGGTTTTCTATAACAAAACCTGTGTAAGAATGAAAGGACACCTTACAGCACTTCTTCCTTGAATCTCAAAAATGTCCGATTTTGATGCTGCAGTTGTCCACGCATATGTACATTCGGTTGTTAAAGTATTTATGCTATAAAGCCTGAAACACCTAGTGCAGAAAGGGACTTGTTTCACCCAGCCTGAGCGCTCGCACTGCTGTGTGCTGCTGGGCTGCACTTGAGCATTGCATCACGCTACTACCCCCGCGTGGTCATTTGCTATAGAACAATTTTTATGGAAAGTGAAAGTTCTTGTTGATGACTTCAACTTAAAAGACAGGCATAATTTTTAGAAGGACACTGTGTTTGGGTTTTATCTTTGCTTAAGACATTAGATGGAGAGTACTGGGAAACTACAAAACTCAGCATGTGTTCTCCTTTTCACATAATAGCGTGACAAAATATTTCTTCGGAAGTTGCTAGAAGAACTAATTTTTCCAACAGTTTTTATGGCTTCATTAGAGAAACAACAGCTGGAAATTTCAGGCATAGATTCTAAAGTGATTTTAATAAATTGTAAAGCATAAACCAGAATATATACAAACAACATTGACATGAGATTTCATTGGTATCAGCTATTCTGTATTGAAGTACTAGGCACAGTATTTATTCTCAAAGTAGTTTTTATGTGCAGAAACAGTGTATGCATTGAAAGTGTCTGTGATATTCTGTGTAATTCTAATTACATTTGCTATGTAAAAGAGTGGAGTAAGGAACAAGAGTACTCAGAAAGAGGCTTCAAAAATGACACTACATGCCTTTGTGAAAGGTCCCTCTTTCATGAGCTCCCTTTAAGTGCTGAAACTCATCAGCTCAGGTAATAAGCTGTTTGCTAAACTCATAATGGTTCAGTAAGTACATGTGTAATGTTTATATGTAGCTGCATAAACAAGTGAATGTATCAGCATAATGTCTCTGGTTACAGAAGCCTGTTAGTGGCCTGGAAGTAAACTTCAGATCTGTTTGGCACTTATTCAGCACCACATTACAGACTTTAATTTTCTTCAGAATATACCAAGCTATGAAATACTTACCCACTAAATTTAATAACTACAAAAGAATTAAAATACCGTAACTGGGACTGGAATTTCTGGTGCCAGTTTGGCCTCCGGACATTGTCTAGAACTCCTAGATTTTCATAGAAGATAATCTGCATTGGGAAAAAATTGTGCAAGGAGTAGGTTCCTGAGTAATATTTGTAAGGAATTCTAGGAAAAGCAATCTTGGAAAGAAGGTGCAGTTTTGCTGCAAGGGCTTTCACATTTAGAACTAATAGAAATTAAAGACTGAGAGAATGAGTTTGTCAGAGTCCTGCAGTCTCAAGAACAGTGTACTGCATGGGTGAACAGGACACTTATGGAAAAACTTACATAAAAAGGAACTGTACGAAAACTGGAAGCAATGACAGGTGATCCAGAAGGCATTTAGAGAAACAGTCATGCGAGGGTGGGATTAGGAATCCCAAAGTCCACCTGCAGTGGAATCTAGCAAGCGGTGTGAAGGCAAACGAGGTCTTCTACAGGTACATCAGTAGAAGGAGGAAGAGTGGGCCAAACTCATGGGGCACGGGACCAAGTGGTAGAAGACATGAAAGAAGCCAAGATACTCAGTGCCTTCTTTACCCTGGTCTTTGCTGTTCACACCAGCCCTCTGCAATCCCAGGTGCCTGTGACCAGTTGGAAAGTGATGGAAGGTGAAGGAACATCAAGTTTGGGAACAGTTAAACTGCATGAACACAAGTCCACTGGTCCTTCTGGGTTACACATCTCAGTGCTGAGGGCATTGCAAGGCTATTCTCCATTACCTTTCCAATGTTGTAGCCACTAGGAGAGGTTCTTGAGAACTGGAAAAAAGCAAATGTCACTCATATTCAAGAAAAGGAAGAGGGAGGATCTGGGAAAGTACAGACCAGCTGCCTCATCTCTATTCCTTGGAAGGTGATGGAGCAAAACCCGTGGTGATTAGTGGCACAAAGTCTGGTTGGAGATCAGTCACTACTGGTTTACCCTTGAGGTTGTGCCTGGGGTCACTGCTGTGTAACATCTCCATTAAGGCCTGGGTGATAATGCAGAGTGTAGGGACAGTGCAAAATGAGAAGTGTCTGAGGTGCCAGATGGCTGTGCTGCCATTCAGAGAGTGACAGGCTGCAGGAATGGGCCAGCAGAAAACCTCATGAAGTTCAACAGCGGCAGTGTCTTACATTTGAGGAGGAAGAATCCTGTCCCACTGTAGCAGTGGGCAGGCTAGGGGCTGATTGGTTGGAAAGCAGTGTGGCAGAGGGGGGTCGTGGGACAACGAAGACCAAGGATGCTGGGCTGTGTTTGGGAGGATTGCCAGCAGGTCAAGGGAGGTGATCTTCTACTCATCCCTGGTGAGGACACACCTAGGGTGCTGTGCCCAGTTCTGGGCTGCTCAGTACAAGTCAGAGGTGGACGTGCTGGAGAGAGTCCAGTGGCAGGCCACAACAATGCTGGAGAGGCTGGAGCATCTTTGATATGACAAGAGGCTGAGAGATCTGTGACTGTTTATCCTGAAGAAGAGAAGGCTGAATGGGATCATATGAATATATACAAATATCTGAGGAGTATAAGGAAAACAGACTCAGTGGTACCCAGTGACAGGACAAGAGGCAATGGGCACCGATTGAAATATAGAAGCCACAACATTTAAATACAAGAAAAAAGCTATTTTTGACTTTTTGGTTTTTTTACCCTCCCTCTTTTGAGGATGATTGAACACTCAAACAGGTTGAACATTTACCAGGAAAGTTGTAGAATCTCTGTCCTTGGAGATACTCAGATGTATGGATGGAGATACGTTGATATCCTTGGGCGAACTGCTCCAGATGACTGCTTTGTGAGGTGGGCCGGACTATATGGATCTGCAAAGATCCTTTCCCACCTCAACTGTTCTGTGATTCTGCAACAGTTGTTCTCCTTAATTGTAAATATATTGAACCTGAACAGTACCAGAATTAATTATAGAGTACAAGTCTTTAAAAAGTTCTGTGCTACACCGTGTCTCAAAATGCAGTTTGTTGTCCTGCAGCTTTGTTCACAAGTCTGTGCTTTTCAACATTCTTTCCTATAATTCTCATCTGTAAGAAAAGGAATTGTTAATGACTTTATATCTTCACTTTTATTACTTCTGAAGTCCCTATCTTTAAAAAAGCCTTTTATGAACATTTTTTGTTTAAAATGAAATGCCACCTCTGGTGAGATGCTGAATAAAATGGTACGAAATCACAACAAGACTCATGTGGAGAAGAATAAAGAAGGTATTTTTTCAGTGTGGAGATCATAGGACACACAATAACTGATTTGTCTCAGGTCACACATAAAATCTATAGTCAAACTGGGAATAGATTTCCAGTCTCTGGAGTAGCTATGCTGTGTTTCTGCTTTCTCTAAATATTTTTTGATGATAATGACAAAGATTTTTCACTATCTGCAATAAATTAGCTCTTCTAAGTGCTTGTTCCTGGACATTATCAGTCTTTTCCATGTGGCCTATTTCACTAGTATAATTTTACTGTCATCACTCAGATTTCCAGCTTTCTCACTTAAGGATGAATTTTTTGATAGTGGCAAATATATTAGTATTTGTCTTCATATATACAGGTAAGAGAGCCTTACATTTGAGTTATTATGGAATTAAAGGTTTTGTTGACTTAGCTATTCTAAAAGTAGAGTGTTAAGACTGTTACTGGGAGAATACTAGAAAATGTAACTCAAAACATGATTAATATGTATGTAGGATTTTATCTAGCATGGAGTAAACCAAAATTAGGGCCAATATAGACTTCCAATGGAGTGCAGCCACTGAATTAGATTAAAGTATATAGTGTCTGTATCTGTGGGCATCAGAAACACAATAAAAATTCAGGAGTGCTTGGCTATTCAGTTAATAAACTTCTCTTTTTCTTATTCTGGACATAACAGGATTTTGTAGATCACAGGGCTGCAGCATCTGTGAAACTGATGTCGTGTCCTTGTGGACTTGAGTACTGAACAAGATACCAACTGCAGTGACCAATCACTGTATAACAATGACTGGTATTTAGCAAAGCTTAGGGAGTGGACAGATAGGATGATATTGTTTAATTTTTCATCTCTTCAAAGAAGTGATAAAGATGCTAAGAACTTCTTAAAACCACATTTGTGTGATACTGACATTTCTTGAAATTATATCTTTACAGTCTGTGTGTTTTGGACTAAATAAAACCTCTAGGGCCCTTCCAACTGGACAGCTTTATTCTGTTCTACAGCTCTTCTTGGCCTTGTGGGATTTCTGATGTTAAACCTTTTTATCTTTCCTAACTTGATCAGCAGAAGTCAAATAGAGGTGTGAAAAAAGCCTGCAAGAAGGACATGGGTTGTTCCCCAGCTTCCCCAGAAGAACTGCAAAGTCTAAGTGACTCTGTGTAGGCTCCTCTCTAGCGAGTGTAGCTCCTAGGAAGTCTGACAGCATAACTGGAAGGTGTTTAAAGATTACCAAAATGACAAAAATGAAAACTGCAAGAATTAAAACACAGAAGGGTTGTTATAACAAGCTTAACTTGGGTTTTCTTTTCAAGAGGGATTGTTTAAAAGTTTGTAGCAGTGTTTAGGTTTTTAAATTATATGATGCTTTTGTAATTTCCTCAAGTAATTGATCAACTTTATTTGCATATTCACGCTGGACAGAACTAGAGGAAGTTTGCTCTTTTCTGTGGAAGTATATTGGGATTTTTTTCTGTATCTTGCTGTGTGAGGTGCAAAATAGTGGCTTTTGGGCCTAAAATGCATATACTTTTCTGATTGGCAAGTGTGTTGGGCACTGCAATTGAGAGAGAGTCTAGATTATTCTGGTAAAGGAAAAAAATCCAGCTGAATGCTTTGACTCCTTATTATGAGTTTTATTTTTTATGTTTTTTATTCCTGAAATATGTGCCATCTATATTCTTCTGTCTCAAAACCAGTTAGACTTAGTTGGTTTAAATCTCTCTGCTCAGACCATGTGTAATTTAAAAGGAACAACTACTGAAGCTCCAAATGGTAGCTGTGAAATACTGCTCATAGTTATCTGAGTTGTGTTGCAGCACCAAAACTCTTAAACCTTTGGCACCAAGTCCTATGAAGTGTTTTGTCCTTTTTCAGTGGATTGCAGCTGTTTCATGCCCTGATTAATGAGAACACAGAGTGAGAGCAACATTCTGTACATGAGTGTAAATTAGGAGTTTAAATACTTGAACTGTAGATAAAGTTTCTTCTCCATTCTCCGTCTACTATCAGCTTTATATCTAAAATAGGGTATTTGTTTATTTTTCTTTTTTAATTCCAAGTGTAATGTTTTATCCTAATATGGCAATATCTTACTCATATTTGTTATGTGCCACAACCTCTATTTTTAAATCAGTCTGCTAATTGCATTTCACATTGCTACTAAGATTTTTTATTATGGCAGTTTCTCTGTAATTTCATATTTACTTCATGTCTTACTGCATTACCAAATGTTCCAACTAGAGAAAGCTGAAAGCTTTTTTTAAGCTGTGATTTATTTTAACAATAGTAGTGCAAAAATCTGTTTCCTTGGGATAGGCTGGAAGGGATCATGAAGGGAAAATGAGGTTGAGGAGGAAGGGCACTGCATAGCTGTATAATTGCACTTATTTGTATTAGAGTTCCACTTAGGCTAGAGTCCATCCACATAAATGACCCCAAAATATGGAGTATAAGAATAACTTTGAAGAAACATAGTGTTTATTATTACACAGAAATGGTGGTGCTTAATCACAAGTTAGTGTTTCGGTGGAGTGTGTGGCTGGCATTCATTCTGAGATTTTGGAAAGCTGTTTTCTCACAGCTAGCTGGTCTGTTTTTTTCTTTAATAGGACAGGGAGAACTGTCATCAACAGTGACAGACCAAGCATGTGCAGCTTGCTGCATTTTGTGGTTTCTGTCACTGGTGGAACCTGGAGGGTGTGTTAGCAGCAGCAGCCCGGGGCACCTCGGGTGCAGCAAGTGTCGTGCTTTAGGCGCCCCATGATACAGCTCCACTTGCTGCACTGAGCTACCACTTCTTGGTGGTACTTGTTTGATTAAGATTTTCTTGACACTAAAACAATGTCGCTTAGTCAACATACTGATTTTCAAATTTATTTTGATGCTTTTTAGCTGTATCAATTCATAGATTCTGTTTGGTTTTAATTTTCGAATGTTGGGGTCTCTTTACTGTGAACAGGAATCTTCAATAAAAATGTAACGTTGCAGTAAGCTGCTGCTAAAGTTATTATTCTTGGTAGATAAAATCTATTTTTATTTTGACATAACTAATGAAAAATCTGTCAGCCTAAGTGACAGTAATGGAAGCTGCTATACAGAGATTGTCAAGAAAATCACAGGCTTGGAGTTCCCAAGTCATCATTTTAATATAAATCAAGTGTTTGATTGTCACATTTTTGGTAATAAAAATAATTTTCAATCCACTTTACACATGGAATATTTTAAGGGGTCCTGAGTTAGTATGAGCTGTGAGATTTTGCCTTGTAAAGTAAGGAGGGCACTGTCTGCCTAAAGCCATAACTGTGCAGATGGTGAAAATGTTCCAATACTGAAATTGGTTTTATTTTGATATTCAACTTGGCAAAGTCACAGGAATAGGAAGTATTACAGGAGAGAGTTACTATCAACGAGTATCATAATATCATCTCTCTCTCTCTCTCTCTCTCTCTCTCTCTTTTCTTTAATTGACTGGTCTGTCAAGAATCCAAATACTAATTGTTTTGGTAAATGAGAGCCTAGGTCCACTTGCAAATACAAACATCAGACTCGAAAGCAAAAGAGATGCTGTCTACATAGCAGGAGAAACTCAGCCTGTGAATTTTTTGCCTGGTTGCACAGGTGTGCTTTCAGCAGTGGAATAGAAAAGGCTGTTCAGGAGCAGCATGTGAGTCTGATGGCTGTCCATTCCCATGGTACTTCCTCATGGCAAATTAAAGGGACCCATGTACACCTACACTGTTCTTGAATTTGTCTATTCTTTTTTTTTTTTGTGCTTGCTGATGCTGTCTGCCTGTAAAATCTCTTGTGACAGCAAGCTTCATAAAATCACTACCTGCTATGTAAAGATGTGCTTCTTTTTATCTCTGTTAAGCTGATCTCAATGTAGTTTTATCACATTCCTCCTTGTTATAGTGTTGTTTGGTGAGCTGTAGTTCTGCAGTCACCTTACTTTTCCTTAATGCCTTTTTAAACATTGTTCATATCACCCCCTTGGTCTTCTGCCCTTCAATCTCTCTTGTTGTGAGGCAGCTACTGTGTGAACCATTTGTGTTGCCCTTCTCTGGACCTTCTCTTATCCCATTTCTTGAGTTAGAGAGAGCAGAACTGTCTGATACTGTCTACAGTGTTATATAGCAGCAAAATTATATTCTGTCTTGGGTTTGTTGTTTTTCTTAGTGATAGGCAAAATGGTATGGCATTTGTGGCTGTGATTGAGCTTAGAGAACTGTGAACTGTGACTCACAGATCTCTTCTTTATTCAAAGTTGATGTGAGAATGTTAATGAGGTTTAGATTTTTCCTCGAAACAACTTTCAGTTCACAACATGCCCCTTTTCCCAATTTAGTTCTAATAACATTTCTTCAGTGAGAAAGATGGCTTCTTACCAAAAGCGATTCTTTGGTGAGAAGCCTTGTCAAAGGCTTTCTGAAAATCCAGGTCTGCAGGGTCTTAATTTATCTACTTGCTTTCCTCTACACCTCCTGAACACATGGTAGGTAGCAGGGCAGTATTTTCCTTTACAAAAGCTCTATTGACCTTTTCTGGCTGGATATGTATGGGCTCAGCAATATTCTTTTGTATGGACTCTACTGTCCTACCAGGAGTGGATGTTAGTATCCGTGGTCCTTTTGGGACCTTCAAGGCTCCCAGGTCGATGCCACCTGGCCCACATGAGTTGGTGATCTGGCTGGTCTAGTTCTCCCCGTACGTGCCCTCCATGTCGACACAGCTGTTCTGATGTTGTGGAGAACATGCTGTGTGAGAGACCATCTCATCTTCATTGGTAAAGACAGATGCTGAGGATTTGATGAGCTTCTTTCTCCTGTGACCTTCTTATCCTTGAGTATCCTTTTCATACTTCTGTTGGGAAATGAGCCTGCCAACCTGCTAGCTGTGTTTCATCTTTCAAAGTTTTATGAACATTTTAGTCTCAGCATGAGCATCTGTTGCAAGGTTATCTTTAAATTCTTCTTCACGCTCTTAATTTCCTGTTTGCATTTGACTGCCCTGTTTTATGGCCTTTCCTGTTCTCGTTTTCATCCTCCTCACTTTCAGAAATTTCCTCATGTTCTTTTACTTACTCTCTTGACACATTTTGAGCAGCATATCTACTCACATGAAAACAAGTAGAGGGTAGACTTTAATCATTTAGTGTTTTAGCTCGTAGTTGCCAATAATGGGTCCACATTTAGTTTATTATTTTCTAGATTCAGAATATTTTCTCCTTTCTTTCTGTCTTTCTGGCAGCAGTGGAAATAAAAAAATTACCTTGCAGAAATCTGGAGCTTTACAAAGTGAGTGAGTTAGGACTAAGGCAGTGTGGTTGGTTGCCTCTGAAATAAAAACTGTTAGTTTGACTTTTCAGGTGTTATATATTGGACATTTTTAAGTCTGCTGATACAAAAGAGGATGTTTCTCATTTTTAGTGACCTGATACCCACAAATACAATTTTTTTTCTTATCATTAAGATTTTGGAGATGCAGAGTTGCATTTGACATCCTTGGATAATTGAACACGTATGTACTCTCCTTAATTTTATGAAAAATGGCTGTGATTTTTATAATTAGATTTCTTCTGGAAAATATACCGCAGTGGAACACTGTGATGTTGTGATTATAATATTGTCAATCATTTTCTTTATTAATGGCTAAAATAGTAAAGATTATTAGGGATCCTATTCTATTCTGTTCTAATTAAAGTCCCATACTTCTGGAGGGCCATTGTATTACTAGATGACACAAGGTGCAGGATGGGGAAGTTCAGAGATTTTGGCAAGCTGATGAGAGGTAGTTCTGTAAAATTGAGAAGTAACGAGGGATTGTGGGATCTGTACTTCTTGTTTCTCCTAACTTACGGTAGGAAAAGAATTAATATAATTGGAGTGACTATTGCTTATGCTTCAGATTTCATGTCCAGCTGAGATTAATTATAAAAGTGCTTTTCAGAACAGTGAGATCTTGGAGCACTGTCCTAATTGCCATGGGGAGAAGAAAAAGAACTATTTTCTTAAGGTGTAGTTATAGCCTGATCATTGCTTTTGAAAAACTTAACATGACCTGTGTGTAGGCAATAATGAGGATCCAAGTTCAACAACCTGGGAGGTCCCTTCCAATCTCAAATTCCTGGAAATGCTCTAACTTGGTATAGACTCAGGAAAGCATTATTAGCAGGTTACTTAATGACTGGAATTTTAAACATTTTAGAGTCTAAATAAAGTTAATTAAGGGTATTGGGCTAAAGCTTTGTGCTCAGTTTTGGTGCCTGCAGCCATGGATTTTTCTATTTAAGATGGTCAAACCTCAGTCCAATATAGTTATTTGTGATAAAATGTAAATTACATGTGTGTACTTCATTAAGTGCTTCTACTTCTTGGGTAAATGTTTACCAGATTTTTTAAAAAAAATTGATGCAAAAGTAAATTCTGTAGAGCCTGCAAGGTTATTTACTGCCAGCTTTAGGAAGCTAATTTCAAATGGCTGACTTGCAAAAAAGATTTAATTTTGAAGATATTGGTTTGATATTAGGGATATTGGTGTTTAAGAAGTGAGTAGAAATAGGAGACAATGGTTTAGCAGGCATAAACATTACAAGAAAAAGTTAACTAATTTTTTAGTGAATAGCACGTCAAAGTTTAGGGAACTTTTTAATGGTTTTTTTAGGGAGCTTTTTATGTTTGTTTTTTTTTTTTAAATCAGAGTTTAAAAAACCCAAAAGTATTAAGTGTAATATATGTTCTGTGTTTCCTAGTATACCTAGTGCACTTTAGGGAGTGTGGATTTCCTTCCATTTTGGAACTTTTCCTAGTAAGTCATTGTCTGTCATGAATGTAGAGTACCATTTCCTTGGAACTGAATTTCTCTAGTCTTAACGTCTTCTGACCCTTGATAAACACACATCTACTCCGTCCTTGTGATGAGTGTCCAAAATCTGAGTGTGCTGTGAAGCACAGGTGCAGCATGGCTACAACAGACAGCTTTGAAGAAGTGCTTGTGTTTGCTAACTGATTAAATCTGTTCATACCATGGAAAACTAGCTTATCCTGGGGTCTGGTCAGAAAATTGCAAGGTGTCTTAAAGTGGTGTGTGGTGAGCAGACTCTTTCCACCTGGGAATTGCTACTGCTTAGGTAGAGCAGGAGGGCTGAGACTGAATCCGCTGCTCCGGGCTGGTGGCATGTGAAGGAAACTGTGACAAATCTAAACTTTCAGCTACAGTGTTTGATTGGAGAGCGTTGCTTTTTTGGGAGAGGGTTGCTTTTGTGAGACCATTAATTAAATCGCTTTGTGACGGTTGGACCACATTTTTTGGTTTGTGATATTAGGACTATCTGAATGAAGGATGCGATCTCTGTACATAACAGCAATGTCTCTCATTTCAAGGAAATGGTAGGAACAGTGAAGTGCTTTCTGCTTTTTCTGTGTTTTTATTACTTGCATTAAAGTTCAGGAGAATTTCACATCTGATAATAGAAGATGCTTATGAACGTTAGGTCAGGTCTTGGTTAAGTTTCCAGAAGGTCTAGAATAACTTCCAATTATGTTTGTTCCACATTGTCTAGAAATTGTATTATAAGATTCTTATCATGTTATTCCATTACAAATTGGAAATATTCCGGAAATAGTAATTCTGCAATATAATATCCATATAATATAATGTAACTTGCTTTTTCTCAGACCTCTTGTGTGCTTCAACACTGAAGAAAATTTGAGACTTGTGCAATTAGTATGCTGTGTTCATGTTGTTTGATCGGATTAAGTGGAGAATTCTGTAATCAGATGAATCCCACACACACACTGGTGCAAACAGCATATACCTTTAAAATATAATTATTTGTCTCTTACTCGTTTCAAAAAATGGGCTTTATATAGACAGGATTCAGTATGCAATGGAAAGGTTTGGATCAGTGAGTCATTTTTTGCCTAAAAATATTTGCATGGTAAAATATTTCTATCTGTTACTGTTCTCACACTTTCCAGATAATAATTATCTCTAATGGTTAGTCGATTTCATGCTGAAGGCCTCAGTTCAGCAACACACTCAAAGTCTTGCATGACTTGCATCAAACTGGATTATTCCATCTATTTTAAAGTAATTCTTGTGCTTGAATCAGACACATTTAAGTACCCTGTTGCATTAGTATCTGTGTGGAAATTGCTTTTCTCCTCAACATAATCAATTTTGGAACTGGAAGTTACCTTCTGTTGATGGTTTGAGTATTTTTTTTCCAATTTGTGCCACCATCAGTTGTTGTTGACTTTAATATTTGTGGCTTTGCTGCTATCCCGACAATTGAATTATTTTGTGTGTATCTTCAGAGTAATTGTATGCCTCTTGATTGCCTTTTCAGTTTACAGGTAAAATCAGCGTTTTGCCAACACTGTCATTGTTTAAAAAACAGCAATGCAAAATCTTCTGGTCCAAAGAATTAGTCTCTATTTAATGTGAATAAATAGTTTAAATTCGCAGTTATATGAGGTGTAACATAAATTTAAAAAGCCATAACTTTAATCTATATGTACAGCTGTTTTTACATGTTTCTATTTACCTTTGTTTCTGTAATTTAATATTTTTCAGACAAGTATAAAAGAAGGATTACTACTGAAGCAAACCAGCTCTTTTCAGAGGTGGAAAAAGCGTTATTTCAAACTTCGAGGTCGTACCCTTTACTATGCTAAGGATTCAAAGGTAATTCTGTGCTAGTAGTGTCTAATGCCATTTGCTTGTGACTTCAGTTTCATGTAGGTTTATAAGTTTAATAATAATTTAATGATTTGCTCACTGTTTTATGTAAAAACTGCTGTGTTAGTGTGTTAAATTAACTTTAAGGAAGATTGGTAATTTCTCTTGATTTTTTTGAAATTAAATTCATCACATTTATTTTAACCTTTTTGGCTATTCAGACAAACAGTAAAGTAATTTTAACAAGTTGTGGGGTTTTTTGTGGCTCTGAGTCAAAAAAAAGTGAAAACTGGATAATGCTTAGAAGTTATCACTAAGGCTGCATTCTAGTAAAACTCTTCTGCTCTGATGCCCATAGAAATAGTTATGTGAAATCAAAATAAGCTGATTTTCTGCCAAAACTGATATATAAGGGAAAAAGCTGTTTCCCATCTATTGAATTTGTTGGTGGGAGAATTGGGGGTGGGCAGAGGGGAATACTTATCTTCCCTTTGAAAGGCATTTCCTTCCTCCCTCCCAAGGCTGGGGCCAAGAGCATTTTGGCTGACTCAGATCATGCTGTTTCATAGCAGTGGGTGTTACTCTCCTTTACCCTGTGGGGTTGCAGCATCTCATGGAGCTGTAGGTGAGATGCTTCAGATCTCCAGCATCTTCTACAACCTTGTTTTCTCAACAAAAGTCTTAGTAAAGAGGCACGGAGATCACTCCTTGTGGGACTATAGGACTGCAGCTGTGTGGTGCACAGTTGTGTGGCTGTAATGAATCAAGGAAAGCACCATTGCTCCAGGGAGCCCAGCACTGCAGTGCCTCTGTTGTCAAACCTCTCTGCACTTGGTGTAACCACGAGCAGTTTATATAAAGGATAAGCATGGCAGATAAGAGCTTTGAGAAGAGCAACCTCAAATCACAGTATTATGCTGAGATGTTTTGAAAATGTGAGCCTACTCTCTTAGATGAGGAATATGGGTTATTTTGGGTCTCTGTTGGTCTCACTCCAACAGGTCTGTGCCCTTGCTGTCGTAGGAATCATGGAACTGTTGTAGCACGTCCAGAGGAGGGACACAAAAATGGGCAGGGGGCTGGAACACCTCTCTTATGAAGACAGACTGAGAGATCTGGGACTTTATAGCAGCCTTCTAGTACCTACAAGAGATACAGGGGAGCTGGAGAGAGGCTTTTTTACGAGGGCATCTGATCAAAGGACAAGGGGGAACGATTTTAAACTGAAAGAGGAGAGTTTTGGATATGAGGCTGGAAGATACTCTTTAGTGTGAGGGTGGTGAGACACTGGCACAGGCTGCTCAGAGAAGCTGTGGATGCTCCATCCCTGGAAATCTTCAAGGCCAGGTTGGATGAGGCTTTGAGCAACCTGGACCATGGCAGGGGCTTTGGAGGTAGATGGTCTTTAAGGTCCCTTCCAACTAAAACCATTCCGTGATTCTATGATAAAGATGAGAAAAGAAGGTGTTACGAGCAGGCAATTGTGCCAATACTCTAATGCTGAATCCAGACATGCTGAAACTCCCCCCCTGTATGGATTCTCCTCCCTGTGGCATGGAAGAGGAAAAACATGGTAGGGCGAAAAAAATAGGCGTTTTTGTTGGACTGTTCTTCTGTACTACAAAACTCATCATGAGCATAACAGAACAGATCCTTTGCCAGAGGCTGGACTGTTTAGAGCAGACAGATGTTTCCCTTGTAGGGACATCAGACAAAGGATCTTTTCAGCCCTTTGAGATACATCTTCTCATATGGATACTGTATAGCTTCCTACATGACTTTAGAGTTCCATCCTTAAACTAAATAATTAATTCACATTTTACTGTGTGTGAATCTCTGTCCTCTGACACCACATTTATGCTACACAGTAGACACTCTAAAGCTTCATCTGTGTAAGAAAATCCCCTTCTTTTAAAAGAGATTTTAAAGCAATGTAATTATTGAGCCATTTGTTTAATGCTCTCATGTACCACTTAGAATAGCAAGTAGGAATGTGTTTAGGGGCCAGTTATGAAATTTTATCACATCATCAGTGTGTTCTATTTTATTCACTACTTTTAATTTCTATTTTTATTTTCTAATTGCAATAGACACCATGAAATTAAAGCAAACTTTGTAAGCATACCTGAAAGTGGACTCAGACTGAATTTAATGCTTCTATGTTCTTTTCCCTTCACAGTCTCTAATATTTGATGAAGTTGACCTGTCAGATGCCAGCGTAGCTGAATCAAGCACAAAAAATGTCAACAACAGCTTCACGGTATGGAACAATTTAATACCCTTTTTGAAGGCTGCGGATAGACTGTTACTAAGAAAATCAAGAATCCTCTCAATTGCTTATCTTCCTGTTTGAAAATAAAATGTCTTTCTTTTGGAAATGGTTTAATGTATGAGAACAATACCACATAAGCTACAGAACATTTTATTTCAGTGAGCAGAAATGTCAGATGACAGTTGCTTCAAAAGATGATGATAGAAGGCCTTAAAAATACAAGAAGATTCAATATTAGGACTTAGTACTTACTAGTACAGCTTGGGTTTGTGCTGTAGTTTCTCTTTGAGGCAACATGCTGAATTAAATCAAATGTAATTGTGTTTTTGTTTTAATTTTCTTAATATAAAATTTTTGGTTTCTTCCCATATTGAAATGTATTTTATTTTTTTCACTGCCAGTCATACCCATATATGTTTCCAAGTCACTTAGAAAAGCTGTCCCTATAGCTGCACCTTGATTCTGATACTGCTGTAAGAAACACAGAGTGTTCATAAATCCCCATTTCTGTAAGTTCACAGATGTTTTTTACACAAATGACCTTTCATTTATTGTCCAACTGTCTTTTAGAACTAAATGATAATGTCTGACACAGTTCCTCTGCTGATTCTTAGCCTCTGGAAAAAAAATTTCGAGCATGAGCTAGTTATGAGGAATACCATTAGTGAAGGTGTCCTTTTGAAGGACATCTTGAGATGTCCCACTGACTGTAATGGCATCCTTAACCTGCATGTCCCTTTATTCTCTATTAAAATGTTGATTTTTCATTTTCCTGATGTTTTTAATTCCCCAGATGATCCATAGTAGTCCATATTACCAGTCTTTGTTTTTTCTTCTCCAAAGCAGTCAAATGCAGGCCTCGTGAGGGTTTCATAGTTCTTCCTTGCTGTGGCACCTCCCAGGCAGCTGCTGAAGCAGTCAGAGCACTTCAAAGACATGCTCATGTTGGCCTTGACAGCCCAGTGTGTTGTGTCAATCTAAGCTGCTTTACTGACTAAGAATGCAATTAAAAAGCCTACTTTGATGGAAGGTCTCGTATGAGGTGGTGGCTGTGTAAGGTACTAGCCTGTCTCTTGGAAAGGGTCTTTCTGTTGCCTAGAAGTTCTGCTTCTTCAGAGAAGTGGGATGCTTGGACTTTTTTTTCTTTTTCCCCTTGTTCAATACTTGGTGTTTCAGTGTCCTTTGTAATCCTTTAGGCCTGTTCAGCATTCATTCTTCGTCGAAAGCATGTTTTGCTTCCAGTATCAAGAATTCTGGGGAAGACAGTAGTGAGAAAAGAAATCTCTGGCTACAGCTTTAACAGCTTCAGAGACACTGTTTGTTTTCATGTCCTGGGTACTTTAGGGCAAACAGTGTTTTCTCTAAGGAGTCTTCAAACTAATTTTGAAAAATTATTTGGATGTAAAGCTCTCCTGGATTGAAGAGTCGTCTGATTTGACTGTGAAATATGGTAATAGTCGTCATCTTGCTTAATCTTTTGGCTTCTTTCTTTGTGTTTGCCTAACCCAGTCTCCCAGCAACACAGCTCTGTGAAGTGAGACATCTCTGACCTCGCCTGCACTGGGTTGGACTCAGGGGCTGGGGGTGGAGTAGGTGGTTAGCTCTTCAGCAATACTCCTTATAAATAAAAAGAAACTTTTCTTTTTGCCTTTTTATTTTCTTCCATCTTAAAAAGATAACTCTGCCTTTCTTAAAATTATGGGTCTTCTGATTTATGTTCTTAGCGATCAGTTAGCATTCTCTGTTAAAAATAACAAAAATTAAATCCTTAACTTTAGCCTTCTCTAGTTAATGTACTCTTCTTGTTTCTTTGCCCCAGTAGATAATATTTTTAACACAAACTGACGTAGATGGAATATACGCCAAATGACAATTTTTCCAGGAAAACACACCTTAAAAAATTATATTTAAAAAATTATTTTAATTTTTTGTTTAAAAATCATTTTGTCATTTCACCTAAATCCTACCCTCTCCCCTCAGTTTCCCACCCCCAGCTTGTAGAAGTTACTGTTTGGCCTTCTTTTGCCCTTTCCAGTTTGTCTGTTTGAAGGCAGAGGTGTGTGTGTCAAGTTTTTCCATGCTCTTTTTCTGGATAAAACTCAAGTCCTAAAATTAGTCATAACACACAGATTTAAAGCTGGGTTTATTTGTAATGCACGAGCTTGCAGAATATTTTATGTAACTAAATAACACTGTTTGTTCACCAGAATTACTTTTGCTATCTTTCTGTAAACAAGTTGAGGTTAAAGAGAAAGTCGAGGTACATAATATCTACTAATTAAAATGCAGAGCTGATAAACTTAAATTAGCTCATTTGTTTCATTTTTTCCTTATTGCTGATGATATTACCTTTCAGTGAACAATCAACTCACTTCTAGCAATTAGTTTCTAGTGCACAGCATTGCCTTTTAAATGTTTATGAAGTGTTTCGTAGTTCTGAGCATCCTTACCTAGAGGTTAATGGGTAACTTAGAAGGAAGGATGTCCTTTGACTTCAGAGCCTTTACATGAGACACTCAAGGCTGGATTCTTCCCACTGCCTTGTTAGGTACCAGTGTCCCAAGTCTGTGGGAAGAGACAGAAGAGGTTCAAGCAGCCAATTCAGCCCAGGAGAGATTTGCATCAGCCTCTCCATCAGCCACATCAGGAACTCAGGGGGGATTTTGCTCAGCCCCTGCCGAGTTGAGTGGCGTGGGTGAGTGCTGAGTCCTCATAGTGATATTGGGTACTCTGCAGAACATGTTTTTCCCCAGAACTTTGCTTCTGCCTTGGAGGGTGGTTTATGTTGTCACAGCACAGCCAGAGGAGCGAGGTTGCTCAGCATGTTACCTCTTTGGGGAGGCTCCTGGAATGAATCACCTCCCACCCTTATTGCACAGAAGCAGATGGGGCAATGACCAATTCTGCTGAGGGCTGTAATTCCTTGTGCATATTGGTTTGCAGGGATGGAAGTTGGCTTGTTGGTACCTCGAGTGCATTTAGAAAAACCCTGTTTATTGTTCTCAAAACAAGACTCGAGACCAAATGAGGCTGAAGAGTGCTTCCTGGTGTGCAGGCTTGTAGAGCAGTGGTGGTGTGCTTTTCTTCTAACAGGTATAAGGAATGGGATTTTTAAATACTAAAAGGATTCTTGAACAGGCACATTCAGATGATGAAGGTCCTCAAGGCAACAAAGGTGATTATGGATTGTGATTTAAAAGGAAATTATGTTAGAACTTTGGGCTTAAGTTTCTACCTCTACCTTGCTTTTGATGCTGAAGAACTGATGCACATTGCTGAGGAAAAAAGTCTGTAGATGTTAACCATGCTGCCCCTCAGTAGTTGAGCCAGTTGAGGTTGTATAAAATGCTCTGGGTTACTATAAATCTGTGCTAGAGTCTCATGTTAAATGCACAGGCTTCATGTGGCAGCACCTATATTTTAATCCATCCAAACTTCTGTTTAAAACTTTTTGTAATGGGTTTTTTGACGGTAAATGTGATGGAAAATAACAATATTATGGTAAAATACTGGTTTTGAGGCACTAGTTTGTATAGCTGGCTTTATCCAACTGCATCTAGGAGTAACAGAGGAAATAATTTCTCTGTCATTCTGGAAGGTCCCCTCCAGGAATATGAGAGCTAACGTACTACTTGATACTTAGGATGGGGATTCAGCTTGTCCTAACTTCTGGGTGGGACTTGATGATGGGTTTAGAGGCCCCTAAATTTAGGTATCTGAAAGAAAATTAATAGGTCTTTAAAGCAGATTTCTGTAATTGCTCAGTTCAGTTTAGACTCCAATGATTTATGAACTCCAATGATTTTCTCTTAGCTACAATAGCAGCTTTGTCATCCAGGGCACCTAAAATGTCGGTCCTTGCTTTCAGCTTTCTGAATCAGGTGCTGAATCAAGTGTTTTTTTGTTGAATATACATCTTCTAAAAGTTGTCATCTTGAGGGGGAGGAAGCTGCAGTAGGCAGATCTGCGATCCTGGAAAGCCTACAGCGATTTTCAGTAATTAGAAACGGGCTGGAAAGGAGACTTGATGTTCCAGCTAATAACACTGATTACTAGGATTCTGGATATGCTTGCAGAAATGTCTAACATAATACCTTTTTGTCTGATTTATTGGTTTAAGCAATGCTTTAGACCATATAGACCATAGAGTCCTGATTATTGTGTGAAAAAAAAAAAAAAACTTCCTTGGAGAACTTTTAAAGTGCTGGGCTTTAGTAAAATTTTCTCACCTAGTGTTATGATGTAAAAGCAGTAGAAACTTACAAAGTATCTTGTTGGGGTTTTTCGTTTATTTGTTTTTTATTACCTCAATTTGATTTGACTATTTTCCAAGGTGAATAATCTTTGTCAGCATCCTTCTATATTCTTACCTATGCTTGCTGTTCTCCTGATTGTTATTCTGCAGCATCATCTTGTAAGTGAAGTTATATGCTTGACACTCAGGGAAGCCCAAGTCACAGACATTTGGGATTATTTCATAAATTAACGCTCATTTACATTTCTTGTGGATCCCAAGTTTTGTCTGTTTTCTGCAGTGGCATAGTGTGCATTTTTGTGTCCCCTTTACTGATGCTAGAGATCCTTCTTCTGTTAATTTGGAGCTGTCTGTAATTCTTAAATATTTAATCTGTGTTTCTGTGGTGTGTATTTCTTTATTTTTACTAACACTGAAATGTTTCAAGTCACTGTACTCTCCACTTAATACACTACTTGGCTCACTTTGAACTGCCTTGGAGATCAAGAAGGGGAACTAAGTAATGAAAATTTTGTGCTGTCTGCAAATATTCCTGTATTGCTACTTTACACTTCTCTTCCAGTTTAAGAATCATACCACAAAATTTTGTTGGAGAATAATAAGCTGTTTATTATCTATTAATCTTTTTTTCATATTAAAAATTCTTCTTATTCCTTCTTACTTTTTACATCCCTTAGCTTTTCATCTCATTGCATGATGGTGAAGAAAATAATTGGTCTTTTCAGCTCAATGACCGAAATGACTAAACATGATTATGGATCAGCCTGATGTTTTAACTTTTCTGAACAGAAGTACTTAATTTTGTTCAAATTAATCCCTTTAATTAATTAATCCCTTTGTGTGTTAGTTTTTTTAATGTATTTTTTCATATTATATTAAAAAGACCCAAACAAACAGGAATAGCATTCGATTAAAGTTAGTCCCTGAATGTAACTTTGTTACAGAAAATAAAAGGGTTTTTTCTCTGATTTCTGCTTTTTTTGGTCAGACACACCAGTTCACTTAGACTGAAAAGTAGGGACTTTGGCTTAATATGTTTTTAAACAACAACAACAACAAATCTTTATGCAGTTGTTTATGGTTTTCTTAGTATTCTGTAAATTTGATAGATAGATTTTGAAAAAACAAAATATTTATATATGCTGATTTTCCTTGCATATCATATTTCTAGAAGATTAGGGTTTTTCTATTAAGTTAGTGAAACCAAATATTGTATTGGAGCAACTGTGCTTCAAATGTGGTTAAAATTTATATTGTCTTCTTCTAGTTTATATTGTTTTCTAACAGACCTCTGATTACCTTATTTCCTATCCATATTTCTGAATGTAGCATATCCTATGTCTTGGTTGGGGATTTCAGGTTTATTGGCATATGACTAATGTGGAACCAGCTTAAAGGATAAAGTAATTCTCTTCATCTTTGTATCCTCTTGTTTTCAATGGGAGGTGGCCCAGTTGGACTGGAAGCCCAGTTCTTGTGATTTGTCAGGACTGAATATTGCAACCAATCCTGAAAGGCATATAGCTTTTAGCACTTTATTTCAGTCCTGTTGCTTCTGACATCAGTCAGCTCTGCTTTAATCATGGAGATTAGTTGCTTCTAATTGATTATAGAGAACCAAACTTTAATATTCACTCTGGGCTTGAGAGGCAGAATGCGTTGCCAGAGTTTTGCAGTGTTTTTCAGAGATAGAGTTAATTTCCCTGGACTTGGACATATTTTGCTTCTTTCTTGCCACTGAGATTTTTTCAGAGTTGTTGTTGAGACTTTTCTTCAGGGACTGCAAAAACTTCAGGGGATGTAAGAACTGCTTAACCTCCCCCAAGCCACATCAGGAAGAAATAAGAACCTTTTCCCAAGGAGTTTAAACCCTTTCATCTTTGGGTGTGGGCACTCCATTCTATCTTTTCAAATGTTAGAGACAAAGAGAGATATTCCTAAAGCTGGGAATAATTATCCTAAAACTTTTTAATTTTTAATTTAAATAAGCTAACATCAGTTTTATTACTGATTCTTGATTTGCCCAAAGTTCAGGCTCTTGAGCTTTATTTGAGTGCAGAAAGCGTATGGATTCTGGTGGAGGTATTTCTCTGCTGCTGTCCTGCATGATTACAAAATCCAGTTTACTGCAGTTCCATCTCAGTGGACATCAGAAGATGGTTTCTTTACTGATAGCCTCAAGCCTCTTTCAGATGCTCTTCTACCTCAGTCTGGTTTGTTTTTTTTCAAAGGGTTGCTCACCTGAAGGTTACACAGGCCTTCTCTGGTCTTTCTGCTGCTTTTCTTTCACTGTCCTTCTTACTTCTTTAGTTGGTGAAATCATCTTGCTACTCCTGTGTTGGCAGGCTCCTAAGATCATGGGGTCAGCAACTACCCTAGAAATTCCAAACTTGAGGTGGATTCCCTTGATTTCAGTTATTGCTAAGCAAACATTGCCCTGTTTGTAGCCTGGATTGATTAATCTTTCTGGTTTGCTCTGTAAGAATACTCTGGAGCACAGCTATCTGCAATTTTTTTTCTTTGTAAAAATCTATTTTGAGTAAATGTCTATATATAGTCTATGTTGATGTTCCCTTGAAGGGGACACTCTTGCTTGACTTCTCCCTTTAATAAACCACAGGGACATGAAAGGAATGGGTTTGTATTTGGAAACATGTTTCTGTTTTTTATCCTTTCGATCTGCAGTAATCTCCTGGATTTGGATATGTTTTGAAATTTCCTGTGCATTCCTGTTGCGTGTTGATGTTGCTAACACTATATACTATACACTATACACTATATTCTATATTCTATATACTATATACTATATACTATATACTATACACTAGATACTAGATACTAGATACCATATACTATATATTGATGGTGCTGGGAGTTCAGACACATTTGCAGAAGTCTGCTTTAAGTCCTGCCTTCTGGTGAGCTGAATCCCAGTCTCAGAGGCATTGTATTTTAAATTTTGCCCTTGGGATTATCAGAAGGTTCAGTGCATGGCACTGTTTAAAGATGGGGTGATGGCATATCCAGACGTTCCCCATGCCCTGTTGGCAGTGTAGAGCAGGCTGACAGGTCCTGCAGTGACATCTGCAGAGGTTCTGGGGCCTCTTCTTGTCTCCAGGAGGTAGAACATGGCTGGAAATGGCTCAAGTTGCCCTGCTGGCTTCACCAGCATGACTCAGCTTTGCACAAGTAGCTAACTCTTGGAATGGATTTAGTTTTTCCCTGGTTGTGAACTATCTGCTGTTTCATGCAGATGGTGATTAGCTTTTTAAGTGATGAAGGCTTTTTGATGCTTCCCAGCCTGAGCAACACCCAAACCACAGAAGGAGAGGAGAAGTGCTTTGGATTCCATTTTGTTCAATTTTCTACTCAGGGTTGGGATTTTTTTTTCCCTATATTCAGGCAGTTTAGAAATAATACAAAAACTGAAATAGCAAATTAATATGCTTAGGAAAAGAAAAATTAGACAAAAACAATTCGTGTGCACTTGTGATGCATTTAGGGTTTTTTCTTCCATTTAGCACTTACTCATTTCCCCTCCCTCTCCCCTCCCATCCTCTGAGTGTGACCAAAAAATGTAATGAAGCTGAGAGCTCTTTGGGTGGGACTTCCAAGTTTTAAGCTCCTTATCTCTGATTTGATATACTGTCCCTTTCCCTAGACTGTCTGAAGGTGTTGAAGCTTTAAGTTTCATTATGAAAAAGCAGTAAAGCATTTCAGTTGTGATGCTGAAAATCCATAGATAAGTTGCTTGAGACTGATCTCAAGGAAGCTGAGCACTTTTCAGAGAGAACAAAGGGGATACTTAAAAATGTGACCATTCTGGTCTGTATTTTACATTTTGATTTTAGTCGCATTTGCCTGGAGCTTGTTTTCCACACATTTCATGCTTGGCAGAAATTTTTCAGAAATAGCTTGCAGAAAATTTCCCTTTTCCACTGGTGAAGCATTTGGGATGTGTGGAGAATAAGCACTGAGGATTGGCAGATTTCATTTTTCCTGCAGTTTTACACTTAACCTATTTTCTGATGTTTCTTTCTATTCATGCTTTAAAAGTGGCTGAAATACCTAGATAAACCTCAGAAAGTATCCCTCATTGCAGTTCCTGTTTACCAAATAATTTTATAAATAAAGTCACTGGTGTAAACTTTGAAAAAATTTCCTGTTTCTGGAGAACAAGGATGTCTGGCTTCAGGGATGAAACGATGTTTAAACAGGAATCCGTTATTACAGACAGAATAAAATAGTCCTTTGCTGGTTTATTTTGTATAAATTTGCACTTAGTGCCATTAAATATATAACTACATGTTTTCCTTAAATTAGAGAAGCCATCCCATCTGATAGATGTGTAGTGAGCTGGTGAAACCAGAGCTAAAGGCACAGAAGTGCAACATTAACGTGCTTAACAAATCTTTATGTAAGGACTTCAAAGAAACATGCAGGCCTTGAACAATATATAGCAATTTCCAATTTCCATCTACAAGAATGGCTTATTGGTTTTGCTATATGTAAATGCTGATTTAAAATAAATTTCTAATTCTTCTGTCCAAACCCATGTAACTTGCCTACCCTGCTTCTTGTAACTGTCTCTTTATAAAGTTATACTTCTGCAAAAATGATGTTTTTCTGTTAGCAGTTGGTTGACATTGAATACATGAGCTTGATTTGGGGAACTGGATTTCTGACAAAGCGACTTTTGCGGGATACTTCTGCAGTCCAAGGCTGGACACGTAACTGGATGACTTGATTTACCTGGATTCTGTTTTCACAGAATCGTGGAGCGGTTTGGGGATTGGAAGTGGCCTCTGAAGGTCATCTGGTCCACCCCCTTTGCTGAAGCAGGGCCACCTGGCCCAGGCTGCCCAGGACCATGTCTAGGTGGCTTTTCAGTATCTCCAGGGGTGGAGACTTCACAAATGCCTTGAGCAACTGGTGCCAGTGCTGTCCCCCTCACTGTAAAACATTGTTTCCTGATATTCACAGAGAGCATCTCATGTTTGTGCCCATTACCTCCTAACTTCTCACTGGGCACCACTGGAAAGAGCCTGGCTCTGTCCTCTGTGCATCTTCCTTTCAGGGATTGACATATATAAGGTGGCCCTGAACCTTCTCCCGCCTAAACAGTTGTAGGTCCCTCAGGCTCTCCTCACATACCACATACTCTGCAGTATGTCCATGTCTCTCTTGTGCTGAGCAGCCCAGAACTGGACTCAGCACTCCAGGTGAGGCCTCACCAGGGCTGAGCAGAGGGGCAGGTTCACTCCCTGGACCTGCAGCTTAGGATACCACTTAGGGCAGGCCTATTCTGTTGCAAGGGTATGTAGCTGGCTTATGCTCCATTTGTTGTGCAACAGTACCCCAGGTCCTTTTCTGCCAAGTTGATTTCTACCTGGGTGCACTGGTACTCTGATGCCTTTGGCTGTTCCTTCCCAGGTGCAGGACTTGGGATTTCTTGTTGAACTTAATGAGTTACTGTCAGCTCATTTCTCTAGCCTGTTGAAGTCCCTCTGGATGGCAGTGTGACCCTTGGGTGTATCAGCCTCTCCTTCCCAGTTTTCTGTCATCAGTAAACCTGCAGAGGATATACTCTGCCACATCATCCAGATCATTAATGAAGATGTTAGGCCTGGACACCGCATTGTCCCATGAGGTACACTGCTAATTACTGCCCTCCAGCCATGCTCTGTGCTGCTCATCACCACCCTTTGGGCCTGGCCGTGCAACCAGTTTTCAACACACCTCACAGTCTGCTCATCCAGCCTATACCTCATCAGCTTGTCCAGGAGGATCTTAAGGGATGGTGCTGAAAGCCTTACTGAAGGCAAGGTGAGCAATATCCACCTTTGTCTCCTCATCTGCCAGCCCAGCCATTTCATCACAGGTTGATCAAACATGGCTTCCCCTTGGTGAATGAATCCATGCTGACTGTTCCCAGCTGTTTTCTTGTCCATGTGCCTGATTGTATTCTGGGAGATGCTCCTTCATTTTTGCTCACTGTGGTGTAAGATAAGCCACCTAAATTACCCAGGCTGGATTCTACTGCAGAATGAAGTCCCTTAACCTTTTTCAATGAGGTAAATATTTTTGTGCTGTCTTTTCGCTAGGCTCACTTGTTCTGGTATTGTACTGGTGCAGGAGATGCTGTGTGGGACTAACCCTTTTCTTTTTTCCTGCTAAGAGTTTTTACTTTGTGAGCCAAAACCACACATTACATCAATATTTGTGAGCTTGGGAACAGTGAAATAGGAGAAGGCCAGGAAAAGAGGGAAGCAACATTTTAGTGGAGAAGACAGAGCTAATTGTTCTGATTATAAGTTCTGTATTGTACTCAGGCAAATATAATAACCATTTATTACCCACCTTGCTTTTAACTCCTCCCCTGTGTTTGTAATTTATATTTTTGCCTGGCTTGACTCATCATGAAAAGTATCAGTGACAATTCGCCATAAAGCACCAACTAACTACACCTTTGACAGTGACAGTACTGCTATAATTTATTTAGTATCCAGAAACCAAGAAATTATGAATACTCTAGAAAGATGTCCAACTGTTAGCACTGTGATTTTTGCAGACAAGTTCTGGAAGGTGTGGGAGCATCAATGGCCCCAGCAGTCTACTTCCACCACTGAGGGAGGTGCATTCACCTGCCACACTCATACAGACCCACCTGCACAAGGTCAGGGGAACGGAGGGGCAGGCAAAAACCAAGGGAGGCAGAGCATGTTATCCTAGTATTTGCCTGTACTAATTCACCAATATCCAATAAACACAGAAATTAGGAAGCTTTTAATGTTACACTCCTGCCCCAGGCATTGAATATGGTCCCTAAGAAGAGAGTTGGGGTCCTCTCTCTGTGTCATCCTCTCTTCATTATTTCCAGACAGATATTTTAAAAGTATCTATCTGTCCAGAGAACAGGAAAACCATTTCCCCACCCCTTCTGGATTCTAAGTGAATTTTCTGCATTAGTAATTTAATTCAAGATCAGCCATAGAAAGTGCTATTAGTGTAATGTCTGATAATAGTTCGGAGTGGCAGAAGGTGCCTTAATGCAAATATCATGTTGCAGGAAGCAGAGTGCTTTACAAAAGTTGCTTTGTTGCTACTTAGGTATAGAGCACTGTTCTCTTGATTAGCAAACACTGTGTCTGCATTTTGAATTAGTAGAAGAAGCCAGAAATGGAGACATCAAGTTTTGGGAACTGTATTTTCTTATATATTGCTGATAGTAAAAAAATAGATTAAAAATTAGGCAGTAGGCTTTAATCATGATAGAACTCTCTGTGATTTTATTTTATAGATTGTAAGTCTAAACCCACTGGGCTGAAGGCATATAGAATGTTATTGATTAGATTATTCCCAGTGAAAGAAGAAAGGGCTTTCAAATTTACTCTGAATTTGATGACAATTTTATTTCCTTTCAGGATCTTAAGCTTGTTCCTTATATGAGTATATGTATATTTTTAGAAGCCAAATTATCATAGTGTTTGTGTGAAAATCCCAATTTAGGGCAAGACCTGTGTGGTAGCAGAGTGAACAGTGATCTCTTGTTCTCTCCCTCTTTCCCCATTCAAAAAAAAACCCCTCTACTTTTCTGAACAGAACAGGAACATTATTGCATTAATGGGTAGTTTTACTTCCCATTCAGACATTCTTTATTTCCTGGGATTTTTTAGGGTTTGTGTTGGTTGTCTTCAACTTTTAAGACTGTATATGCTCACTCTTTCCCAATGCCTACTGCAATAAAAATGTTTTTTATTCCAACTACCTCTATTTTATTACTTTCCAATATACTGCAATATCTGCTCTTGGTACATCTCTTCCAAAATCAGCAATGGCTTCTTGGCTACTTGACAATGGTGAAAATTTTCAAAGGAGCGTAATCTTATTTCTTTTTAAGACCTTTTGACTGTCTTCATCTTTTGTGATTTGTCTCCTGCTTTGTCAGCATGTGAACTGTTGGCACCTGAGTTCCTTCAAGACTTAAGAGTTTTCTTATTCTTGTGTTACCTCAGTGGTCTTCCAGTGGTTCCTGTAACACTTGCTCTGCATTGTATTATAGAGCTTCTTTCTTTCCTT